>JAYKAV010003211.1:3568-59560 GCA_035582835.1 Phoebastria nigripes | reverse complement strand
GGGAGAAGAAGGGAGAAGAAGGGAGAAGAAGGGAGAAGAAGGGAGAAGAAGGATGTGAGGTTGTAATACAATGTCATGGGCTGATGACTTCTCTAGCTGCCCATTTATTTTTTTGTTTTCATCCTTCCTCAGTTCTTCATAAATATATGTATTATTATTAAGGTACCTTACTTTCACACACTGTGCCTCAACAGCTATTAGAAACATTTTAATTATAATTTCAAAACATTTTGGCCCGTTTTCTTCAAAGTAGAAACTGACAGGCTCCATTTATACAAAATAAAACAAAACCAAACCACTACATCTATAGAATTTGCCATGGAAAGTGTTCCACATGGCAAAACTGTATCTCCAGCTCTCTTGCTTGTGATGAAAATCTTTAAAACAGATTTGAAATTAAGCCAGAGATTAATTTTGAAAGGTGAGCATCTAACGCATTAATAGCAAACCCAGAAACTATGAAGTAATATCATTAACTACACTACTGCCAAAAAATGTTAAAAGTTTAAGACAATCACTGAAGACCCCTGACCTCTTAATGCCTAAAGGTCCAAATAAACTTTGCTATTAAACAGGTTCCAGTTTCCTCCCAGGATTGTCTAATTATGTAGTATTCACAGTTAAAAATGAACAGCTCACTGGGGAAAAAAAAAAATTAAAAAAGAAATCCATCACAATAGTGGCAGCAAACATAGAAATGCCAAATTATTGCATGGACTACATACTGATCCTTTTTGTTATTACATTCATGCTAAGCATCCTATTTACAGCATTAAGTAAAGCTGACAGAATCTGCACTCCATTGCCTCAGAGTATGACAACATCCAAAACCATGACATGAAGTCTTGGAGTCGTATTTCGTGCATTATTCTGCAATATAAATAACTGCTATTGGAATATATCACAAAGTAAGTGTAAATTGTAATTGCATCTACTCTGAGTTATGTATGTATTAATAATGGTGTTACTAAAGATTGCAAATGGTGAATATGTTCCAAAGTCATTTGGGTATTTTTTAAAGTTCTACCCATTAACTGTAACGACGTTCAGAAAGCTCTGATCTAAGTTCAGTAATGAAATTGCATTGACAGATTTTTTGCCCAGTGCTTACTAGTCAGGTAACAAACAAGATTAACACTTTTTAAATATTTATGAGGTAGGAAGAAAAAGGAACTGTGCTCACAGAGAATGTATCACTTCTTTTAAAGAACTTAACGTTCCTCGATTTCAGCAAGAGAAATTTGACAAGGCTGACAAGGGAGAAAAGCAGGTGGGCAGGAAATCTTGATTCACAGCTCTGTCAATTCATCCTCAACAACCTTGTTATGTGGCTGAGTAAGTGACAGTTCGGGATATTTTAAATAAACACCTCCATTGACTGTTGGAAACTATTTTTCTCCTCTACAGCAAAATCATTAAAACTCCTATGAAGAAGTTGTCAGATTTTTCCACCTGCTATCAGAAAGAGCAAAAAGTCAAGCTCTAGCAAGTCTTGAAGCAGGTGTAATTTTTTTTTTTTTCACAGCACTTACACAGGCTGCAGTTTTAGGAGATGGCACTGTAACAGAGTAATGGGTATCCACCACTATGTGTTGTCACTGTCCTGCACTCCAGGTGCACTCTGGCGACCAAGACAAGAAGCAGCAGAGAACGTAGATGCTTACGTCTCAGAAACAGAACTTTCTACTCACTGAGCTAAATGACAGTCTCTGTTGACTGCTACTAACTTTTTGCAGGTTGGCATTTACATGAAAAGAATGAATCAAGGGAGAAAAAAAAAGAAAGAAAAAACCACTTTACCAACACAAAGCCAAACAACCTAACAGAGTGTAACTAACCACATAACATAACAGTCTACAAACATAAGCAGAAATAATTTAACTCAAACTAGTACCCTTCAGTCACAAGGAAAACCCCCCATTCAATACACTCCTGGGAGAAAAAAAACAAAACCAATCCCAAATTCCTCTCCCGCTTTCCCACTCGCAACTCCCAAAACCACCAAAACCAAAACTCTTCCACTACAGGTCAAGTGTATAATCATTGAAGCTTCTTCTTTCAAAACTGCTTTCAGTATAATCCAAGACACCAAATATGAGGCATTAAGACAAAAATTACAGCCTATTCAGTCTGGTCATGAAATACCCCTGAGGCTAAAATTTTCGTGATCAGGAGAAAAAAAAAAAAAAAAAGGATTGGCTTTGTTAGGTTTTTTTTGGGGGGGTAAGGTGGTGGAGTTTGGCAGATGGGAAGAGGTGACATTTCACATATTCCAGACAGTATTCCCAGCACCAGAGTGAATACAGTACCCGAAGGCATCGATAATGAGTTTTATTTTCTTGGCCAGGTGCATGTACATACATTAGACACTTCAGGCAAATCTGCACCGCMGCTAGGAAGATCACTGAAGCTAGAGAAACTACCTGAAAGATTTCTTCATGTTGCTATTCTCGCTATGGCTGAATTGGATAGATGTGGATAGGGGCCAGCATGAGGTTCATAGAATCAAACCCTGAAGTGAGCTTGGGAGGTTTACAGGCCTCATTCTGATCTCTTTCATCTTTGCTGTTCAGCACATTTAAAAAATAATTTATCAATTTGACTTAAGTTCTTTAAACATATGTCCAGTTTGTAATGCTGGCTTTAAGTGAAATTAAGAGAAATTTGGTTTAATGCACATCAGAAATACTTACAACTTCTCTACTTTGTGCTATTTCCCTGCTTCTTTCCTGAATTTCCCTGCACCTTCCCTAGCCAAATCTTGCCAGTGTTTTCAAAACCAACTGGGTCAAGCTCAGTGATAAAACCTAAGGTAGGTAATGCTTATCTTGGCAGATGCAGCCCTATCAGAGCAAATTTAAACACTCCTAAGTGCTTAACAGGATTCCTATTGCCAACGTTGAGCACAGCAACTTCTCTATCATCACATCTACTCTGAGCATCACTCTGTCATTGTACAAAATGTCGGTATGATGATGGGAAGAAGCAGAATGAAACAGAACAATCTACATTTTCCTCATTTCATGGAAACAGAGATTTTACTAAAATAAATGCATTGGGCACATTTACATAGCAGCATTACTAGTTTATCCTCCGCTTCCACTTGTCTCTATCTTCTAATCCTTTTTTCTTCCTTACTCAACAGTGATATAGGCTATTATTTCCATCAGTATTTCTCAGCTTTGAAAAGTTAAATGTACTCGAATAGGAACTGCAAAGAGCCATTAAATAGTCACAGATGAGAGCTTACACTTCTGTTCCACGCGGGCACTGCAGTGCTGCATCCATGCAAGCAATGACACTGATCTTGTCTCTAGTTAAAATGGTGCTGATATGAGACTGGGTTTTGATCACTCTGTGTCCCTTTTAGTCTCACTTGACATAATCTCTTCTTCCTCCCACTCAAAACTTCTCGCTGATTTGGATCTCAGGGTGGAGAATTCTACTTTCCCCCCATTCTCCTGCTTGCAAGGATACATCTAATTTAACAATGAAATATAGAAATAGCTTTCTGAACTTAGGTTCAGCATCTGAGAATAGGATGCAGCTGTCATCCTGCTCTGTTTTCCCTGACAAATGAATAAGCATCATCRTAAGAATTTTTCAAGTGATAAAGGGCAAGGTTAGACTCTGCATTCTCAGCACTTTTCTAGGAGATATAAGCAACTAGTATAAAGGCTGGAAGTACATACAAGCAGGCCATTAATTATACAGTTCTGATACTCTTACAATTAATACCACCTTTCTGAACTAGTCCCTCTGACTTCATTTGGACTTACTCTTAGCAAGCTATCATGCCAGAATTCAGACTTCACAATATAGAACACTGGCTTAATATATGTACAATGAAAATACTAAAACATAGAAGAGCACTAAAAAAATGAGGAAAACTATTTTGTTATTACTTGGAAACATCATCTAAAGAAAATGTAAATGTGTTTAATACACACAATGTAATATGTATTTCAGAATTTTTTTGAGGTGTTATATATCCTGAAGTCTTAAGTTTCAACGCCAGTAACAGAGAGACCAAAAAACGCAACTTGACTGGCTAAAAGCTAACAACCCCCTCCCCTAAGATTACAACATAAAAATGATTTTTTATAGAATATCAACTCTGCTACTGTACTAGCGCCATCATATTAAGAACTTTTATGAACTACTTTGGATTTAAATGGAATATCAAATATAATGTGGACAAATTAAAATAAAAGAGTAAGTGCTTCYGGGGAGAAAACTCAACAGCTTAATTCTGCACAAAGTTTTCCAGGTGAAGTTCTTCTGCCAGCCATACGCCCAGCATTCCTGGCTATCTCAGCTCTGACCGTCCTCCTTGCTTCAAGTTGATCCCCTGTCTGAATCCTTGCTTCAAACTGTTGTGTAGCTTAGGATGCAGTTACAGGATTCTCTCACTCTCGGACACAATCCCATTTGTAGTTTTTTCACTTATCAACCAAAATTTCTATGGCAGACTGGAATGCAATTCTATTCTTTTCTGAAAAATGCCAATGGGACCCCAGCAACCAAACATCTTTTTAGTTTTTAGACTAAATATTACTTATTAAAAGCATTTGCAAGAAAAAGAAGCATGTAAATAAATAAATAAGTGAATAAACAGTACCTCTAACTTACAAAGTTTTGAACAATCTTTGAAATGGGGATCCTGACCTATTTAAGTTCTCTATTGACATGTCATAACCTCTGCAACCTGCATAGTTTACACTACTCCCTCAACTGTCTAATCACATCATTTTCCTAAGTTCTCCTTGTACAAACATCTTAGTATTTATGATTTATTTCTAATCCCTGATTTAGTCAGAAAAAAGCTTTCTTGGACTCTGAATAAAGGACCCAAAAAGCTAATATCTTCTCTTACTATGAAACTGCTATTTTCCCACTTTCCGCCCTTGTAATCACTTCTCTGTTGCTTCCCATGACCCACTTAATACATTGCAACAATCCAAGAAAAAAAAATATAATCTAGGATGGAATAAACTCATCCTACTAATCAAAAAGCAGGGGTGCTCAGAATTAAATCTCACTTCTTGAAAATCTGGCTTTTACACCTCTGTGTGTTTCTGTTTACTTCTATGCAAAGTAAGGGTGATTAACAGCGCATACAATCTTCTTGGATATAAGACAAAATGTAAGAAATATTTCTAATTTGCTTTTAGATGTTGAGAAGAAAAGCATCAAATAATTTCACCCAAATATACTAATAAAGTAGATTCTGATTCAGCTTGGTTAATGGAGAGCTACACTGTCTTGGGCAACTTAGGGAAAAAGCGTTTCCAAACTGCCTACTGTGACTGCATCCAAAGTATTTGAGCAAGCCTGATAAACAGTGTCAGGATGACTCTTCCCCTTCTTGCTTGGTGGAACAATGCTGGTAGAAAGTTGCGTTGTCTGACAACTCCTTTTTCATCACCAAGCAAGAAAAATGCCTCTAAATTGCCTTTCAGAACAGGTGTGGATGGCAGAGACATTGCTTATCCCATTCTGTTCCTTTTCTCCCATTCACTCTTCATCTTGGATATCAGACAATACATACAAATATATAAGCACATCAGCTCTTTGTTGGCCTGTCTGCCTTGCAAAAGAAACCACAAAAGGCCCAATAAATCAGTCAAATAAAAGCCTTATTTTGCTTTCACTGAAGTTTGGATGAAGCTTTGCATTAGCATTTAAAAGGGATAAGGGAAAGATTGGGTTAAAGGACCAAACTGACTTAGAAATTCAATCCCTCTTCACTTTCAACGGACTGCAATTCCTAGACCTTGTGAGTATTTTGAAAGGTATATATGTTATGTTATGAAAGCAAAACAAAATTCTGAATTTATTTAGGTGCTGATAAAAGATTGATACAGACTGAAAATTAATTTTAGTAAGCTTTTAGTCTCATAACTGACTCAGGCTTTTCTATGAGCACCTGTCTTGCGCATGTGCTACACCAAGCAGAACTCGCTCATCTCTGATAAGTGATATTACTAACAGATGCTACTTCAAATAATTTCCATATTTCATTTTAAAATTGATTTCTTTAAAAAAGTACTGGATAAATGATGGTCTCATATCCTTTTCCATATTTATGTTTTTTCCAATATTTCTTTGTGTCACCTGACAAATACCAGCGTCAAATGTCATCACTCATAAAGAGAGTTTCTGGTACTGTTCGTATGTTGCATGGTTCTCTGTGGAGTTGCCTTCCCTAGTTTTATAAAATCAACTGCAGACTTGAAACGTTTAGAAGAGACCATATTGAAAGCAAACATTCTCACAAATATTTAACTTGGTGAAACTTTCTTCACTTCAAATTCAAGGAGGGAAAAAGGAAGCAATTAAAACAGCACAGTGGAGGCAGAGCTATTACAAAGCATTTACAACTATGTTTATGAAACATCCACCGCAAGTTTCACCTGAAGAGCTCTAAAAACATTAAAAATGTTAATACAATATTGATTAATGTACCTCTCAGGTGATGCATACATTATCTCGTATATAAAGCAAAAGGACAAGAAAGAACAACTATTCCTAGAATGCTCAATATCAGAGCTACACAAGAGACAGCAGAAAGTATCTTTGGAGAAAGTGCAACAGCAAATGAGAAATTATAAGGGCATTGGAAATCAGCGTATGAATGAACAGGCAGGCTAACTATGCTTCAGGACACTGTACTTCACCTGTTGCTTTTGAAGTCAAACACATAAAAGGATCACACAAAGTAAAAGATAAAAAAATGTAAAATCCACAAAATACAGAACTACGTAAAATCTCAGCAGAGCCACAGTGAGTGTAGCAATACTGATAGCTCTTTTTTGATCTACTCCTAGACAAATCTATCGCTTGACAAGAAAGAAAAATCATGATATATATAAAAAGCATATTGTATATTAAACTTCACATGTTTAAGTGAGAAAACACATAAAACCTCCCTGCAAAATCCACCTTCTCTTTGGACACCGCTGTCTGAGGATTTTTCATTCATGAAGTGCATTATTAGTAACATAAGCATACCCACAGACTAAAATAGTCAACTACTGAGTTAAAACCCTAGTATTAGCAGGATAGTTTTGATAAAACTTTACACATCATTCCACATGGAAAAAAATGTTGATGATAGCAGAGAATGATTTAAGCCAGTAATAAGAGGTGCAGAATGAGCCAGCAGCTCAAAGGAATTCAGAGCCACAGCAGCGAGGGGAATGCAACTGATCCCTTTCCACATGKTTTTTTTTAATAAAAGAATTAAGTATTTATGTGAAGAATAGCCTCTATTTTCCCCCTGATTACAGATTTAATGTAGTAATTATCAGATGAAAATTTTATGCCCTGTGTTACGCATAAGGTCAGACTAAGTTAAAATGATAGTTTCTTGCTCTTAACATTTATAAATCATTTTGAATTGATGTTTTGGCGATTGCTAACTTACCAGACTTTTATTTCTATTGCAGAAAGAAGGGGAATCTAAAATCTCAATCAGACATTCTACAAATATCAATAATATGCTCAGTAAACTTTATGAAGAGGCAAGTAAATGTAGGACATTACAGATAATTGTAATAGATTTCTTAATTCAATTTATGTTTTGCTTTATATTCTAAAAATATAGCCTTCCAGTGCAAGGAAACCTCATTTTTCCAGAACTAGTAATCCAAAAAATCTTACAACCTTCAATTTTCACAAAATGAGTAAACCAATACAGTATGTTCAAAATTAGGTATCATTCATAATTATCGAATATCTTCTAAGTGTCAGTGAGGTAGGGCTATGCAAATAAATATAGAGCCAGACCAAGAAATGTTTTGTTGGAAAAGACAAGATTAACCTCACACATTTATACAATATCACATTTTTAGCCACTTTCTCAAAATTCTGTGGATAAACCAGCAGAAAATTTTTCCATCTCAAGGGGTCCACAGCGCTACACAGCAGTTGCAGGTCCAGCTCCCTCTCCTGTCTGCTGCTGGTTCACAGAGACTAGCAAAGAGGTGCAAAAATAGGCAGAGCCATCAATGTCTGGGCATACATTTGTTTCTAACCAGCCTTAACCACCTTTAGCAGGAGCCAGGAACATGTCAGTTTGTCCACATAATTTCATAAATTTACGATTAAAAAAGACAGATCGCGTTGGGCATAGGAATGTTAAACAATTGCCAGAACTATTTTCCTTCTAAAACCTAAACCAATTGCTTAGCTACATAAAAACTTCCAATGCAAATAAAACCTGTAAAATGTTTACTCTGTCCAGAGCAGACAAGCTAAAAATCAAATAAAATAATAATTTAAAAAACAAACACCTGCCATACTATTTCTAAAAATAGGTATTTTGGGGTGTTTTTTTAAAAACGTAAAATTATAGTCTCATGACAGCATCCAGGGGCAGCAGGAGTTCAGATCACTCAGCATGAGCACAGCCTCTTTCCAGCCTTTAAGTTTCTTACCAAATAGAACTGCTCTAGGGAAACTCAATGCGTGATAAGCAGGTGTCAGGCAAGAGTTCCCAAATGTTCTTTTGCTCTCCTGAATTACTAGTTTGGCTTTCTTCTTCTTCTGATAGCTAGTATGGTGATCATGAAGCTGTAAGTATTCCATACCAGGTTTCCTCAGACAAGTCTTGGTTACTGGACTGATTTATCACATTCAGTCCAAGTGCTGCCCAAAAGCTAGCAGCAGGAATGAAAGCAATCACGACAGAGGGCTGGCATTGCTTACAAAACAGGATGCAGGTTTCTTAAAGGGCTACAAAAGAGGTTTTGAATCACCTTCAGGTTTTCTGTCCTTGTCACATAGACAACTTAGTAGCAAAACTGACCAATGGTGATAATGTGTGCAAGATGTTTACAGCAGTTTTAAACCGGAATCAGATACATGAGTACAAGAGAAGCTTCACAGCACCACAGATTTGGAAGGGACTGCAGTGAGGAAAAAGAAATCCAAATGGGATGTTTTCCCCTCAAATTTCCTACTTCAGTTCAGATATTTTGGAAATTCTAGACTCTTTAGCAATATCAGAACAAGAAAATCCTGCAGAAAATAGACAGGAAAATCTTCATGGTCACCAAGTCATTATGATGCTCAAGGAAGGTGGCTTGCTAGTCTGAAGAGAATGACACATACACATTCCTTACAGGACAGATATTTCAAGACCTCCTAGGAATTCATGTGGAGGTGTTCATATCAACCACCAAGGTTGTTAGCCAAAATCTGCAGGAGGTGCCTTTGTTGGAATTCACTCCAATCAAGTTTTCAGACGCAGAAGTAATACAATACATTTTTGCTTGGGAACTGATGGGAACAGCCACAAGCCATAACTGCTTTCAGTAATTCAATGCTTGAGAGGAAGTGTTGATACCATTTCATTTATACCAGTCATAATAGTTTATATCACTTTGAAGGCAGAGGGAACATCCTAGACCATTCACTAGCTCTTCTACCTGCTCCAAGAAAGGATCCTCCTCCCCTTGCTGCCATTTAGCCATCATCTCTTTTTTTCTTTTTTCTTCAGGAAGGTTCAGAGCCTTCAGTTCAGAAGAGTAAAATTACTTTTGTTCGATTCTCTACGATTTAAAACCATGCACAAAAATTGTGGATTTTATCTATTTCTCCATTTGTAACTGCGCACGTAAAAAATAATCTGTTCTACAGATACACATTTGTTCTGCAGACACGTGAAAATCTGAAAAAAATGCTTTCACAATTGCTTAGACTACAGTAAAAAAAGCTTTGATATTTAAAATCCACAAAACTAAAAACATTTGATGATATCTTAGGCAGCTGGAACAAATTATTTGGAGAATTGTGTTTGTCATGCAGACTGCTACAAAGCTAGAAGTTATGTAAATTAAGTTTTCAAGAAAAGAAGGTAGAGGATTGATTTAATTTCATACAAATTTTCTGTTCTAAAATTCTAGGAATCTGTGCAAATATCTATATACACAGAAGTAACTGAGCCTAGGAAGACCATTTCATACAGGCCAAGCCTCATAATACACAACACAGAGATACCATTAATCTTTCATGCTGCAGACTCCTCTCTCTTACATCTTGCTCCACACCAAAAGCCTGGGAGCATAAGGAGATGAGCATTATACTGCAGCATACTTTCAGTTCCAAACACCTCAAACAGTTTTAGAACTGCAAATACATATGTTTAAGACAGGGACTTTATTGCTGAATAAGAAATATATAGAAAATAATGGAGAGTTACAAATGATACGAGGGAGACAGTGTGGTTTTCTGCTTAAGCAGGAAACCGCAAAGTAAGAAGCCTAGTTATTTGATTATGTCAGGGTAGTCTCAAGTCTCAGTTTTCTCACCTGTAGAAGAGTATAACATTAAATTACACAAAGTACTTCTAAGACCTCAGATGAAAAGCAAAGTAGTGCAGAATATCATTAAAGATACCTATTCTTGACTTGGGGTTTACAAAAAGATTGTTCTATTATTTTTCTTATTATACTCATCTCTTTAGAACACACATAATCACATTGTTCCATGTGATTTGATTATGTGTAGGAGTAGTACCTAGAATAGGCTGGAGGCCTGTTTTTAACGTACTTATTACGTACTCAAATCTTTATTGCAGGTATAAATCTTTGAACATAACATTCCCTGGATGTATCCATTTAATGGGTTTATTAATTTCATTACTAATAACCATAATGTCCTTCAACAGACAAGATGTTCTGTGGGTTTTGTTATCTGCAGTATAAAAAGACAAGCGGACAGCAGACTCCCTATCAGGTGCTCACTTACAGTAAACAAGCTGCTCTGTGAACAAAGACAGCAACAAAGCTGGGTTTCCGAAGGATTTGTATACTTTGTCTGCTACCTTCCTGCTGGATAGACCAAATGTCTGTATACGCCTTGCTTCCTTAGGAAACCAGACTGTAACTTGGTATGTATTTTGCCTAATTCTATTTGCTGCTGATGTAGGCAATCGCGGTGGCTTGCTTTTCAGTGGGAAAAGCATTGTTTTCCCTGCTTTAGATAGATACAAAAATGGCACCGCTGTCACTCACCTAGCCTTAGGTAGCTCAAAGTCTCTACATACCACATAGGAGCGTTACAGGTGTAGAACTGGGTTCAGTGCTATTTCAGATGGGTTTCCATCTCCACCATCTTGCGATAAAGAGCAATAGTGAGACAGGTAACCACAGAAGAACAGAAGGCATACCAAAAGACAGAGGAATGATTTACAGTCTTTTCATAAGTAATGAAGTTTAGCAGCATCTAAGGAAGCAGCTTTAGTAGGAGTATTCTTTAAGAAAATTAGCTTCTACTGTAGCAGGAGTATTCTTTAAGAAAATTAGTCATCAAGTTAGGTTAAAGCCAACATAAGTTATGCTTTATTAGGTTGGCTCACAGCAGTAGTGTCAGCTATTGGTATTCGGCAGAAATGACCTTGATACAAAGTTCAGAATACCCCATTACACACGCAGAAAGAAACCAATTCAGGTATATTACATTTTAAATGATCACACTTAACATGGGACTGAACTAGCTTCTTTTTCAAATGGACATATTATGACAACCTTGAAAGAAGGTATTCACACTAATAGGCTTTTTATTATGTAATTCAACACAATTTATGTTTATATGGTGTCCTTCATACAAGTATATTAAAAAAGAAAAATCTTTGCAGTCAACAGTAAGTTGAAGTGAAGACAATAGCAGGCAAACACAACAAAGCAAAGTGACTGTCCTATGGGGAAAAATGATTGTGTTCTAAGTAGACAGCAACAAGGAGAAATGGGAAAAAGCCCAGACTACATTCGATGAGGTATCAGAACACAGACGAATAATGAAGTGACCGTATGAAATACATTATGTTCATTGTGAGTTCTGAAAGTCTTTTCTTATGTTAATCCAAGACAATCAGGGAGTCAAACAGGGAGTCAAAAAGGTTAATACCTAATGATAATAAAGTGGAAGTGGAAAGAGCAAAATGTCTTTTTTCTTTCCTCTACACTTGTGTCTTTCAATAGACACTAGTGATAATCCAGAAGTTGAGCTGAGACTCTTTTCTTGTCTAGCAGCTTCCTAAGCGGAAGAAGGGATAATCAAAATGACAGCTAAACATTGTTACTTCCTCAGAGAACAGGGGGGGGAAAAAAAATCCTATCAAACTACAAATTATTAAACAGCACAGTATTATTCATTCTCTAAGTATTCTCAGAAGGAATGATAGATGACCACTACAAAGTTGTGCTTTCCAAGTGTGAGATGTGACCCCATAAAATGATGTGAACTACAAGCTGAGATGGGGAGACAACTTATACTTTAACTTAGAGAACATGGAACCCACTGAGTCTCCGAAGAGCAACATTTAAGAGATGTAACTGTTGATTTAACCTACTTTCAATGTTCAGTTCTGAACAAACCCATTTCTAATGCTAACTAATGATACAAGTTTTAAAAAGTTCTCTTACGTTGAAGTCTTCAGACAATACTTGCACTAAAAGTCATGGCTGTGATTTCATGTTTGCGTCTCTGCCTATGAAGGCTCTGTTACCCCAGACCGTTATGTCTGCACTTGTATGCTTTTCTGTTACGTAAGAAAGGACCCTTGAAAGTTTATTAACAGCAGTGCACACAAAAAGTACTTGCAGTTATAAACAGAGAAGAAATACAATCACTAGCATGCTTTCTTATACTAGGCTGTGGTGTAACTCATTGGGATCCAATGCAGAAACTAGCTCTTCAAGTCTAAAGAATACGACCAAAGCTAAAGCACAAACCAGGAGCAGCTAAAAGTAGAGCATGAAGAGAAGTTCTGTCGAGGAATCAGAGTGACTGAATCTAAACTAGCTCTGCTACAGGTCAGTTCATTACGTCTAAAGACTTTGATGCTTTAGACCAACTCCTTGTGGCCTTCTTTCAAACAGCAATAGCTTATGCAGTATCTTTGGAACTTAAGATAAGATCTATACTGTAGAGAGTTAATACAGGATCTAGTCCCAAATCATTAACTATTTCAATTATTTAATATTAAGTATTTATTAAAATATTAACTACTATCATCATCCTTGATCAGAAGAAGATGCTCACTAATGGAGGGTTTAGAAAAATATGTGTTTATAATATACTGAAATTATCACAATAATAGTAATTTCCAAGTAATTTTGGAGATTTAAATGCATTTTCTTTCCAAAGCAAGAAAAAMCAAGACACGGAATTAATTGAAGTGCTTAGCAACTTATTTTTTCTTTTACATGAGCTCAAACTGTGAATAACCAAACTCATTCCATTGAGTTGGAAGAATAACTTCAAATTCCCAGGTTTTTGCTTCTAGATAATTAAAGAGCTAACAGGGAATTAGTAACAAAAGTGTTACATATTTTTAAAACAAGGGTCTACTACTTACCTCCTTTACACCAGGCCATAGCTAGAAACTTACTGCCATGCAAGAGACAACACACATACACAATGTAAGAGTCTGGCTCTCTGACGGCACTACATGCAGAAATCCTGCATAAGTCTCTAAGAATTACCCACATCCTAATGACAGAAGTGGACTGCACGTCACATTGAGCACTTACACGCAGGGCCCATCTTGCCACTGCCTTTATAGCTTATGTAGATATTCGTATCAGTTGCGGTGATGTGGTGTAAAATGGTACTCTACCACAAGCAAGGGGAGAATTCTGAATTAACAGGGCTTTCTACAAAAGAAGAGGCTCAAGTCACAAGCGAAAGGAGTGGAAAATTTGGCAAATCAAGTTTATAAACTCCTACCATCACCTCCTCCAGATCCATGCTTGCACTTTCTCAGGGGAAATAAATTTACCTATCATCCAGCTTCAATCATGTCTATCTTCAAAGTAATAAAAATTATGCCTGCACTAGTTAGCAATGCTATGCACCAGTTAAAAGTGCAAGCTTCTGTGATCCAACTGTAGTAACTTGTGCCAGTTTCTCCTTGAATTATAGTTATTTCTGAAACAAGTTACCTTTTCCACATTCTTTCTGGCTACAGAAGGAGATGTAACAGTAATTTTTGTGCAATGCCATTTGTAAGCTAAATTTATGTTCCAGATTTGCATGTTAAGTGCCTTACTGGTAAAAGCAGCTCTCAAAGACAGCATGTTTATGCTTCCATTTGTGCTTAAATTTGAATGCTAAAGCAAAGCCAAGTGAAAAAAAACCAGATTATTTTAGTTCTTTTTATCTTAAGTCAAATATGGATTGCTTATTTTAATTATTGACTAAGCCTCCTTTCTGGGGGGAAAAAACAACTATTAGCATTTGCAGGCTCTGCCTGGATATTTTTATTTTACACTTGGGCTGTCTCCTCCACAGTTTGTACTCTGGACTACGTACATTTTGAAAATCATAACGTTTAATGCACTGACTACTGTCTCCACAACGCCCCAGAATCATATCTAATGAAGTGTATCCAGTTAGTCCTGTATTTTAATTACTTTATTTGGATGGTCTCTAAGTATGCTTTCTGTTTGTAAAAGGAAGAGCATCACTACTAAAAGGGCTCATTTGTCACAATTTAAGATTTTGTCGGTTTAACTTGAAGACATATTCTGACATATATTGCCAGGTTACCCTAATATAAGAAATAATGAACTAAGTATCTCGTGAGAGATTTTAGTCTTGAAGCATAAATATTTACACACACATACACATACGACCAGCAGGATTGTGCTCTATGTCACACGAACTTCCATGTTTTGACCAGAAGCCCATCCTACACACTTCCACCATAACACTGTTCTGCCCTCTTTTTCCAAGTCCCATTACAATTTTATCTTTAAATTTCTCACTCTCACAGTTGCAGAAAGGAGCTTGAAAATGGGGCCTTAGAAAGTCAAATCCCAGCAATCTACAATATTAATTTTAAACCAGTCTCTGTACTGGTGGGTTAGGCTCACAACAGATACAGAGAACCTGACGGCTTCAGCCAGCAAAGTTCCCCAGCGCTAAACAAAATGTAAATACCACACTTCAAAAGAATTAAGTTTTACATTATATTTACATTATTTATATCTAAATATATGTAGATATTTAATATATTTATATTATATTAAATAAACAGAAAGAGGTAGACAAAAACTGGGACAAAATCTGTTACCTCTTGGCTTACAGCACTGTAAAAGATGCAATTGCTTTTGTCTTTCATTCACTCTCTCGCAAAACACGAGAAAACGTATTTCATGATCCCAATTTCCTCATTTCTTACCTAATAAACCTTCTGCAGTCGATCACGGGGGGCTCTGGGCCAGCAGAGCTGTTGGCGGCGGGCAGCCAAGGCGGCAGCAGCAGCGGGAGCCCTGGGAAGGGCCAAGCAGCCACCACAGGAACTTGAGGGGCGAGGGAAGGAGGTGTTTGCTCACTGAACTTTCTAGCAGAACAGCTTGCTTCGAAACAACTTCTGAAGCCACAGCTCTGGGCATGCAGACTGCTGAAAAACAGCCTAAGATTCACCTAATGCCTTCTAAGCGTTTTCCTTAAAAGTCTGGCCTTGTAATTCTTTCATTTCCACAAGTTATCTTTGAGATGGTTTAGTATTCTTACTGTGATTTRGTGTCAAAATATGGAAGAAGAGGCAAATGTAACAGGAAAATTAAAACCAAAAACTTCAAAAATTGCTACACAGTCTAATAATCCCTTCTTCTTGCAGATTTGTGCAGGGGGTTCTTTGCAAGAATCATCAGAAAATTACTAAATCTTTCCAGAGCTTCCTGTTGTCCTGGCATGTGTGTCATGATCCTACTGAGGTTAAAAAAAAGAATAAAAAAAGAAGAAGAAGAAGAAGAAGAAAAAGCTGATTACCTCATGATTAAATGAAAAGTTGTACCGGCTGCAGGCGTTAGCGGGGGTCTGCTGCCTCTGTGGTCTCTGTGAGGAGAGGCCGGGGCTGCCCCGTGCCGGACACAGCCGGCTCCAGCGGCCCCACCGCAGGGCACAGCCGAGCCCCTCAGCCACGGGCAGGTACCTCGGGGAAAGCGCAGCTAAAGAAGGGCAGAACCTGCCCGGCGGTGAGGGGCGGGGGGAAAAGTGTGAGAAACAGCCCTGCGAGCCCCGAGGGGAGAGCGGGAGGAGGGGCTCCAGCCATCCCCTCCCCGCCCCCGGCAGAGCTTCCCCTGGAGAGCCCCCGCCGGAGCAGGTGGATATCTTCTGAGGGAGCTGAGGCCTGTGGGGAACCCACACTGGGCAGCAAACACACGGAGAGCAACGCTCCAAGGTAGTTTCTTGAGTCCTCTCTTAAATGCTTCTTGTTCAAATCACAAACATCCCATCCAGCCATACAGATTTTTAGCTCTATAAAAGCGGAACAATACACACTTTAGGCTATCTGAGAAACTTGCAGTTACTTTTTTCTTCTTTTGTTTTCTCCTCAGTCCTCTCTTTTATCCCTTATTCCTTCCTGCTGCCCTTCCTTATTGCCCTTCTCTCGCCCGATGCACAAAGTACTATGTAGAAAACTATGCAGGAGGGGAGTGAACACCACCACAAGCCTACTGAAGTCCACCATGCCGGAGGGTCTTGCTGTATCATTAGAGGTGAAGATGTGGTTGGTTTTTTCACATCTACAGCAACTAATTAAAAAAAAAAAAAAACAAACGTATAAAAATAATCTCGTGAGTGGCCCTGCTATGACACAACTAGACCAAACYGAATTAAACAGAGTCTTGAATAAAAGAGAATCAAAGTTGTTCTTTTTGTCAAAGAAAGATTGGTCAACAGATTACGATGATTATTGCTGATGAGGTTCAATGTCTTCTCTTTGTACCTCTTTGGTGTGATACTCCATTGTGGGAAGATGTTTCTGTCTTATTAGTTTGCACTCTGATTACAGTAAATTACTAAAAGGCTTCAAAAGAAGCTATGCTCAGTTCTTCTCAGCTGGAAGATCAGAGAAAGTGAAGATGAATAAAATTGTAACAACAACATAAAAAACTTTGATAAATCTACATGCAAGATGTTTTTCTTTAGCACTAAATAAAGCACCTGTCTGTCTCCAGCGGAAGGAAATTTCACTTCAATTTTCCCAGTAAGTGTCTTCAAGCAATCAAGTTTTTTCAGAGAGGAATCAAAATTGTTCAAATATTTTCATTAATTTTTTTTATATTTTGATCCCAGATTTTCATTATGTTTTGAATTTTGATTAAAATTCTATTGAGAAAATTCTCAAAGCGAAACCTGTTTTTGACACTGATTTCAATATTCCATTTCAAAAATTCAGATTCTGTTTTTTTTTACTTCATTATTTATTTTATGTTTTGTTATTTTATACCATTTGCCAACATCTCAATATAGCTTGTGTGCATAACTAGGAAATAATATAATCTGGAAAGCGGAAAGCATTTCAAACAGCTCTAAATAATTCCTATTAAAATGAAAAAATAACAGAATATCTCTACCATAAACATGTGATTACTACCAGAATGCCATAATATGAAAATATAAATTAAACCCCCTTCCAAAAAGTTTAGTACTTACTGTGGCAATTCAGATGAAATTGTGAAATTATTTTTTCCTCCAGTTTTTTAACATCTTAACTTTTTTTTCTCCCCTCAAACTTTGCATTTTTGGAAGATTTTGTTCTGTTTGAAACAAATTTTTTTAATAATAATTTTTGAATTTTATCACTAGGCAGGAAGAAGTGGTATTTCTTTTCCTCTGATAAGATTAGGAAGCCTCATTTAACACAATCTTTTCAAAGACAAGATCATACATTATATTTGCCAAGAATGAGTGTAAGCCAGAAATTAATAATAAATACACCCCATAATTACAGAGCTTTTGGAGTCAGGCTTCTCCAATTTGGAACAGTGGTTCAATCTCCTCTTACTCTTGAAGCATTTGCTTTGCAGAAAACCTCACTACCAGAAAAACATGAAATCATTTTTATGTTAAACAGTGATAAGAACCTGAAAATGAATGAATAAATAAAAATAATTCCATAAATTTTCACCACAGCTATAACTGTTGTTTTATTACACTGCTGAATTACTAGGTTTTGATTCCCCCCCCCCGAAGAAAATATTGCTTTCTCTGGAAGAGAGAATTGAGCTTTACCTGGCTTAATCTTTCTACTCCACTGCAAGTACAGTCTGCAACATCAGTATTGTATGACTAATCAGTCAGGAGAGAAAGACCTGTTCTTGGTACATTTAAGTTAAAATCCTGCTTTGAGCCACCCTCTAGAAGAGACTGGCTGGGATGATTACTAGCTAACTGAGGGACTTCCAGTTGTGACTGCGAGTAACCAGCTATGCATCTTCAATTAACTCTTCAGCTTGAAGGCATGAATATATCCTAAAACCCACCAACTCTCTTGAAAAACTGTGTGAAGTTTACACAAAATCCAAGTGCTCCCTATAATTTAGCTATAAATCGAGCCCGGGGTTAAATCTTGAACTCTGCCTCACCAAAATTACTGCTTGCAGCCTGCCTCGGGACTCAGCTGCCCACCCAAAATACAAGGCCAGCAAGGGCCTTCCTCTTCCAGTCCTTAGAGGAAGACTTCTGTGCTAGGAAGGTGGTTGCTGCTGCTGAGCTGATACCATAGCAGAGATGAAGGGAGGAGGTGAACCCATGCCAGTGGTGGGTTTTCTTTCCCTGGTCCTGCTCCCTGCCCAAGATGAGCCGCAGCCAGCCGTGGCACGGCACAGCGGGGAGCAGGAGCCAGGCTGACATTTCCGCCCCACCAGGAGGCACCTCCTGCCCTTCACAGAACTGCTCCTTGCTGGGCCCAGGGCTCGGGATGAGCGAGGGGTGCTCCAGCCCTGGCTGATAGTTGTAAACATAGGACGATGCAGCTGGAGGCCAAACTCTTAAATGCAGCTGAGACACAACCCTGAGTTGGCCAGAGCCTTGAGAAGGGTCTACCTAGGCTTTTCCACRTAGTGTGCTCCCCAGAGGGGCTGAAAGACAAATTTTACACAAATAAAACTAGCAGTTCAACCTCTTAAACAGAAAAACAGTAACTAAGTGGGACTCCTCCTATGCTGCACTGCTTCCAAATTTGCTTCCAGGTACCTCAGTGACCTTCCACACCACAGCAATCCCTATGCCATCCCCCTGAGGCTTGGCTGTCAGTACCCATGCCCTCGCTGCCTCCCTGCACTGGTGGCAAGGGCCATGCTCCCCCTCTGGGCAACCCCAGCACCAGCTGCCCATCCAGAGAAGACCTCCCCTGCCTCCAGGATCACCTCTGTCCCAGGATGCACAACACAAGCATAGAAAAACCAAAGATGCTGTTCTGGGCAGAGTAACACGTATCAACTGGTTTAGCTCATGCTGATCAGCAAAAGCCAGTTTTCTTGAGGAAAACTCAGATTTGCTGAAGGGATATGACAAGTCTCAGGAATATTGCCTGTCACCCACCATGTAGAATTTAATTACAGTTCCAGTCCCATCCCTTTTGCCTCTTTAAGTAAGTAGCAGATATTTTAGTTCATACTTCTTTCCCATATAAATAAACAAATACAGATGTATTTGCATGGAGCAAAGCAGTTTGTGATGTCAGGAAATTGGTGACCTTGTTCATTGGGTGGTTTCTGTGCATTTTTCTTTCATTCCCTCATCTGTGAGCAAACATTCCTGACACAAACTCATCCCAATCAAATAATTTTCAGAAGTTGAAGAACGCGTTAGAACATGTTAATTTATAAGCCTCTATTTTATAATTTCAGCTCTTTATCTCAAATCTATAGAGTATCACGTTTTCTCATTTTACCTATCTTCAAAGAGAAGACTATTTTTCACATATTTTCTTTTTCAGATTTTACAAGTAACGAAGGAGACATTTTGCTGGTGTAGACACTGTTAAAGAACAGGTGCAGTATATTACCAGAGATTTTGTTTCATAACTCAAATTTTAAACATTTGAAAAACCATCAGTTTGTGACTGAATTGACTGTTGTTAGACTTTAAATAAATACACACATTACAATCCTACTGCTGAATGTGCTGCACGGTAGTGATCAAAGATCATTTTGCCACTGTCTACAACGGGAGATAAAAGATGCCATTATATGAGCCAATCCAAGTCAGATTTATACAATAGTATTCTGTTAGTATAGCTACTCATCCAATGTAAATAATTAAATCCTTTGACTCAAATCCTTTGATTTAAATCCTTTTAAAAATTAAATCCTAYGAAGTCAAAATAGCATGAAGCATTTTTGTCTCCTCACCTCTCTTCCTACTCTAAAAACTATCACTTCAAAAATAGATTTCCAGAATAGCACGAACAAGAGATTTTAAACTACTTCTTAAAGACCTCCCAGTAACTTCAAGTTATTTCCTGGCTTTCATGAAGACAGAACTGTAATGATTTGAAGTATTCAGTATCTTCATTGTAATATAAGGAAAGATTATAAAAGTAAGATGGCGATTGCAAGCCTCATTTAAGCAATGTCATTGACATAATTCCTGGATTTTTTTAGCTTTTCATCTGAGACTGTGTATTTTAAGTACTATTAAATATTACAAATAAATGCTTTTGATTTAATAATAGCCAGTAGAAAGCTTGTCACATCTTTAAAGAGTTACTCTGATTACTCTATCCAAACAATCAATTCTCAAAACAAAAACCTGTATCAAACTAACCAGTATTTATTGAGCAATTATTTCATTATTCACACCATTCATACCGTTTCTGCCAAGAAAAGCAGACATTTGCCATTCTCAAAGGAAGACAACATCCTTCATGATAAATTGTCTTTTCTTCTAATACTACTAGTCAACCAACAGCAATTTAGATCGACTGTATTTTAAGCCAAAATCTTAAGGGAAACTCTAGCTCTATAACTTTTCAAAACAATGAAGATAAAATACTATGAAGCTTTTTTCCCCTCCACAGCCTCACATAAAGCAACAACAAGTATTGTGTGAAAATTCTAGACTAAGTGTATCTCTGCAATACAGTTGCAGAAATGATTTGGTCATACATGTAACTGAGCTAGTTTTAAAACAGCAAGTTCAAGTAGTAGTAGCAACCTAGTTATGACAGTGCACAGTTCAGTTAGGGATCATTTACCCTACCAACACAGTACTTTTGCAGCTGCAGTGTAAGTGTACTATAACTATCCTTATTATTCTACACTTTCATTTTGCCCTGCAAATACTGAAAATATGAGGGGTAAGCGATGGCAGATCCAGACTTACTTCCAACATTTGCAAGGTAAGCTGAAACTTGTATCAAGGAATCTCTCAAGAGACTAATAGAATATGGGTTTTTGAGGTGGTTTTGAGCAGGTGAAATTCTGATAAAGATGTAATGAAACTGCATCCATATCACCATTTTTTTCAAGGCATATTCAGTCCAAGTAGAATCAGAGGGAGGTAGAAGACAGAAAGTTGCTTCAAACTCCTCCTGCACTGATGACATTTTGAGAAAAAGAATTAATCCCATTACTCACTGCATTTATGCAAGGAGAGTTGTCAACTTCACTTGTTGCATGCTATTGAAATACTTATTAGACACTGGTTCCATGTGTGTGCCTGTACACTCTTCTAATGATAGCAAAACATTTCCATCACCTATGAAGTAAGTCTACTGTGATACAAATGTGGTAGTACCTTATAAAACCTTCTGTACTGACATTAGGGCTATCATTGTAATAGATTTGATGATTTCTACAACCAAACTGACCATAATTTTGAATACTATGATGTTATTATTGCTGATAGAAAAAAAATCAGATTTTTTTAACAAATACTACTGAATATTTGAAGATATTGCTTTATGCAAGATTRGCGGTGGAAAACTAGTGTTGCAAGCAGATCCTCTGGACATACTGTTATTTTTCCTATAGTCCCTGCAGGCTAGCCCRTGAAGCTGTGCAAAACTTTTTTTTGGAGACGCTACCAAAGAATCTTGCCACACAAACTCTCCTTCCTTTTCTTCAAACTGGAGAACAGACTAGAGGCAGATCAATCAGTTGGGAGAAGACTGTTATCCATCATTCTTCAATAAGGCAAGCCCAAAAAGAGCAATTAATCATCCTTACTGAAACATAGCTAAATCCATTTCTATTTGCAGATGGATTTACCTGAATGCATCCAGAAAGGTATCTCTCAACTCAGCAAAAAATTAGAGGTGTGCAAGAAAGCCCTAATAATTGGCTTAACAGAAGACTTAAATTTTTATCACGCTAATGTTATCGTATCAATAGGCCTATATTGATTTTTTATTACCTCAGGATTTGGTTTTCACAGTATAGAATTTCAGTCCTGGACATGCCTGCTAAAAATATTAATATAGATAAAAATTGATGGTTTTGTGGATGCCCTACTGCAACTAAAGGAGGAAAATCTGGGAAGGCTTCTCAATCTGAAATTTATAGCACCCATTAAGAGAGTGTACTTTCTATAATTACAGCTGTGGGGGAGGACGGTTGCCATACATCATGATGCCAGGATATCATACGGTGAAACCAGTATAACAATCTATTGCAGATTTAATCATGGAGGACCTTTTCCTTCGCTTTCCATTTCTTTTCCTTTTCCAGCAAATCCTCCATGATTCACTGTTCAATTGTTTGCCCTCAGTTTTAGTGAAGATGATCCAGCATTGAAGAAACATGTTAAACATAGTCAAATTTCAACAAATGATAAAATGTACTATGGTCAAACTCAGTAAAAATATGTAGAATGCATTAGTGATTTAGTGCACTGTGGGCTTATTTTTCCTGAAGATTTGTCTTGTATTATGCACTTGAGGTCTCCGCAGGTGTACTAAAAACGTACAAAAGAGCATTGCACTTGCAACATGAATGCAGGTTACTGCACTAGTTTCTTCTCTTTGCCTGCCTGGCATGCATGTAGGATTGGCACCAGTGTGAATTTGATTGCCAGTAAAGATGCAGTGTGGACACAGAGTCCTGGAGCCCTAGCAGGTTGTAGTAAATGAAACGTCTGTCCTCAATTTGTCCTGCACTAGCCTTTAATGTAGAAGTAACCAGGCTGTACTAAATTTGAAAACCTACAATCTCTAACTCCTTGTCGGTTCTGCTCCAAGTAGTAGTAGGGCTAGCTCCAGCACCTCTTCTACCCCTTTGGGAAGGTGTTAGGTCTGCAATGACTGCCAATTTATGCCAGTGCACTTGTAACTGAAGTACTGGTTCATGGAGCGGAAGCACCAGAGAGTGGTGCTGTTAAGTTTAGAACCTGGTAGGATTCCCAGTGGCAACAGGCAGCAGGCATTAGTGTAATCTCATCCAGTGAGAGTCACTGATCACCTTAAAGGATAGTATCAGGGTCTCTATATATCTGTATGCAGAGACTACCACAGCCACAATTTGAACTTTTCCTGCTGTCAGATCCCTTTCTCACTTGCAAGCTCTATATAAACGTGTGGCAAGATTGGAGATACTCATCAGAAGAGTAATTGTAAAAGAAAGTAAAGACAAGATGCCTCCTGTAACTGGTGTCAAATTCAAGTAATTTTGTTTGATTATGAACTATTGGAATAAAGTCAACATGACTTATTCTGTGCTTCTCATTTCAACCCAAGAAATAAAACTTTTGTGTGAACTCTACTCATGGTGTATTATCATATTATACATACATCCAATACAGTATATAATGCTTTAAAGCAGTATGTAGTTCATATTTTAACCTTTTTGATATCTGAATAATTCAGAACTGATATGACATGTGTACAAGATCACAGAGAGAAATATTATTTTTTAAAACAAATTACATGTAATCCTTAATTTTCACTTTTTATTGTGATTTAGAAACTTGGAAGTACCAGATCTGCCATGAAGTGGAACCCTCATCTATGGTTCAGATACTGCAGTAGGTGAAGAACATTAGAATTACTTTTGGAAAAGAAGGAGGGGAGGAGCCCTGATTAGGTCCAGGGAGCAGTTCTGGTAATCCCTCTTTAACAATTTACCTGCAGATGTAGAGTGCTTGCCAGGGTGACACATCTCTGTGCTAATATTGCCCGTAATATTTCAGTGGTGCCCCTTCATAAAAGCACAACTCCTGCCTCAGTCAGGGGGAGGAGTGAAGCTGCAGTCACAACATAGACACTTAACCTGATTGTAAACTAGGAATCTATTGGCAGCAGCATGTAGGCTGGTACACACTAATCCTACTTGCTGAGAAGAGGAGAGGCTTCTTAGCATGCAGAGTGCATTCAAATTAGGATTAAGATGGTTCCAAACACTCTTATAGCCCTATCCTGACTTTGTCCCTCCTTCTACCATGCAGCCTTCTAACAACTTTTGCAGTTTTCAGGTGAGAGCAATTAAAGGGGGAATTAAAAAAGTCAGATAGAAAACGTTAAAATAGTAATATATTAATTCATACATATAAAAATAATAACTTACGGAGTTATTCGTTATTAACACCACACTGCTGAAATTAATGAAGAAGACGACTTTTCATTTTGCCATTTTTGATGTTTTGTGTTGTTGCTGTGTCATCTTTGAGCTGTCCATGGTGTTATCTAGTGCAATGCTGTCCAGCCTTAGCAACTGCAGGAGCTATATGTTAATCTTGGAATATTCCTTTCCCTCCCCCTTTTCCTCAACTGTGAGAGCAGATTGCACCATCATGCAAACCCAAGTGTCCTAGAAGTATATCACATATTTTCATGTGGTCCCAGAGGCAGGCCCCAGTTCTGTGTTGCTTGCAAACACAGGAAGAAATAGTTGCTGCCTGAATATAGATTCTGTGTTTCCAGTGGGTAGAATGGGAACAACCCACAGGAGACACTGGGCTCTTGTTTGGACACACTGACCTATATGTATGGGCATTACTGCCACTAATATAAAACAGAAACAGATTCCACTACTAAGTACATAAGCAGATAAAACAATTTGCTAAATATGGACTTAAGTGTGTCTGTGTATGTGCGATTATGTTTAAGTGTGTGAGTAAAGTGATACTTTGAGCAGGTCCCTCCATTCCCAAACAAAAATATTCTATTGCACCTGTAACACATGATGACATCATCAAATGTCCTTTTTATACCAGTTGTCAAATTTTTTTTTTTTTTTTCTAAGTGCCCTTTGTTATTCTCTGTGAAAATAATTATATTATCAGGAGCTGTTAATTTACAAAAAGGCATAAAGTGTTGCAGGAATAGATTTGCTGGCACTGATAATACTTGAGATTTATTTACTTTGGAAAATAAATGAAAGAAACAAGTCACATTACTTTGCAGGGATGTCATGCTGCTAGGCTTTTCTTCGCAAAGAAAGATTTCCTCAGAAGTAGAGTAGAAAAAATAACTATTTCAGCTTCCATTCACTTATCCACCATAATCTAACATGTTGGCAACCAGAAACAAGAAAGTATATGCATATGAAAGTGGGTGTCTCTGTATGTAAGAAACTGGATAAGCACTGCTCACAACTCTTTGGAAACCAGAAAAATAGCTCATAGGCCTATTATAAATATATACACACATATGTGTATATATATAAAAAAATGCAAATATTGCCCATAACTACTGTTAGCAGGGCAGATAAAAGATCAGACCACTGATCACGCCTGAACACTTCTTGCTATATATTGCTAGTTCTTTTTGGTAGAATATGTTGCCTATTCTTGTACAACAAAAGAATAACAATAGTACTCAAACTGCATTTAAAAAGCTATAAAGAAACAAATTGCATTTTAAATTACCATTAAGAAACATTTCAGATTGCAAGATCAATTCTGCAGCTGAGAAGAATCTACTGACAATAATCAGTGCAGTTTTAAAATTTGTATGTCTGTCAGGAAAACATTTTAAGCTTCATTAGCAAAAACTGCTAATGATTACACGATATCTCCTATCCATCAAATATATATATGAATAAACATTCTTCCTTTTCAGAATGCCTAGTCAGATATGCCCCTGTCAGGATGCAACAGTTGATGTTAAATGATTAAAATGTTTTCAAATAAATGCACATCTTGTAAAACATAATAAAGAAGATAAGCATATGGTCTACATATTCCGTCACTTATTTTAGGTTGTATGTTCTACATACACATTAGTCTCTATTAGAAATGATAGCATCAAGAGTAAAAAAGGGGTTATTATTTGCTGCAGTGTCTACTTTAAAGTTAGAAAAGCATTGTTCTACATTAAACATTAAAAGCTTTGAAAGACTTTAAGGAACCTCTAAAACTGTTCCAAATTAGAATATTATCATCCATCAGTAATCTCTTGAACAAATAAAATGCATTTATTACTTGTTTCATATTCATAAATGCCATTGGTTTAATTAAAATGTTTGAAAAGTACAAAGCACAGATTTTTTTCCACAACTAAGCTTGAATTAAACATGCAAATGTCTCCTAGCCATGACTTACGGTGAATAATTGACTTAAAGAGAAAAGAAATGGGCAATAATTTACATTTTATCTGGTTTTCCCTATCAAAAAATCAATAGAAGCCAGGCAGAGAACAGAACGTTAAAAATTCCAAATTCCAAGGATTTTCTAAGTTTGCATAATAAATGTGACAACCCTCCTGCAGCATTCCTTTTATCACATTAGTTCCACAAACCAGTTTATATGAGTGCATTGTTCACATAGAAAAAATTCTCATTTATTTATAATTGCCTAATCAACTGAAACTTAATTGCATTATGCTGTAAGGACCTTTGATGAAGCTTTAGAAATCTGCATAAACATTAATAATTTGAAGCCCTAATTAATAAGAATTAAAAAATAAACTTCAAAAGGAATGAAAAAGCTGGTTTTGATTTGCTTTCTACAAACTATACGGTATACTTTCATCATCTCTTCAGTTTTCTGTTTATATATTCTTCAGTGAAAAGCAGTAAGCATGGAGACTTTATTAGAAGGAGGAGTTTAATGGCATCCAATAGGCATAAGCATCTTTTCTGACATTTAAATTTCCAATAGCTAAAAAAAATCTGACGGGTAAGTTAATATTCCAAATAACAACTTTTGTAATTCAAAATCACTCTGACTTATAGAGAACTCCTTGATATAATCAAAGATTTCATTACTAAAGTATTTTTAAAAAACAGTCATATTTCTCCATGCAAAGATGCTGCTAGCGTGGATTGAATTGTGAATCTTTTGAAGTCAACTGAGTCACGAGAACATAAAGCTGAAACAAATGATTTAGGAAATCACATGCAGCAAGCAGCGCAGAAAAAGAGAAATAATACTGGGTGAAATCAGCATTATCTGTCTCAGATATGAACTATGCAGAACTGTGCATAGAGGGGAAAAAACCAACAAGTCCCAATGTAAGAAGAGCCTTTTGTGCCTATCAAGACATGGAAAGTATCAAATAAAAAATGCATGGCATTATGCTCTCTGGTCTTCTGGATAGCTGTACCAGAAGTGCTAAACAGAAGTAAAGCTGAACATATTTCCAAAGCCTAGGAGGATATTTGTACAGATTTCTATTATTTCATTAACTCTTCCCTTTCTCCTTCTCCTCTTGCCCCAGTTTCTAGGGGAAATTCAGACATCAAGATGTGAACATTTTCTACAGCTCTGACTGGAAGGTGGTGAATTTACTGACCTGCAAATACACCCTTTTAAGTAGAGGAGTATATATAAGGAAATTTTTAGTGATTGTTTCTGRGGGTTTCCTAAACTCATTAAAACACAGAAAAAAAAAGAAAAAAAAAAGAAAAAGTAAAGAAACTCCAGCATTTATTTTTCTATGTGATTTCTACATAAAATATATTTTGTCTGATGTTCTCTGGTCATGAACTGTGAATTTACAACACTGAGCAAATCCAGTAGAGTGTAGATTAATTTATATCCCCTATATGGCCTAGCATCTGAGAGCTCTAATATGCTACTTGCTCTATAAACTCAAAACAAAGAAATAGTTACATCTTTTCTATTTCAAGACCCTACACACTGTGAACTCAGCAAGAGACAAACAGCAAACACTAACAAACAGAACAACAAGCAAATAGGTCAGCACAGCAGTGCAGAGCAGCCTTAACACCGCACAGTTGTTAGTAAGCATAATGGGAAGCAAAGTTAGGAAAAATATTTGAAGGCAGAAAATGAGGTGATGTGATAAAGGCTCCTCACAAATGCAGTATTAAATAGGAGACACGGCAGAAGATACTTGGTTTGGGGTGAGGGGAATAAAAAGGACAGATGAGGGAAGCTGATAACTTCTATTTGGGTAGAGAGGGGAGGGGATGAGAAGAAGGAGGAGTATAACGCAGGTGATGAGGTAGGGTGAAACACTGAGGGTGGATAATAATGACAAAAAGAGACTGCAGCTAAAAGGAAATTTGCATAATGTGCCATACCTCCATCTATTATAGGTTAGCATAATTTTATTGGAGTCAGTAGAGTTAAGCTGATTTACAGAAAATAATGAAATAAAATTTATTTCCTGCATAGAAATCACTCCTATTATTGTATCATTCTTTCTAAGGTAGATTTTGACTCTTAAACAATCACACCAAATTAAGTCTAAAAGTAATGCTCTTAATATAAAAAAAAATCCCAAATAACAAAAAGAACTGACTAAAAATTCTCTGTGCAGTATTTAAAAAAGCACCTATATCTATAATAAGACAAGGAAAAGAGAGATTTACTTGGAATTTATTTGTGGTCTCCTCCACAATATAGCTAATATATGTGCAGTGCAAAGATTCTTGTTTAAATTGACTGTAACCCTTTAAATTAAAGGAGAATAATATGGTAATTTCATATAGCACTGAAAATGTCAAAATAATTTGAAGAGATCAACAGAGCATAAATTCCACTAAGTCAATTCATGCCTATCAAGTAACAGGTCTGCATGATATAAGAAAACACAAAGAACTTCAACAATAAATGATGAGGAACAAAAAAATAAAACAAGATCCTATGATTTAAAAGCAATAGATTAAAATGAAAGGAGATGTTCGCCTGCTTGATTGTTGTTCATTTCCATCAAAGCTTACAGTCAAGTTTTAATCAATCAAACGCACATTTCTGACAGACAAAGCAGTAGGACTGAGCAGTACTCCAGACATTTAGGATCGAGATTTGAATTTTTAAATTTATAGACTGCTTGAATCAGGATTTAGATAGGGTATATTTATAAAGTGATACCACAATATTGATTATACTGTACCTGAAAATGTAGCCCAACATTTAATTCATAGCTGTAATGTTCAAACTCCAGTATCAAGCTCCTTAACAAATCTTCTGCACAACACTTAACATTTCCAGGTGGGATCTCTTGTATCAATTGTACCTTTGGATGACATTTTTTCACATTCTTCCCTTGAAGTGCACTTACCATATTGTCTGTCTATTCAGACTCTTATATCTTCATTCCCAGGAATCGCTGAAGCCAGTACACACTTGTGAAGGCAAAATTTGCCCATCACGATCTGAAAGCTAGTCTATCTCATTGTATAATATGCAACTGAGGGTCGTGTTTTCAAGGTACAGTTGGTGGTACTGCCTAGTTCAGTACAACATAAATTATCTCAAATGCTTTAGGGACATATGAAACAAAATAAATTTAATTCTGAATTAAGAAAGACTCATTGCAAAAGGTGTATTGCTGAAGAAGGTGTGCCTTAACAGGGCTGCTATTGTTCTGATGAACTGAACTCAATCCAAGTAAGTGGAGTAAACAAAGCAGGATCACAATTTATTGCTAGATTTCCTTGACCCTCTCAGTTCTGAAAAACTGAACCAAGATTTGTTCCTCCTTGCCAAAAAGGCACCTCTCATTCTTCAGCCATTAACTCCAGTTTCTAGTTTACAAATATAGCACAGCTCAAATAGCAATACATTGCTTTTTTAGAGTACTGAAAGTAAGATCCAAGRTAAGCAGTACAGAAGTATCTTCTGTATTTTACATATCTAAAAATATTCACTTCCTTTTATTTAAAAGACTATTTCATAAAGTGGAATTCCAATGAAAAGCTGCTTGCCTGTCAGTCTCTGACTCATCACTACTTGCTACCAATCCCATTTCCTTTGCAAATAATAACTTGAGGTCAGTCTCTTTTGTTCCCTTGTGTGATGGTACCATTTTTCTATAATATTCATAAAAATAGAAACTCGATTATCTGATAGAGAGAACCAGACCAAAACAGTTATGCAATAAATAAGAAGTTGCACATCTTTTGTTGACTTTTAAAGGACTATTTTAACTGTAGAAAGTAGTATCTCCATATCCGTAAGTATATATCTAAATTCATCTTTTGGGGGTTTTGTTTCTGTGAGGTAATTCATTTCCTGAATCAAGAGGCCATGCAGATCCATAAATTAACCAAATACGTCACTTCTGGCTGCTAAAGGACTGTGATATGGAGGAAAAAAAAGTTGTCAATCAACTAACCTTCTCCCTGCATGGATAACAGAAGTCAGAAGACATATAAAAAAAAATTATATCTGATTTGTGACCAAACTAATTTATCGGTCCAACTCCAGCTGTCTCAGGCAGAATTGTAAGCTTCCTGGTCCTTCTAAAAGGCAAGATTTTTCCAAAATACCGAGAATAAAACGGCAGGTGGAAAGGAAAGTGGTGCATCAGATCACTGGAAAAAAGTACTGCAACTGCCTAAATGCTTTTCTGAATTTTCAAATGATTATTAGGTTTTTAACAAAGAAATAAAGATCATCTTCCAATCCTTGCAGTTTTACAGTGTAAGATCTTTCTCATGCATTTGTGCATTGCCCCTGCAGTTYAACGCACTTTAGAGGGAGCTGGGCTATATATTTGGCTCACTCATACTATTACAGTGTATTTAGGAAAAGAAGGCTGAAAGCTATTCATTCCAAGGTCATTTCATGTCAAAATGGTTCATCCCCATTGAGATCGAGAGCCACCAATAAGTTCCACCCGTTTAGAGTTTGTATGTAGAAACTGTGTTAATATGTAAAACCATACACAACATACTAGACACTCAGGGTAAGACATATTTCACTCTGAAACTTTTCAGTGAACCAACAGAAAGAGAGGAGGGGTTTATCCTTTGCTGAAATGAGGAGTTCATGGTTAGCCTTTCAAGCACGAGAAACGATACCCAGCCCAACAAAGAGATGTTTGCATCTCTAAGTGAAACTACACATTAATTTGGAGTTACAGTCAGCCTTCTCTTAGAGAGGGAATAAGTAGATTACATTTTGGGGGGAAAAGGATTAAAACTGTCTGGAGATTCGTAGACTTCAGAGGAAAAACTGGCTGCAAGAAGTAAAATGTTACACCAAGAAAAGTGTACTCTGATGAAGGATACTCAAAGGGGAGTTTCGTTTAATAGGATGCAACCAAAGGCATAATAATTGCACAATCTGCTTCTCTGCCTGTCGCTATGTTAGAAGATCACAGTTAGCTGAAGGAGAAAGAGGGTTTTCTGGTTTATAAGTAATTTAAGTACATTTTTCTTTCAATTCTTTGCCCGTCTGTTATCGAATTTCAATACACTGTGTTGTCAGTTTATAGTGTTATTAATTCTTCTACTTGCGCATTATTTTACCCTGGCTGGAGTTTAAATCATCTAATATGACTGGATAACCGCAAGATATTCCTCACCAAAAGGTCTGGCAAAGGTAGGATAGGGAAACACTAAGCAAGATGAGATTCTTTTTATACGCTTCACACAGTTTGGAGTCTAAATGAAAGTAGGATTTAATACTGAATGAGTTACAGGAGGCATAACAGACGCTTTAGGCAAAATAATTTAGAAACACATCTACTTAAAAGAGGAAGTTGCAATAAAACATTTCCACACCATTAACTGTAGGTTGTGCACATATTATATAAAGAATCCATGATGAAGAAATGCTTGCTATAATAAAACTGCATATTCCAGATTGCAGCCAGGAAGCACTGACAGACCATAGGACTCTTGAAACTGAACATGCTTCGAAGCTATGTTTCAAATTCCTAAAGCTGAATTTAAGAGGTTTTCGAGGCAGCAGAAATTACTTTGCAGTAAAACTAACAGTGCATGCCCATTTTGTACACAAGGGAGGGAAGAATGCAACATAGCAGAGCTAGAATGACTCATAGCCCAAAAAGCAAGACTATAGGAGATACAGTCTATTAATGAGCCTCTCCTGAGAGAGCGGAAAGCTATCATTTGAGAGGTAGACAGGATTTTCCTCAAGAACAGGAATAACTTCACATGCCTTGTACCCTGTTTTTGAAATTTGCATGAGTTCAAAATTATATAAATGTATAAACAACTGTCAAATGTTTTGAACTTATCATAGAGTTTTTGAAAGTGCTGTGTTGGCGCCAATGAAAGAGAAACAGAGCTTCTAATAGCTTTGCAGTGGCCGTGTTGAGGATTTTAACAATGTCTGCAGGCCAGCGCTTGTCAAATTAAATTCCAGGCAATTCAAAGAATAAACCCTACTGCAAGAAGTGATACCTTGATTAATTATAACCTAGTGCAATGCACTTCTAAACTTTCCTGAGACACCGTTCACCCTCTAAACGGGGGAAAATAAAAAGAAAAAAAAMCAGTGATCTAAACCTTATGTGACTGTACCATCCTTTTTGAGTGACTGATCCATTTTGCCAACAATACCTAGAAGCACATTAAGAAAGGATACGAGCAACACTGATGCAAAGGGGAGGTGAGGAAGAGTAAACAAAGCATGTGCAATTAATTTCCTGTAGCTGATACTGCTTCCTATCCTATATTTTTGTCTTGGCATTATTTTCTTCACGCATTCCCCTGGTAACTGGGATAATAAAGGGTGTGTGAAGGGGAAATATGGAGTTGGCATAGAAGTGCAAAACACAGGCAGTTCAGGATGTAGTCTTCCTTTTAGGACATTTGGAGAGTTATAATTCTAGATGACATTTACAGCATTGTTTGTCTTGACTATTTAGGCTATTAGAGCACACATTCTCATCTAAGCTGCATCCACACTGGCCCATAAAGATGCCAGCTGTGACCAAAAACAAAAMTGAGAGTGTTCTCACAAACTCACTTCACCCCAACACCCAATCACTGCTGCTGCTGACTGATCTATGTATAAAAAAAAAAATCCATACAGTAAAAAWTTGCAATTAACCCTTACTCGAAAGCCAAGAAATCCACAAAGATCAATAATAATTTWATCTGCTGCACAATTATCATTGACTATATTACACATAGGGACAATTCATAGTAGACTTAATTGTCCAGAATAAAAATTGAACCGAAGAATCCCTTAACCCCAAAACATAATGGTTGGTAACTCCCATTACTCTTTATACTTGCTTGGCTAAAAAGCATTGCACTGTAGTGTATGGACTCTCCTATTGCTTACAAAGTCACTGCTTATGAAGTATAATAAAGGTAAGTTGCTAGGAACATTTTACAACTGTGCAGTGTAAAGACACTGTTTTGAGTTCTGTTTCTTAAAAAGAACCTAACAAAAACAGAAAACAACGTTTTTACTGAAGAGAAGTTARCAAATCCTAGTTTAATGTGGAGGCTGGAATCAGTATGGGAATACTGATTTAATGTTTATTCCAGAAAAAAAAACATTGAAGGCATAAAAATAAGCAATCAGAAACCCGAACTTTAGTTGAGCGAGAACTCTTGTGGGCAGTCCCAAGCCCTTAAACATCCACTTCAGAAACAAAGAAAACGGTTGTCTTTTTAACAACATTCAAACCTGCCCAGACCTCATGGTCAGTTAGAAAATTACACAGCAGATTTTCCAATATGCTTTTTGTTTCTAAAGTTTGATGAATCACAGAAATCTAGTAGAAATATCTTATTGCCCTCCAGTGAATCATTATTACCTTTCATCTGCTAAGTCCAGATCACTACAAAACACCCTGACGCTTATGCCTGTGCCAGGTGAATGCCAGCTCACCAGTTCCAATTTTGTAGCATTTAAGAAGCATTTTTTGTCCTTGCAAAGGTATACAAAACTGATACAGAGGTCCACTGAAGCCCATGCACTTCAGCACCTTTGTCAGAAGTGGATAATTTTTTCCCTACTATCTTTTTCAGATTCAGAGTATTTCTATTATGTTTTCCTTTATTCTATGCCACATAATGGCAAGATTACATGGAAGATCTTTTCCTGGAGTTTAATTTATTGTTCAACAATGAATTGTCCTGATTTTATCATTTCATGGAAGAACTTAGAAGGCACTACCTTTGCAACCATTCTGTGCTGAGAAACTTTCTGGTTGTATAGATATACTCAGGATTTCCTGTTGCTCTTTTCATTTTGTTCACAGAGACAGCAACTTCATCCAAAGTCTTGTGACTTTCACCTGCCAGTCACAAAACTTACATAATTATTTGACACATTTTAAAGCCAATTTGAGACTCCTGTTAATTACTCTGACTTGCTGCTGACACTGTGTTGATGTGCTCTTTATTCTTATCCTGGTCCTCATTTTTAAGGAACAAATTGCTACGAGTTTACTGTATTCACTATTTTTGTTATGATTTTAATGGAGGGACCAGTAAATTGCTCAAAACATCAAGACAATAAAAATGTTAATAGTAGTGCATATTCAGTCCTTAAAATTTCTTTCTCTTGTAGCCTATCAGCTAATTGTTGCTTCTTAGTTAATGGCTGTACAGTTAAGAAGATGATTAACTCCTTCCTAGCCACATTTTGCCAACATCCTCATTGAGAATATTCAGTATAAGGGTATTATAGTGTAGCCCTCTGAATCTCAACTTCATAGCCAGTAATAAGCAAAATATGTGGTCTGTGTATTATTTTTACTATCCCTTGAAATATTTTTCTGTTACTGCTCCAGACATCATTCTCTGGATATTAATGTGTTAACTGCTCAGAGACACATACATTTTTACTATTGCTTTTCAAATGTTTATTAAGGACAGTTAATTAATACAGGAAAGACTTTACTCARGAAAGTCTAGTCATTCACCTGTCTTCAAAGTAGAACATGTGGCCATGTGTTTTTCTTGAAGAAATATCCTCATTCAACATTTTTCTACTGGAAGGGTTGCTTTGGGAGAAATGAATAACAGGGGAGAGAGATTTACTTTCCAGAGATACTCATTCATCCTATTCATCCTATTGTTTCTTTTACAGAAAAGCTAATTATCTTTTTGATTTTTTTTTGTTTGTTTGTTTGGGKTTTTTTTGAGAAAACCTCAAAGATTAAGTTCTGACTTCATTGTAAGCTGTAAGGGTGGGAAAAATACAGGTCATTTTAAGATCTGGGATGCTTAATGTAATCTCTCTGTGATGAAAATCAACTGTAGGAACAGTGTTTTTTCACAAGTATATTTGCTTGTTATGAAATTCTAACAAGGCCCTTACAGTACAGTTGCTAGTTAGCAGCAGTATATTACATAGGACTGCCTCATGAGTGAGACTGACAAATAGTCTAGTACCAGCTGTTGAAAAAAAAAAGAATCAAGGGGAAGAGAAATTAACATTTTTGATATACCACAGTGCAGGGATTTTCTGGTTTTGTCTGCCATGAGTTTGGTTTTTGCTTTTCAAAGTGTTATTCGCTTATGTATCACTTTTGCTCCCTGGTCTCTGCAGTGTGGTCTTGTTTACTCAGTTTTCTTTATGGATAGAAATTAACGGGATATAACCTATGCACATATTTCAATCACCATATTTCTTTGTTCATCACATGTAATTCGTCAGTACATTTCAAGATAAGCCAAAACTAAATAGCTAAGGTCTTAGGTCCTGAGTCTGTAGGCTGATCTGTGCATAGCTAAAAATCAGATTCAGATGCAAACTTAAAATATTCCAAATCAGGRGTTTAAAATCATAGGTAAAAGAAACAACAATATCAGGATGAGGATCTGAACAACGGGTTTGTTTACAGACCAGATGCAGAAAGTTTTGGAATTAAAAACTACATTGCATATACTTAAATCTCTTATTTCAGAATTCTGTAGAATGATCTCTCCCTCATCTTCTCTTGATTAGCTCTGCGCTTTCTCAGAAAAGGGCAGCCAACTAAATTATTAATAAAGACCCCCCTGAGTTACGTCTGCAGTACCATGCATGCTTCTGGGGGATGTGACCAGGTGACTACCAGACTACTGAGTGATCAAAGGAATGGGCAGCCCATCACACTGTCTGTAATCTAACACAACATAGTATGAGAGAGGGTATCACTACATTTTGCAATACATCAGGGACAGGAAAGAAATATTCTTTGTGCTGAGCATTATGCAAACCCAGAACACAAGGATGGCTCTGCTCCAGGAGCTTATAGTATATACCTGCTGCTAGGTTATTGGTAAGGGTAACCAAAGTCCAACCATCCAGGAAACCCAACCTCTTGCTTTTCCTTGATTGAGCTGGTACCTCTGCATTAGACCCTGGGGTAGAGATACCTTCTTTGGAGGCATGCCATTTGCAGTACAGAGAGAGCGACTGTTGTTGTGCTCTGGAGAGATATTACACATTTCCTCAGACACCTAGCATCCAACAGCAGTTAGTTAACATGCATTAATGGTACTTCACAGAGCAATTATTAAATTACTTTGTTCTACTGTAATGACCAATGATTAAACTTTCATAACACTGACATTACACGCTTTATTTATCGGGCTCCTATACTTATTAAATTACTGGGAGGGTGGGGAGGGATCTTAATAGAAGCGAATTTGTGCAATTATCTTTCAAGGTCAGAAACTGTCTCCCACCGTGAAAGTAGGTAAAACACATGAAAATTAGTTAAGAAGTTTTCAATGTTTAATCTTTGCATTGTCTACATTGTCTAAAAACAAAGGTTGCGTAGTTTACTAAAACACCTGCATGCCACCCAAAGAAAAACACACACACAGCTGGCTCATCAGGGGCTGAGATACAGTACAGGAATAGTGAGCTTGAAAATAAAATTACCAATTTAAGCCAACACTGTAGAGAGACTGGAAATGATCACATGTCTGTAATAGTATGCATGCATTACAGTAGCATGCTACACACACACAGAGCACATTAGGTACAAACTGATGTATATAATATACCAATCTGGAGGAAACCATTGGAAGGAAATTCTCACACAGGAAGTACTGCCTGGTATCAACAGTTCTGCTGAGAGATGTAATATTTAACAAATAACSCTAAAAATGAAATACATTTGGTTCAGCAAATTGTTTTGAAGCTTTAGATAACAAATTTACTCACAATTGCCATTCCTGCCTATATCCAAGGGCAGATGCTTACTCAAAATCCCTTGAAGTAAAGGGGAATATAGCATGTAAAAATTTAGAGATCATATTCTCCTGTTCCTTCATCCATGTGCATTGTTTTGGTCATTGCAATGCTGACTACACCTTTGCAGAATTTGCATTACGTATCTGCCTATGGTGTTACTTCATGGACAATCTTTCATTTGGAAATTCGTTTGTGCATTAGTAATAAAACCATGTGATAACCATTGTTTTGCTGAAGCCCACAACTCCAAATTAATCAAAGCAGCTCTGTTTCTTACAATATAAACAGCTTGCAATGCCAAGGAACTCAGGAGACCATTAATATTAAGTCCAGAATTTTTAAACTTTATTTATATTTTGCTGCAGCTCCATGCACTGTGTAAGATATCTTAAATTTAAAAGCAGATTATTTCAGTATGTTATGATAACAAAAAATAATATGAAGGACTTGGCTTGTGGGAGTTTATGCTGTTCATCTATATTCTGTAGRTCTACTATGTTTTGAACCAAATAGCTCATGATTGGTCATAAAATCTCTGTTACTGTACCTCTGTTACTGAAAACATATCATTTTTTTCTGAAAAGGACATCCTTTCAAATGCTGTTTAAATTTTGGAAAAGTAGCTGAATGTCTGTTTAAGGATTTTATTGCTCCTTCTCCTTGCCAACAGCTGGTGTCATCATGTTCTATTCCAGTAGACATCCTAGAATCACCACTTCAAGGGAAAGGAGAAGAAATAGCCAGCCAACTCAAAATCCTATTAGAGTGCTGATTTCTGGAAGGCTTGAGAACTTTATTAAGTAAGTAATTCGCACGCACAGCAGGCTGTGGGAGTTTTAGCCTCTTAACCACTTACCAGGGAAACAAGCAAATAGGTATTGTAAAATTATAAAATGGAATGAAATGAGTAGGAGTTCTTTGAAAAAAAGGGAAGCCACAAAGAGCATTAAATTATTTTATAGAGTAAAGCTCTGAAATGAATAGGAATTTTCCTGATTTTCAGGTTCTGGATTTGGCAAACAGGAGGTAAGCTGCCAGGAGCCCTGTAGAGATAGAAGGACTGGAAAATAAGTACAGTATAAAATAGGCTGGATAGCCAAAGTATGACTATGAACAGTACAATTAATCCACATAATAGGTCATCACACTGCAACCTCTCTAGAATGCTCTCATAAACTATGGAGTTACTGACTCTGCATGTTCATTAGTGTGTATATGCACAACTTTAAAATAACGACACAGTTAAATAGATTTTGTCCTTAATTGCGATTCACTCTGTAGCTGGAAGACTGAGCACGGCATATTCAYGGCATTTTTGAAATGGCAGAATGGTTTTTGCTCCATTAAACAATTTGACATATTTTCCACAAGCCCAAGCACTTCTTATATAGCATGGTAACATAAATATCTGACAAAAAAAAAAAAAAAGCATTGCAGAGGGCAAAACCAAGCAAAATAACTTCAAGATGGTGGTGGAAAGGAATTGTAAGGAGCCTCGCAGCACTCTAAAGGATTTTTAAACCAGGAACAAAAAAAAATCCTCTATGTCATTCAACTGTGTTATAGGCTTTTGACTTTTCTTTGATGAGGAGGAACACTTGAAAGCCTCCTTGTTGCACCTCTTTTTTAATAAAATGAAATACTTTTCTCCATCATGTTCTTGCAGGGCCATGACTTTCTAATCCCTTCCTTGTTTCCCTGTGCCCCTTCCAGAATATTTCTTGACACTTCCATCTTTAATATCAGCTTAAATTAAAAAGATTCAGGGTGCGGTAATTACAGTTTCAAGTACTCTCCAGGAGAAGCATCAAAGATTTTGCTGCAAAAAGAAATGTACTTTTTTCTAAAATCCCTGAAGCTCTACTGAATTTTTCATGGTGAGATGGTGTGATTAGTTTTGCRCCAACCCCCTTTTTTCTAGCACACTCTTGTTCCATCTAGATATGCAGGTGACTAAGCAAATGTACGAGGATGAGTTTTAAGTTCCAGACTTTAATATACTTGATATTTTTAAATGCAGCTTGAACAGGGGAATTCTGGGACAATCTCAACAATGTGGCACGTTCTTCTCACCCAAACCAAAGAACTAATTATACTGTCCATTCCGGCTACCCCAGTGTTAAAAATCCAACTGTTATCAATATCAAGATCTTCAAACACCAGGTGTCTTAAAATGACTGGCTCTGTGCAGGGGAGAGCAGTGGATATAGTTTACCTTGACTTCAGCAAAGCTTTTGATACAATCTCCCATAGTATCCTAGTAGCCAAACTGAGGTGACGTACTGTTTGGATGGACGACAGAGTGGGTGGTAGCACTGAATGGACTACTGAGCTCAAAGAATCATAGAATCATAGAATAGTTTGGGTTGGAAGGGACCTTTAAAGGTCATCTAGTCCAACCCCCCTGCAATGAGCAGGGACATGATAGACAGTGGTTCAAAGTCTGGTTATAAATACTATTCTTCAGGAGTCAATAGTGCTCGACAATATTTTACATCTTCATCAGTGACCTGGACAATGGGAGACTTGGAACCTCAGCAAGTTTGTGGATGACACCAAATTGAGGGGAGTGGTTCATATGCTGGAGGGTTTGGGCTGCCATTCAGAGGGATCCCAATAAACTGGAAAAATGGGCTAGCATGCACGTCATGAAGTCTGACAAATGTAAATGCAAACTTCTGCACCTGTGATGGAATCAATTCATGACTTGGTATAGACTGTGGACTGGTTAGGTGTGTAGCAGCTATGCAGAAGAGGATCTGGGGCGTCCTAGGCTGAACATGGGTCAGCAGTGTGCCCTTGCAAGTGATAAAGACTAACCACATACTGGACTGCGTTAGCAACAGCATAGTAAGTAGTGTGATGGAGGGTTATTCTTTCCCTTTATTTGGCATTTGTGAGGCTGCATCTGGAACCCTTTATCCAATTTTAGGTCTCCTAGCACATCAACAAACTGCAGAGTCCAGTGGAGCACAACTAAAATGGTTAGGGGCTGGAGCATATGGTAGTTGAACAGTGACAAAGAGAATTAACCGGTTTTGTTTAGCCTGGAGAAGGCTGAGGGAGAGATCTAATTGCAGCCTTCAACTACCTAAAGGGTGGTCACAGAGAAGACAGAAGCAGATGTTTCTCAGAAGTGTACAATGAAAGCATTAGTAGTAACAGTCAGAAGTTGCAGCAGGGGAAATTCTGCTTGGAAATAAGAAAAAACCAGTAATAATGAGAGAGGTGCAACACTGGAACAAGTTGCTCAGAGAGGTTATGGAAACTCCATCCTTGGAGATTTTCAAACCTCAATTGGACAAGCAACCCTGAGCAAAATATTCTAACTTTGAAGTTGTTCCTGCGTTGAGTGGGAGTTTGGACTATGTGACCTCCAGAGGTCCCTTCCAACGCAACTCTTTCCTATTCTAGAAACCTATTGTTATCTTGTGGGAATAATGTCCATCATTTCATAGATCCTGTTCCTTCTGGAAGCAGGCCCAAAGGACTTCTACATGCTAGGCCAGACTATTCCTTAAACCATATATGTTACAACTGTTTACTGTCCCTTTGGCCCCAGTRAGAGTCCCTGTCTGATGCTAAAATATACAACTGGTGAGTTCGGTGTACCTAAATATGTGGTTTGCACGCTGCAAATGAGAGAACAGATCAGGAAATCAAAGAAACTAGTAGAGTCATGATGCTTAGCCGAATGCTTAATCTATTGAGGAAGAGGGATCAGTTAAAATGAGTTGCTGGGCAACTCCACTTTCCTTTCAGCTGGACAACAGGAAGAAGAAACCTCTGGAAGAGGAAGACCCTTCCCCCTGCTATCCCTGCCTTTTCCACTTGCAACTTCAGCAATAGTCCAATAGATCTTTCACCCCAGGAGACAGAGTGGGGAAATGCTGTGAGATGGTCTTTTCTTTCAACATAGAAGTGGACAGATGACAGCTTTTCAAAGATTTAGCAGCCCATCATCACTAGTCCCCATGTCCATCAGGCCAGATAATAATTCAAAATGAAATAAACTCTAATGAAGCCTCCACTTTCTTTCATCTCAGAGCTGGCTGCCCGAAGGATGTTCAGACATCTCTGAGCAAAGACCTATGAGGTCCCAGGTTTCTGGGCTCACTTTCTTCTTTACAAGGGCCATTACACCAATCTGAGTGGTTCATTTGTTTTTCTTGTCACTTAAAGGCTTATATAAAGGAGGTTATCATTACAAAAGGGGGTGACTCATGTCCTGAATTATGTTCTGATCATTTAATCTGATGTCAGCTTAATGCTTGCAAAAGTGGTTAAGACTTAAGATTTTTTTTTTTCCTTCCATAAATGTTGTTACCCAGGTAGTCTAGACAAGAAAGTTAATTGTCCAAGAAGGTGGTTAGATTGGCCTAAATACACTGGTTCTTCAAGTGTGAAAATGAGCTCATCTCCAGGGAGTACACTTAAAACTCATGATTTCAATGTCTGTGATAGTTATACTTCCTCGGAAAACTATATACAACAGTCCTTTAGAAATAAAATAGCAACATGATAAACAACACTGTTTGTACAGAAGGTGACTGATATGATTGAAGAGCAGGCAATATTGACATTTATAGATAATAATAATACTACTTCGACAAATGTGCAAAAGATCTGATAAGGTCATTTTACAGAGACCAGGTTCTCTTCCAGCCTCCGCTCATATATACTCTTTGGCTTTCTTCTTATTATGAAGATAGCTTTGTTTCCATATCTGAAAGCAAAACTGTGTCTGGAAAATTCAAGACGGACCTTTTAGTTCAAACATTTGCTTCAGGCTTAACAGATGAAAAACTTCTCTAGTTCTCTGTAGGTGGAAATCTGTTTTTACAAGGAAATGTTTATTTGGATATGTACAACTGAACCAAACTAAACTAAAATAGCAGTAACATTCAATAACTGTACACATTCTTGATGTTGTTTTTAGCAGGAAACAGGTGAGTAATAGTCATGGATGAAAACCTAACAYAGAAAATAGCTGTGAGCAGACAATGAAGTGCCAAATAGTTAAAATTTTAAAGACTGCATTAACAGTAGTTTGAGTTGCAAAGSTATATATCTGTTCTTAAGGTAAATTATAAAATCTTCGTGACGATACTACACATTTCAAAAATCTAAGAAAATTCATTTTGAATAGATGTTTAAAAATAAAAACAGGACTGAACATTCATCTTTTTTTAGGTAGTTCTGTGTATGTGACAATCTCTGTCAAGATTGAATTTGGGAATTCAGTGGCCCAAAGACTGTGTCCTGTACCATTTCAGATACTTTTAGCTCCAGCTGGCTCTCTAGAAACAAATGGGTCTACTATGAGTCCTATGCCCTATTTGTCAGCCCCATCCGTATGGACCAGAAACCCTGCTGCACTTGGTGCTATGGTGCAATGGGCTGCTGTTTAAACACTCAAACCCGTTCCCAGGTGTGTAGCACAGAATAAACTTTGGGAAGAATGTTTGTGTTTTTTAGCCTAAAGGAAAGGATATAAAACTAGTCTCTCTCCCATGAAATCTTACGACCCTGCTCCTACAAAAGCTATACATGTAAGTTTGTTTCAACTTCAAAACGATTATGTACATATATAAAATCTTTCCTATACTACAGGATTTGTGAAATTGAGAGTTAAGGAAAATGATTTATACCTGTCTTCTTTGCATATTCTGGATGGGATACTGAAACTAAACTATTGGTTTCACATGTGATTCTAATCAGATTAATTTTTTTGTTTTGTTTTGGCCATTGCAATGGCACTGGGTGTTTTGGGTGTTTCAGGATTGCAGAAGAAGGAGGGTCTCACTGCTTTTCATGCATCCTTCTCTAAGCTTGTAGAATACCTGTAAGGTTTTCAGTCACTGATTGCAGGAGTCTTACATTAGTATTAATGTTGCATAACTCAGACGGAGTGCTTCAGAGAGAAGCAGAATAAAGAGAAAACCACATGGGACTGAGACTCACTATTGCCACTAGGTTTTGCCAGTGATGGCACAGCTTAGGCTCTCTACAACCACTGGAAATGGTTCTGTGTTCAAATCCAGACTTGCATTAAGAATTTGTTCTTGTGTGTCAGTTTTATACCCACTATTGAGCTACTTTGAAAAAGCATATTTGTTGTGTTATTCCAGACTTAATTGGGAATGGCAATTGCCCAATATGAGTTGTAACAGRAATTTTTACATAAAGTTTGGCTGTTTGAATACGATGTAATCTGAAACCAGAGGAGTTCTGCACTGAGTTTTGCTAAACTAATTCAGCTTTGCTCAGTTATGGGCTTTTCTCTTTTGTTTATTTTTAATTCTGTTTGATAATTACAATTCTGAAATCTCGTTAAAAACAAAAAGTGCTACAAGACCTGTTCCATTTAATTTCTGAAGGAGAAAACAAGCTTCTTCATTACCCTCCTCTTTTGGGGCTTGAATACTTCCCAAGTTACTTAAAAAACATTTATGAAAACAGTACATGTATGAACAAAATCTTTATGAATGAATCATACATTTTGCTTATTTTCGTATGCCAAAGGGGTTTAATAGAGGCTTCTAGCTATCTGATTTGTCCCTCCCTCAGAGCTGTTAAGTGCCTGCTGCCTAAACATCCCTCACAACCAGCCAGTCTCATCCCCTCCATTTTCTCTGCTGTTCTTCCAATATTTTCACTGAAAAGAAGTAGAGCATCCTCACCATGATCATACTCGAGAGGGAAGCACGGAGGACTCCAAATCAGGCCTGCAGGCTGTCTGGAAGGCAGATAGCTGTATGCCTGAAGCCTCACAGAAAGAAAAACTGTATCTGCAGGCTGGAGAGCTCTCCCTGCTGCGCCGGAGCTTCTCAGCCATCCCAGAAGACAGTAATGTGACATTTCTACCAGCTCTACCCTGTCTGCACATAAGGCCTGTTAAAGATGAATCACTAGCCTTAGCTTCATATTTTACAGATTTCATTGGTTTGTTTTAGTTATAATCTTAAATATTGCATATTTGAATTTAATAGAACTTGCTCGCAATTCTATTTCATTCCTAAAGAATTCCTTTAATATAATGTTGGGTTATTAACTTAATAGACTGCTTCCTCACGGCTAGTGCCAATTGTCGCAAAAGGACTGGCTGAAGCCCAAGGGGCTCTCACATGTGATGTGCAGTTGATTGTGCGATTCAGTTTAGCAGTGAGAGACAAGGCAAGTGTTAGTGAGAGATAACACATGTTTTGTGAGTGTTGTCAGAAAGAAGGTGAAGCCCTGTGCTTTCAACATGTGGTGTGTGTTATCACACATTAACACAAGCCTTCATATATCTTACAGTGATTAAAAAGCATGTAAATAAAAAAAACATCTATTTATTAGTGGATAGTTTGCTAATGAAAAGCTGAGGAACTGAAACTTCTTCAGGAAGTGTTTTCCCTTGAGCTGTGGGAGAAACTGAGAAACATTTAGGCTTCGCATTTTTATATCATGTGTGTATATTGTTTTCTCTTCTATATGCTTCAAATTTTTATGCTGCTGCATTTATAGCTTTGGAATGAAAAAAGCACTATGGATTAATACCCAGATGTTAAAAATTCTACTTTCAAGCTACAATACAGAATAAATATTATATTCTACCTAATGAATTTTTAAGTTATTTTTAAATAGTTTGTATAATAGCAGCTGAGTTATTTTTAAGTGAGCTTGGATGAGAAGAAAACCCAGTCTTTAGCTATCCAAATATTTCTCCTTAAGCCTTCTGTTGCTCAAAAAAAGCAAATTTTGAAGATGAACAACTGTAACTGTCCTAACTTTCATCTACTTTCATAAGCATGCTTCTACTCTGAAGACAAAGGTTTGGTAAAGATTATGAAAAGCCAAGACATTATTCTACTGTTCATGTATTTTTTTATGGCATTCCAGTTAAGTATTTGTGTAATCCTTTCCTATATCTAAATTAATGTATTTTACATACTTTACACATATGGAATCAAGATCACCCATAGAAAGCATCTTTTTTCCTCTACCTTTAAACCCCAAATCTCCCCATGTTCTCACAAAAGCACTGTCATATTTTTAATGTTCTCAGAGAGTAAGGTATGTGAGAGATCATGCAATGAGGATGTGTACAGGGAAACAGCTTCCATTAAACTCCTGGGCCAAGTTCAGCAGCTTAGCATCAGTTGGTCAAAAACAGGATTTAGTGACAAAGTCCCAAATACAGATCACAAATACATTATTTGTGAAATACCACAATCATTGAAAACATGAAATATAACAGGAAAGAAAAAGACATGATTGTAAACTCAAGTCATAAGCCAACAGTGTTGGAAAAGTAAGATGAAGAGATATTTGAACTAAATTTCTGTCCTGCCGTAAAACACATTGTCTAGCCGCACCATTCCCATGACATTCCGGGTTCATTTTAGACGTGGGTGAAAAAGCAGCTTACCTCACAGACTTGAGTAAAAATTGCAATTGTCCACATCAGAAAGACATATATTCCACCAAATTCTAAATTAAAGCAAGTTATAGTATTTCACCATTTCACACTACTTTCATCTAAACTTGTTTTACCAATAAGTTACTGGGAAATTAAACCTATGATGAACACCCACCACGATGTATACACATCCATTAGTCTGACAGCTGGCTCAGAGAAGAAAGAGCAAATGTATATTGACCTATTTTCTGCTGGCAATATATTAATGAAGCCAAACAGCTGTGGTTGTTTATAACACTAGAATATGCAAATTAACTTTCCTCATGCCTACAAATGCACTTGATATTTTACATAATGCCCAGAACATGCATTTTTAAAACTCCATACCTGGTGCTCAATGCTAAACTTCAGTAATACACACTGCAGCCTTAGGCTTCCTGAGTGAGGGAAGCAATACTGCTTTTTATACTTTCCAGGTACGCACAAATAAAGCTTTTCTTTTATAAGAACCAACTAAACCCACTGCACTTCTTCCTTGATTTCTACATTTGGAGATACAGTCTCTTCTGCACACAGAAATTCGTTAGGAGGAGGAAACACAAAAGTGACTCAGGTTCCAGGTGAGCTGCTGCCCCACTGTGCTCAAGCTGCTGCATTTCTGGATTATGGCCTTGTACAGCAGTTCTTCTAAGTTACAACTCCTTGTCCTGCCTTTTAAGTCTTGAAATCACAGAGGCATTGAAGAGCCTCCCATTTTATTCGGATTCACACTTTTTATGCTGTTGTGAATCTGGTCCTACAGCGTAACAGCTCAGAAGTATCACAAAAATCAGATCTCCCTCACCCCTTTATCATCGTAACTCAACAGGAGTATAGAAAGATCTAGTTGTCATCGGAGCTATGAATCCTGAGAGGCTGTCTGACATCAGATGATGTCTTCTTCATGTTTCGATGCCATCAGGCTTGAAAACAAGGCCTTTACCTAAAGCTTCTCCCTGAAAACATAAATCTGTTTTATGGAATCTGAGTGTTCAAAGTTCCAGAGGTTACAGTTTGGGATGGGTGTCCTATTCTAAAGGATAGAATAGTTTACATAAATAGTGCATTTAATCATTCTAACCACTGCTCAATGTGGTTATGTATTTCATAACTGTTTTYACATGTGTATGTAGAACCACACATTTAGCTTGAAACATCTATTCAGTTAATTTACATATAGTATTGTACTGGAAATTCTCCTACTCACAGACCATCCAAACAATGAGGGGATTTCTGGGCAACTGTTTTTTTTCTACAATTTTTAAAAAGTAATCAAAGATCTCCAAAGCAATAATATATATCCAAGAATATCTGTCTTAATTAATTTTTCTTTGTTTAGGCAGTTATTTGTAACTGTTGCACTGTGGCAAACAGATTACAGCGTTACTTATAGCACCTAATATGATGCAGCAATTAGTACATTTGAAAGAATTCATTTTCCTTCCACCCCAAAAAAAATTCAAAATGAGATAGCAAAGTTAGTCCATGGACACAGCACCTTTTCCTTCGGTAAACCATGTAGTATATCCCACAACCTCTACTTAGATTTAAGTTGACAAAATCTCATCATCTGTCCAAGTTGCACTTAATTGTTTTCTTGGAGTCTTTCACAGGTCTGAATCTGCACTGTTTTGTTTTGTATAACATTTTTACATGCAAGCAGCGGATACACAATTGTGTATATAATATGATACTACATAAATTTTATTTTTTACACCTTTTTGACTGGAGCAACTATACAACTTGCACACAATGAAAAGAAAAAGAAGCAGTCTCTAGGAAGTATGGAAGTCTCCAATGAGTTTTTATAGCATTCAGATCCCAAGGTTCTTCCAATTTTATCTGTACTAAAGAGGTTCTTGGAGTAACAAATTCAAATGAATGTGCTTTAGCCTACTATCCTTAGAGCCATACATAGTATTACCTTTCACACTGTTAAGAAATCTCACTGCAGTGATTGCTTTTTATCCTTTCTCCTTGTTAGTTCCAATAACACCACTTTTTCTTTCCTTCTTTCTTTTCTTTCCCAAAAGGGAGCTCAAGAACTCTCTGATCTGTAATTGCACAACGTTCAGGACAACTGCATTTCTTTTACACAGATAAAGTTTTTACAATGATCTCTGTGACTGTGATATAATGGGATCATCTTCCCAGGTAACAATTTGTGGTGAATGTGAAGGTATGGTGAAGATATGGAGAATATTTTTTTCCTTACAAAAGGATATAGGTGCAGAACAACTCCCCACAGAGAGTTTCTAAAAAGAACCATGAGAAGCAAAATAATGTGCACTGTTGAAATTGTTTGAAAATAAGAAAGCATATAGATCACCTGAAAGGCATATTGAAAATGGATGAAGAAATACTGTAGAGGAGGAACAATCTACACTTCTGCTCCTTCTCTTGCAAGTCAGCCTTTTAAATATCCTAGTGATTTTAGAAAAGACGACAAGCCCAAAGGTCTAATAGATTAACTCCACTGTGACTTAAATGATGCAGAAACAGACAACAAACAAAATAAAACAGATTTATGCTAGGCTACTTAGATGGATGACCTCTGAACAGCTCATGTTATAGCCTTCTCCTCCTCAGTATCTGGCAAGCAATTTCAATGGAGAAGTACTGTAATAAGATTTTTCTCCCACACACCAATTATTATTAAACAGAAACAATTCTGTGGGAGAAAGCATGGGCAAATAAGTCACAATGCACTTATATTTACTCTTAGATGTAGGTGTTTTGGCAATCCATGCACATAACAGCCTACGAAGTCTATTGCTGTGTAACTAAAAAAACCCAAAGTTTCTGAAAAGATGAGAAAAGAGTTTTTATCATCGTCATCATCATTTTGGACATTTATATATATCAGTCCTTGAAACTCCTCTAAGACTTAAGTCAGCAGCTTCATTTTATAGATACTGAATAAGATAAACGGTGTGACCTTGGCAAAACAGAAGCCCTATATGTGGCACAGCCTGTAAACGGATCTCAAAATCGCCTACAACTTCAGTCTATCATCATCTTAGTCACTGGACCTACATTTTCTCTCCTGCTAAACTTACTTCTCTCTTACCCAGAATATCCACATTAGCATATAGGCAGGATATTACTCTCTCTCTTAGCACTGAGAAGTTGTGACTGTGCCTATACTAGGAAAGAAAATTCGCCAGGAGCTATTCTCTTGCATTGAGGCCACTGCACAGCACAGCTGGTGTCTACACACCTGAAATATACCTTACTCTTCAAAATACTTTGGTGGCATCCAGTCTTCTTGTTGGGAGTGCCAGGTGGCCTGTGCCTATGACCATGCTAACGATTAAACAGTATGGGCAATCATATGCCCTGACCTAGCCCCCTTTAGCTTGTTGATATCAATGCTGCTTGTGACACACATCYGGACAGATGTGCACAGCAGAGCCTGGTGACCACTCACCATTAATACTGTTAATGATACACTGTGTTTTGACAGATAATTGATTCTACTTAGGCCTATAGGGTTGCGTAATTACTTCAGCAGATCAAATTATGTTAGACTTGGTTGACTCAACCTGCCATAAGTGACATCATTGCTAAAAAAAGCAAAACAAAAAGATAAAAAGGCAACAAAACCAACATAAGCAGCTTTGAAGTGCTTATTAATATCTTAGGCATGTAGATTGTAATTGAGGAAAACTACTTGCTGTCCTTGTGGCAGAGATGAATTATTAATTCTGTATATAAGCAGTTCAGCCACTACAAGGAGTAAGATCACTTGATAATGTCAGAGCAAACTTGCTCCAAAATACCTGAAGAATACACGTACATTTTTAATTCCATGTACCCTGGGTAATTTAACTGTGCCAACATATACTTACGGTATTATTTTCCTCATCATCATGTCAGAATTGTTATCCTCGGAGAATATTTAGTCAGTCACTGGGAACACATTTGGCTGTTTCCTAAACAGAACACCAGTTACTCTTTCCCCTAAGCAAGACACCTGTAGACACCAGTCATGAATAAGATTGTTCGCTTTTATAGAAGTTAATGGAACAGAGCTCAGTCTTTTTATAGATATTTGCATTTTGCAGAGAATATGTTTCCTGCTAAAAAAATCTTGAAGGGATTTTTACAAGTGGTATTTTTGGGCTCACTTAGGTAAACTATGAGTTTATAGGTTTTCATACTTATCATACATGTAAAGCATTCAATGTCAAATGGTGGCTAATATTGAATGGTTCTGAATAATATGGGAGAACCTCACTGCTGAACAGCAACTGAAAGGAGAAATTCTTCCAACAGCTCCTTTTCTTTCATTTAATACCACATTTCCACTCATTCAATAGATTTAAAAAAAATCTGCTGGGCTCTTAGTTTCGGTGATATCTTGGGACAGTAAGCTCCATAAATCTCATATGTTGGATGATTAGTTCCTTTCCTCAGTTTTAAAATGTATTGCCTTTCAACTTCCATTATTATTTCCTTGTTCTGATGTGATAAGTAGTAAATAGGAGCCACCATTTATCTTGTCAGCATAGTCCATTATTTTGCATCTCATACGCCTTCTACTTGTCCTCTCTTTCAAAATATGATAACTGTTTAGTTCAATCTCTCTTCCCACAAAGCTATCTCTGTGTCATTTACCATTCTGGCACCTTCCATGAAATCCACTCTACTTCTGCTAGGTCTTTCTTGATTCAGTCTCTTTTCATCTTTAATTTACATGAYAATATAAGAAATGATTTATGTAAAAGCATTATAAGACCTTAGTTAACACTTAGGTGAAAGGCCTGTATTTATCTCAAATCTGGCATTTTGCAAGAACAATCATACCATTCCTTCCTAATTACGTTATCTTGTACATTCAACTTATTCAAGATACTTAATATTAACAGATGTAATAAACTCATGGTACTGTATTAAATCACTGCCCATCAGTAAGTCAATATCCCATGCAGCATCAATCCCTCACTGGCAAACTAAAAGCAAAATGAACAGCTTCATTTCTAGATAATTATCTTCTTCCCAGCCATGTTTATTCTATGGCCCTCCAATGTAATAACTGCAATTGCATTATTTTGCCAAGGCATGATAACAGTTTTAGTCCAGACCATAAATGAACACGTACTAAGACATCAGGTCTAAATCAGCCCTGTCTGCTATTATATTCAGAATCTGAGCTCATATTCAGCTTTTGCACTGGACCCTCCCACTGAAATGGACATGCCCACATTCTCGTATCTGAGTCAAGGGAGAGATTTAATAACGCCCTCTTCAGCTCCCAGAATTTTCATGTTTTTTTCCTATTCTTCCAAAAATCACAAACCCATAGTCATTTACAAGGGCAGGTGTCTGTTTATGCAGGCCAGATGCTAGATTTAATTTTTGCCCTCAAACGAAGGCATCCAAGTGCCAGCTAAATATAAGACCCATTTGGCAGCTTCATCCAATAATTCATATCAGGTCAGCCGGAGTTTAACCTCAGGTATGCTAGGATAGCATTTTTGAAACAACTATATGCAACACTACAGGGCATTGTGCTGTAGAGAATACAGATTTAAACAGCTGAAAGCTAATTTGCCACATTATATTGAGATGCTACTCATATCTGCAGGAACTCTTACTTGATGAGTATATTCTTCATTCACCATTATACTTCTCCTTCAGCTAACCTGGCCTAATATAGGATTAGCCAGTTTTGGTTAGATCTGAGAGTTTTTCATTGTAAAGTGCCATTTCAAGTACTAATGTGGGAAGGGAATAATGCATCTGTTTCAGCAAAGCATTCAAGATAGTAATCAAGATGAAGCATTTCAATTAATTTTCAAAGTAAACTTTTTTATTTCTAAAGAAGTTTCTTTTCACAATTTGTAGCTTAAGGAATATGAAAACCAAAGCTGAAATACTATTTTTTAAATTGACATGACTCCTGTTTTCAATGTTTTCATTACGGGGAAATTTTTAAGCCTGTATATACACACACACATGCATGCATGCGGACTCATATAAAGATTTCATTCTAATTCAGTGTGTTAATAATAATTTTTTTAATGTGGAATTTTCAATTCAACACGTTTTGAGTACTCAAGCAAATTTATTGAAACTAAATATTGTATTATACTGGGATTTAGTTACTTTACACTATGCAAGTTAGCTCAATTTTTATTATATGGGAATTTCTTACAGTAACTACTAATACATTCTTCTACTCTGCTTAAGAATCCATATGATCACAAAAGAAAGCTTTCAAAGGCTGTACACCATTCACAGTGACTTTTGTGAATACTTATAAGCTCGTGTATCTGGTCACCTTTATGTAAGAAAACTTACTATTCAAAGCATGTTAATTATTTTAGATAACCTCTTCAACAAATACTTGCAAATACAGGTAGAGCTCCTGTTCATTGTTAAGTTTTGGATTTGACACTGCAAAACATTTATAAAACGGACATGGACACATATCCACATGGACAACTTGAAAGGTGGACTGCTGTTGCATCTCAGTAAAGAAAAAGGATGTGAACAGAGACATATTTCTTGTTAGGTTTTTAAATTGCTGAGTAAATCAGTGTTAAGAATCTTCTAAATATGCAGGTCTTACTAAATAAAACTCCACCTAAGGAATCTGTACAATGAATGTTTCAACCATTTTCTCTCTGTACACTCATATCTACATTTTTTAGAACAGCCATAACTTCATTTATACTGTGCAGTAAAACGTAAACCACATTTTCTCTTCACTGAGGCTTTTTCAACTGATAATATTATTATTTGTCATCAGCTTCAAATGACAAATTAAAAACCCGTAATACTGGAGTTCATGTCATATCATTGACTGCCATGCATATAAACCCCTTTTTTGTTGTAGGCTTCCACAGAAGGTTCCTTGCTGGTACAGAGCAAGTTCTACTTTTAAGGGTATTTTATGTTCTGGATAACACGGTCTCAGCCAGTGTTAGAGGGGGAATGGAAACCTCTCTTCACTTGCAGAGCTATGGACCATCTACCAAATCTGCACAATTTCCTCCAATTTGGTTCTGAGTGTCTGATTGGCAAACATTTATTCCCCAAGAAATGTATCACATGCCAAAAACTGAATAGGGATTAGTCAACATGACTTCATTGCCAATATTTAGTAACTGTCTTCCAAAGAGGTGAAGTTCAACTTGGGCTGCTATAGCAACTCTCCTTAGTATAGCTCCTAGCAGAGTATCTATCTACATGCCCTTCTTACATCCATCAGCAGAGCTTACATTGTGAATATGTATTACGCCAGCTTTAGATCTCTATAATTAGTTTTTCTCTTTATTCCCTTCTCCCTTCCCTTGTATATATTCTTTTTTCACCCTGGACACTACAAAGAATTTGGTGTTTACCTAACTCTTTCTATCACAAGCAGTCCTTTGAAATCAATTCTGTAATTATGCAAGTTGCATCTTTTTTGAGATCATAGGCTTCAGTTAAATGTTTGAAGGTGAGCACAGTATGTTACTGTGCACTCCAGAGCACATCACAAATAGGCTGTGATTTCCACTGAGGTCTGTACATGCTAATGCTATATAATCATAGGCTCTGTCTAGAAAATCAGTTTTTAGACATAATGTAAGCTGTAATTATCACAGGTATGCTCATGACCATGCACTTCAAGGCATCTAGAAATGTAAGTAAAAAAAGCAGCTAAAAGAAGAGAAGATGAATGACAGACAGGCAAGAGAGTTGAGTATAGGTTGAGAGGAACTAAAAATTCTCAAGCGTACTTCTACTAATGCAGAAATAACTAGAAGGATTTGGGAAAACTATTTCCTGCCCTACAAAGAAGAAAAAAAAAAATTCCACCTTAATTAATAGGGGACATGGCATATTAAAAACTARTTTTTGAAAAGTTAAAATGAGAACCTGCAGGAAAAATCACTTAGGGGTTTCAGAAGTGAAATTTGTTCCCTGCACTCTGGCTGCTTGGTACACGGCTGGCCTCTGGGACGGGCCTTTCTAACACTCCACTTGTCAGCAGGTGGGAAGGCAGGGAAATGTGGCAGCTCGGCTAGACCATGCAGCTACCAGCCAGAACAAGGCTGTTGGAAAGCCAGCAAAGCAGGCTTCCTTGTTTCATTTAAGAGTTTCTCTTCATTGCAAAATTACTTAACACTAGTAACTGCCACATTCTGGGTCAGGAAACACGTTTAATGAAATTCAGACCCCATAAAAGGCAAGGAAATTCTGCAGGGATTTCACATCTCTTGCCCATACAACTGTGGTGTTTATACAGCTTATGTTATAGCTACTCCTGGTTAGCTGGAAACACTCATGGTTACCTGTTAAAATAAATCTGATAATTACTTTCCATGCATTGCATGCTTTTCAGTTTGCAGGAAAGATCGTCACTTTCAAAGGCTATTTCAAATGTATGGGAGAACACCTCTTAAAGACATATTTAAAAACTATTGTCCTGGTTTCAGCTGGGATAGAGTTAATTTTTTTTTCCTAGTAGTTGGTATAGTGCTATGTTTTGGATTTAGTGCGAGAAGAATGTTGATAACACACTGATGTTTTTAGTTGTTGCTAAGTAGTCTACTAGTCAAGGACTTTTCAGCTTCCCATGCTCTGCCAGGTKCACAAGAAGCTGCGAGGGAGCATAGCCAGGACAGCTAACCCAACTGTCCAACGGGGTATTCCATATCATGTGACGTCATGCTCAGTATATAAAGCTGGGGGAAGAAGAAGGAAGGGAGGGACGTTTGGAGTGATGGCGTTTGTCTTCCCAAGTAACCGTTACGCGTGATGGAGCCCTGCTTTCCTGGAGATGGCCGAACACCTGCCTGCCGATGGGAAGTAGTGAAGGAATTCCTTGTTTTGCTTTGCTTGCGTGCGCGGCTTTTGCTTTCCCTATTAAACTGTCTTTATCTCAACCCATGAGTTTTCTCACTTTTACCCTTCTGATTCTCTCCCCCATCCCACCTGGGGGGAGTGAGCGAGCGGCTGTGTGGTGCTTAGTTGCTGGCTGGGGTTAAACCACGACAACTATATACATAAATCCTATAAAAACAGCTATGAAAAGATACTGCTGTTTGGCTGATTTCCTATTTGTTATACTAGGCATTTTCTGCATTAGTTTTACACATTATGTAGACAGTTTATCATCATCATTCGGAGACATTTAGCCCGTTTAATGTGATGTTTTTGAAAGATGTTCAATTCCCAAGAGTAGGATGATTAAATGATGCAAAATGATGCAAAACATTGCATTCCAGGATATTGCATAGATCTAAATTGAAGCTGTATCTACAAGTTTGACTCCCTGATACCTGAGCACCATGTTGCTAAACAACATTTACTTCTACTGTCTGGCTCTATTATATTACCTCCTCCTGTTCTGCTAATTAGACATAAATCTATTAAAACAAACCTATTTCTTTACATAGTTAATCATGTTCAAAGGAAGAAGATCATTTGTTTAAGATTAATATACAGTTTTTCTTTCCATTTTAGATGTTTCTTCAGATGATATAAACTTTTATCTTACTGTAATTTACAACTGTGTGTCAAAAGAAGATGTATTCTTGAAAGCTTTCTTTTAATTCCTAAGGGGCAAATAGAAAGATAGGGAGACTGAGATCCTAATTCTCAGTGCAATATTTGAAGTTATTCCTATTAGGTTGCACTGGGCATCCTTATTGTCTGTTTTTATTTTATTATAAAGTTGACAGAAGGATGGAGAAATCATGTGTTATTCTATACCTGTATTGGAAATCAAAGGACAGCAGATTCTTCCCCTCTTTTGTTTCAATATCTACAACCATAATGTCTCTTATTTTGAGGCCCACCTTCACAGTGCCTAGTGCTGACCTGATTAAAGGGGCTATATTTTTTGCTTATTTTGATCTGTTCATCTTATCTCTGACTTGATCAAATATTTTCAGTGATATCCTCCTTCTGCCTGAACATTTTGATGATCGCAGACCTCATTTCCTGCCAGGAAGCATACAAACTCTTCTCCTTTGCTGGTCTATTTACGCTATACACAATAGGATTTACTGTGGCAGGCTGGGCATATCTGAGGTAATCACCTGGCTTTGCCTTAACTGAAGAAATAGATAACAACCCTCCAACCAGCTGCTGCAGTACATGTAGCACCTGTCCTAAAATCCCATAGGTTCAGAAAATGGTAGCAAGTACACAGGTATATATTCTATAAACATCCTAATTGTGCATTCAATGGATGTATGCCTGCGTGCGTTAATGTCCATCTATCAGTGAACTGTTCCACGGCTTGCTTCCAAATTTCATCCCTACTCAGGCATCGCTAAGAACCTGGGCTATTTCCCTGCAACACTGCACGCAGGTACCAAGAGCGCTCGTATGCTGCTACATTACATGACGCACAGAAGACTCAGTGTGGAAGCTGATGGCACAGCTAAAATCAGCATTTCTGCTTTTCCCACAATGGTAAGATGATTTGAGTTGCAATAGTTTTTGGAGGGGGTTTTTTCATTTGTTTGCTTTTTTAAGTTGGTGGG
>JAYKAV010003221.1:2892522-2906719 GCA_035582835.1 Phoebastria nigripes | reverse complement strand
CTTAGGGACATGGTTTAGTGGGGCATGGTGGTGTTGGGTTGACGGTTGGACTCGATGATCTTAGAGGTCTTTTCCAACCTTAATGATTCTATGATTCTACTTTAGGAAGCTATCCTGACTTGATCTTCTGTCTCTCCAACTCTCCTCTCTCATGCAAAGTTTTTGTCTTCAGCTCTTGCAGAATCAGAAATCAGTCCCAGCTGTTCCCTTTGTTATAATTTAGCATCTGGAAAAGGATTTGGTTTATATATACATGCATGACAAGTTTTCRTCAGACGAAATTACCCTTAACTTACACCAACTAACTACTACATCACCTTTATTGTTTTTTCAGTGCATTAAAGTATTACAGAATATGTTCTAAACTGGGTTCCAGGTTCCTAAGCAAATTACAGGGCAAAGGAAATGTCTAACGATAGATTTTTCAAAGACCACTTGCATAAATAATTAAAAATACTGCTTGCCCTTAAGCAAATAGGAGGAGTTGGAGTCCCCAGTGAATACAGTAGTAAACCTTTTTTTTTTTTTATTTCAGAGTAGAATATATCAGGATCAAGCAGCTCCTATATGATGCTGCTTAGCTTTACACTGTGTGAATATAGCAGAACCATGAAAACAAACTGTCACACTAGAAACAAAATTTTAAAAGGCCTCAGAAATCTTCCCACCGGCAATAAACTTAGCAATTATTCTAAATGTCAATAGAATTGAAGGTTTCAATATAGTGATTTTTATAAATCAAATAACCTAAAACCAAGCAGTCAATTAGCAATGGACAGGAAAACCATCCATAAATACAGCTGCTGAAAAAAATGCAATATCATAATGAAGAAGGTGCAAGCAGCAAATGTGAATAGTCTCTGTATGCTGTTAATATGATGGGAAATTAGATATTTAAAGAAGGAAAAGGCTATCAGTACCACATCAGCACCTATCAGTTCAGTTGCCTACTTACTGTTTGATAGCATAGCTTTTTATGCAAATAACAAAGGGTCCAGATCAACAGAAACTTTTCCCATTTCAAATTAGGTTTGGAAGTCAAAAACTTATTTTTTTGTACAAGATGATAATTTGAAAAAATATTTGGTATAAATTTGTTAGACATGTGTCTTGGAGTAATTAAAAAAAAAGAAGAAAAAGAGAATAAGACGGAGAGACAAGTTTGTATTCCAAAATGAAAAGTTCTTTTGACCTGGAAAACCAAAACATTGCTTTCTTTCCAAGGAAAGTTTTCCATTACGATCAATCAGGGTTTATTGAAGAAAGAATGTTGAGTGAAAAACATAAATAAAATAGGTATTTTTATACATCATCTAGCCAAAATACCTTGAAACTAAACTAATATTAAAGTACCTGAATATATAAATAATTTCCAAAGAAATATCTAAAGCAGAATTTAAGGAATTTATTTGTTAGATAGTAATATTTTACTATAGAAGTTCCTAATGGATTCAGCTCAGATAAGGGTTCCATCACAGTCAATGAACTAAAGCATACATGGATTCTTCCCCAGCACACATCATATTTAATTAAACTAAGAAACATTTCCGCTTTTGCTGAATCTGCAGATCTAAGTTCTCTAGTAAATGTTACAGTGTTTGATACCCAGAGGCTTTTGATTCCCATAAGACCTTAGAGCATGAAAACAGATCTCAAAGAACTTGTAGGTACATCACTAGTTTTGGATTTTTTACCAGTTACATGTTTGATGATCAAAATTGTACCTGATTTCAAACCCAAGCATTTTGTTCCTCGTTTTGTTCTCTTTGTTGTTGTTGTTGTTATTTGTTTTGTTTTCAGGGAGGAGTTGTATTTCCTGTGGGCAGGAAACAGAAAATCTCTTTGCCTTTTGTTTGTGATCACAAATCTCTCACAAGCTTAGGTTGAAGTGCTGGGAATACACAGATGTATAAGACTGTTTATTTATTTATCAAAAAGAAATTTAAAAAATATAAAACACGTTATAACCTTTTTTTTTTTTTTTTTTTCCTTTGGGACAATGATGGAAACCAAGGACATGATTTTTCTCAGGTTTTGTTGTTTGAAGTAACTCTACCATATAGAAAACATTTGCTTCAGTTGATGACTTCTAGGTTAAAGGTTGAAAAGAAACACTATGCAGCAATTCCTGGCAGTGCTTTGAAAAATTCTGGAAGACTCCATCAGTCAGGGTTGCTACTGGAACCTGAAAGGAGTGTACTGTGAAGAGGCAACCTATCAACTTTTCCAGTGTGAAGTATTATCTGACTCATATTAGCTCTGTATATGAACCAGGGGAAGTCTAATGCCTAGCAGGTCCTTCTTACAAGGCAGCTAACCCATAAATCCCTGCCAAGCTCATCATTTTCCATTAATAAGCCTTCTCCTCTCATGTAAGCAGGTACTTGAGGACATTAATACAAGGAGTTGACTCCCCTGCTTTTTACTGAGCTTGGGTCCAAGTTCTTTGAACTTACTGCTGGCCTTTGAACAGATTTCTCATTATGCCCTGTACCTGCAGGTGACAGCTCATGTGACTTGACGAGAATGCTACACAGCAGAGAGGAGTCTAAACATTTGGAAAAAATGGGTGTACTCAGGCAGTATCCTTGGCCATTGTTATGGCATACATACGGGAGCTGACAGCTCAGAGAGAGTTTTCCAAGCTTTATTTTTTCCTTTGCCAGACTTAAGGTTGACCATATCTGTATGATGATGAAGTTCCCAGGCCCTGTGGAGATCTGAAATCAATGTTTCTTGCTTGGTGTGAGGCAGTGGTTTCTAACGCATCTAAAGATCAGTGGAGTCAGGATCTAGATGCTGTGATTTCTAGTCCCTTTCCCTGTGACAGTTTTCCTGCATAGTATGTTTAGTATCTATCCCTTAAGTTGGAGTCTGCCTTTTTCAAGAGCAGACAAATAATATCTAAAGCAGGAAGGACTCATAATTCATTTGTAAATGAAGTAAATTTTCTGCTCTGTAACAGTCACGAGCTCTCCCAATTCCACTCCTCTCCTGGATAGCTGTATAAGACAGGTTGTTGAGGTTACACTTACCTAACCTGTGGCATTAGATACGTTAACCTAAAATCACTGTGTGTATGTGTGTTTATGTACCAGGACTCYCTCCTGCTTCCTACAAAGCTTGCTTGTTCTCTAGCATGGACACTGATTGGATGCTATCCRGTTGCTGGTGCTGGCCCTAATCTGTCTCTCCCCAGCTCCCGGCATCCTTGACCCTTCCTGACTACTCTGCCAGGATGTCAGAATGAAGCCAGCTCTTTTACAAGGGCAGGAGATGGCAGGGCTGCACTGAAACTCTTCAGCTCAAAAAAATCCACTTTTTTGAGTGAAGCTGGTCTGTCTGTTCCCTGAGACTGCTTTCAGTGCCATGGCCCATGGGCTCAGTGTGCACTTCCAGGAACTAGGATACCCAATTGGGGTAAAAAAGAACCATTTTCAAGGTCATGAAAATTGTATAGGACCTGAGAACACCCTTATTTCAATATATTTAATAGCATGGAAATTCTACATACGTAAGAAGAGAACAATCTGAGAACCGTAATTTACTGGGGATCTCACAGGAAACTTTTAATTCCATAGGTACAAGAAACCTTCCAGAGTAATAGTAGTAACAGTAATAGTAGTAGTCGTAGTAGTAGTAGTAGTAGTAGTAATAATAATAATAATAATAATAATAATAATAATAATATAAAATAACTAACTAAATAAATAAAGCAACGAGACCCTCCCTCCCCAAGCATTTAAAGGCTCATTTTGCAGTGTCCAAACTGTCTACCAGAATTATGACAGATATTGTAGTGGTTGTGTAAGAAAAAAGAAGTTGAGACTGCCAAAAAAACATTAAAAAAAGGTAAAAGTGAAATAGCTAATATGTATAAGGGGTTTGCTTGGTTGTTTGTTGTTTACACTATAATCATAGCATTTGGCAAGGAATCATCGTTCATATTTTGCAGAGAAAGCAGATGCCCATGAGTAATTTGCATTACTCCATAGCTGATCCAGCAGAATTCTGAAGCACAAGCATGGCGGAAAACACATACTAATATTTTATTGAATCTATGAGTATTAAACTATGTGTTTGTTTTGCTGAATCCAGGCCATAAACTGGAGATTGGAAGTGTGTCCAGGTACAACTCTGAAGGCTGCAGTGAGGTTACTTGTCCTACATGAAAACAACGTATGTTGTCATGACTGTCTGAATGATGAATTAGTAGAAAGGCAATAGCGGTAATATAATATTTTAGGCAAAGTGCTGCTGCCAATTGATTACAATTTTTTGTGCAATGCCAGAATCAAGGAAATAGCAATTAATAGGCAAAGGGATGGAGATATCATTTTTCCCAACTTTTACTTTAAATTAATGATGTTGGATATAACCCTAGGAATACAATTTCCTTTAAAATTCCTTGAGGTGAAAAGGGCAGATTCACTGAAAATTGCTTCCAATAACTTCCAGTGATTACTCTTTTTTTTTTTTTTTTTTTCCAGTTTAAAGAGCCATTTAACAGTATTGAAAGTGGTGTGACATATATTTTGCAGAATTGTACCTTGATCAAAATTTCCGTAGAGTAAAAAAAAAATTAAAAGAATGTGAACAAAGTATTCTTATAATAATAAATCAGCTTTCAAGTGCTTGCATTACTCCTTAATGTCTTATGGGACTTAATAACTTTCTATAGAGCTAGAAACAGAGAACAAAACCAACATAACTGAAAATACTTGTATTTAATCATAATCTTATATTGAAACAGAAAAAAATAACATTCATACTTCAAACCAGCTTGGTTTGTACCTGAAATGGGCCAGCTTTAGTAAAAATAGCAAGGTCAAAACCAAAACAGAGTAAACAGAATATTTTTTCTAATCTTTGCTTAATACATAAACACAGACACGTAAACCACAAATGTTTTCTTGGTTGCCTTGACACCGATTGTGGTATCTAAGGATATTTGACTCACATTCATTAAAGATGTGAAGCCTAATTGCATTTTTCAATCATTGCCTAAGATAGTGATGAAAGAATTGCAGAGGTGCTGAGAAACAATAGTAGTATTCTGAATCTTTCAGATTCTTACTTGTTGAAAAATAGAGAAAAGAGATTTTTTTAAAATTTTTTTTTTTAGCAATATACTAAGGCCTCCCACCATGCCATTTGTGCTCTGCTTGACACAGGAAGAGAGTGGGAAAAACCCTTAAACTGGACCCATAGGGATGCAGCTGTTTTTCATAGTTGTGAATGGGGGCTAAATTTCATTAAAGTGGCAAATGCTAGTAGGTCTAGGTGGAAAAGAAAAAAAAAACAAACCCCGTACTGTTTCATGAAAAGTAATGAAATTTCAAAACATAATTTGTTTAGTAATTGCTGTAAACTTAATTGACATAGAATAAAAAGAGCCTTACAAAATGTTTTCTTTTTTAAAAAAGTGTATAAACCTTGATTAAGGTAACCAATAGCTTGGTGCTTATACTCGGCATTCAGTTCTCAGAACTAAAGAAACTCACTGTTCTACATGACTTCCCTACATCTACAGAAGCATCTTACTTACTAGACAGTCTTAACTGAAGTTGATGAAATTTGAATTAGATTCCCCATTCCATTTCATTGTCATTTTTTCAGCTTAAGAAAATGTCATTCARTCATCTGTATGTGTAAGGCACTGCAATTAGGGCCTGAGATTACTTTCACGTTAGAATGAATGAAAACAAAAAAGCTTGTTTAAGCAAAGATTTTATTGGACCTTGTTGTTACAGAAGTGTGGTATCTTGCTACATGACACCTTGCTGTATGGATTGGGCCTTCACATTAAGGGAATACAGCACCTTACATAGCACATTTTTAACTGAATGGAGCTCTACTATGGAGCAGAAAAAGAGTAAAGCAAAAGAAAGTGAATCAAGGCAGGAAGATTCTCTTTCCTTCCCCTTCTACATCTTCAGAGAGCCATGACAGCCTGTTTCTGCAGCTGCGGTGAATGAAATTTTTCATCTTCCACCAAAGTTGTATGCATAATTTTTTTTTACCAATGAGGCAAAAAAAGGAGGGACTTTTTCCTTGCCTGAACTGCCATCTTCTTTGGCTAACACTATTTTCAGTTGCTTCTAGAATGTCCAGAAGAGTCTTCCCTTTTTTTTGAAACTAATTTCTCTGGAAAAAACCCAGTATTTTCATTGGTCATTTCACGTGCCCACTCTCCCAGTTGAAAGTCACCATTGCAAGTACACTGCCACTTTTAGACCAGAGTTTCAAAGTGAAAGATATATCTGCTCCAGTGAGTTGAGGCTTGTATCCCAGGAGACAAAGCTTTAAAAAAAAAACAAAAACAAAAACAAAAAACCCAATACAGTCAAGGACAGGACAGAATTTCTACATGTACATTCAAGATAGGGATCAAAAGTATACTTCTTACTGCTGATATTTTGATGCTCAGAGTAAAAGTTAATGGTAGCCTTCTTCAGTTGATCCCCAAAAAAAAGAAAGACAGAAAAGAAAGACCAACAAAAGTAAATGGAGTGTTCACTTCTTTTGTTTATTTCAGAGGAAACAAGATGGTTTATAATGTCATTGAAAATTTTGCTGCTGTTAGAATGTTTCAAAGTTGAATTTAAACCATAAGCAACGATGACTCCTCTCAATGAACTGTTATTCTTTTTTCCATGGATGATCATGTTTCTCAGGTTTTTATTTACTGTTTTTTCAGAAATCTGGGTACTTTTGGCTGGAATGATTTAAAAATTTATGGGTAAATGTAAGACTAGTTGCCTACTGTTCTCACACCTTAAAAGAAATGAATGAAAAATATTGCACATTTATTAAAACAGTGTAGTACGGAAGGGAGCTTTACCTTTTTCTCATTCAGTCAATGAGGAGGGTTTATGACTCACTACCAGAAAAGGCCCAGCCAACAGATGTCTTCATGCAGGCACACTTTCTCAGACCTGTCAGCAAGGTACTCCTCAGAGTTACAACAGTTTATCAAGAAGTTTCAATTAATTTCCACTCTGAAGGAGACATTCCTATGTGATCCAAACTTGAATTCAGATCAAATTTGCCAGTTAGTGGAAGCCAGCATAACAGAGAGGTTTATAATCTGTGACCACATTTTGACATTTTTAATTGAAAATATTTTGGTTTTGAAATTCTATTTTAATATTGATATTTCCAACATTTTTTATTATAGAAATGGTTAAAAGCATAGAATTAGCTTAAACATTTCAGTGTTCCAGTAAATATTTTAGTCAGCTTATTGTTTTTATTTTGATTTTCTAGTGATTCTTGTACAATCAATGCAGAGGGAGACAGATATTTCTAGATGGTGATTCTTCCTCCAGTTAGCATGGCTAATTTAGGATGCGCTAATCTAATCTAGGACTTATTTTAGGCTTAGTGGGATTCAGAGGTTGCAGCATTCCCCTGACACTAAGAACTGTTCTATGTTTAACACATAAATTTTTGTGTCAACAGGCCATCACATGGAACTGAAAGCCATGTAGAAAGCCCAGTACAATGTTGCACTTCCCAGTCTATACTTTGACAGTAATTGTGGCAGTTGCTACATTGCACTTAAGATTTTCTAGACATTAATTATCCTCCTAGCTCCTGTGATGGAGTAATGGAAAAAGAATCTTTAACAGAACTAGAGGAGATGTAGTTCAACAAAACTTTTTTGGTAGGGGAGAATCAAAAAATGTGAATTCAGCCAAACTAACATTTTAGCAAAAGGGTTAGGATGTCAGAGTTCTTTCTACTACTCAGCATACTTTTGTGAAAATTGTGAAGGAAATGAACAATTCAATTCACTTCGGATTCAAAATGCTTTTGAATTTCAAATTCTAAGGTATAGACTGTAAAAACATTAAACATTAAAATATTTTTAAATGAGTGAAAAATTTCAGTGGACTCAGACTGTTTTTTTCCATTCCTTTACACTGGAAAGGGCTCAGTGTGAGGGACTCTCACTAAATATTCCTATAATCAAGATTTCCTCTACCCTCAAAAGAGACAGAGATTTCTCTACTGAGAAAAGCATAGCCATGCTGAACTCAGCACATATGAAGACAGTTTGGGATTTACCCTTAAACTTCGGTCTGACCTTGCTCCCATGTCTCTATTTTCTTTTTCCTAGAGCTTATCCACAGGCCCAGAGGAGAGATTACTTGTATTCCCTTGTCTTTTTTCCTTTCTTGCTTGTGATTTTCCAGCATTTACTGGATGGGGAGTTGGGAAAAAAGTCCACCAGCTGCTCGGGGGGTAATAGCAGACCAAAAAAAATCTGAAAATATTATCCTTATGCAGCTAGACATTTCTTTAAAAAACTAAGTCTTAATGACCTTTCAAATTTTGAATGGAAACCTGAGAAATTATGAGTCATACATAGTTGAAGTCTGACATTCAATAGTCTTAGTTTCCTTTTGAAAAATGCTAGTGATGTAATAAATTAAATTGTTCTTTACAATTATTTATCAATATTTTCGTAAGTTCCTTTTATCACTTATTTTTAGCTTTGTGAAATATACATGCATATGCAAAAGAATACTGAATAACTTGTTAATGATATCATGAACTTTTAAACCAAAGAGATCAAATGTGAAAGCTAATTCCACCCAAGTAAAAGCTGTTTGGCTTTGAAAAGTATAGATATTTTTAAAATCCTGTTTAGCTGTAAAAGAAGAAAAAACTCATTCTATTTTAATTACTAAAAATAAACATAAAAGCTAAATTTGAGATATTTAGTCTCAAACCCAAAATGTTTGGCTTCATAAGCAGACATTTCTGCACTTTTACCATGAATCTGTTCTCAGGTGAAGTTAAGAAATATTTAATCCACCTAAACAATAGGAAGTCAATAAAAATTTAGCCAAAATAAGAGTGACTGAAACATGGTTTAGCCTGGAGAATGAATCTCAGTATGTCATTCTAGGTTTGTTATGCTTTTAAAAGTAGTCTTGAAAAAGATATCATTTGGATTCACGTCAAACCATGAAATGTGAATGTTCTTAAGCAATAGTTTAAATGAGTTGTGTAAAATTGTCAGACCTTGTTCAATAGGCCCATCTTGACTCCCTAAGTTACTCAGTTCATGAAAAACATATATGCCAGTTTTGATTCCTCACAAGTTCCTTTGTGCTTTCTTTTCCTTGTCCTTTCTTGATTGTCCTCTTTCAGTAAACAGAAAGAAAGCTATTTTCATTCTTTTCCAGTGGGTTGGGCAGTAGCTGGCTTTACATAAAGCTTTATGTAGTGACAGTTTGGCAGCAATAGAAAAAGTTGATAATACTTGGACTATGTCTATATAGTCTTTATTTTCATTAAGATTATTACTCACATAGATTCTACCCAGGAAGACCCTGGTCTAAAATATTGTTCTCTTCTTGTTGCCCAAACTAACTCTTTTCTATCTACCTTGAATCTTTCTCTGTTGTATTGTATTAATATCAATAGTACCAGACATTTGGAAACATCATACAAAGTGTTTAGATGCCAAAGTGCAAGAACATCAACAGTATTTTTTGATCAAGGACAGAAAGAAAATCTCATATTCAATATTTTATATAAAATATTTCATACAACTGATGAAAACAACCACCCTACGTAACGTGTTCAGAAAATCTAGGTTAGTGCAGATTTGAAGGGGTTAAAGTTCTGTTTAATTAACAATTTGGAAAACTAGTATTCTGTCTGAATATTTGGCAAAATTCAGGTAAAGAAAAGATTTGGATTATTCAAAACTCTTCAAAACTTCTGTGTGTGTGCCCCTACATACATACACACATGGAGAATATAGCACTAAATTTTAAAATAGTGTGAAGCCCAGATTTTTCCATATAGCTTCCATTACATAATGGGATTTAATAAAAAAAGAATTTTAGAAAAAACAAGGAAATTTTCCATAGAAAGAAAATAAACAAATATTTTGAGGACTGTCAATGGGCATAAAAAATGGAGATCTGTAGGGTCATAGTTATCAGCTGACTTCACATCATTTTTGCTTCAGTTTGTAATTTGAATTTAACATCCTGACAGACTTTTTTGAAAATAAATAGCTGGGAATATATGCTACCGACCACTTGATCTGAAAGAGGAAATAAATAAAGCCTTCCTTAGACAGCTGGAATAATATTCATGATCACAGGCCTTAGAATTCATAGGAGGCTTCCACCATCCCAATATCTGCTGGAAATACAATAGGACTGGGTACAAGCAATCCAGGAGATTACTGGAGTGTATTGAAGTCAATTCCTTGATGCAGATAACAGTTAAGGTAACTAGGGGATTTACTTACTATGCTCAGACAAGGAGGAGCTGGCTGAGGATGTGAAGGTCAAGGGCAGACTTGCAACCAAGTGATTGAGACAAATAGTGTAACCACAGCCCTGGGCTTTAGGAGGGTAGATTTCAGATTATTCAGGGATCTACTTGGTGGGAACACATGGGATACTTCTCTGAAGAGCAAAAATGTGCTCAAAATTGCTCATTGATCTTCAAAGAAAATAAGTGCACAAAGTGGGGCAGAAAAACAGAGTGGATGAACAGGGAGCTCCTGACTGAGCTCAGTTGCAGAAGTGAGGTCCACAGAGGGTAGAGACAAGGACAGGCTACCCAGAAGAAGTACAAAGGCATTGCTCATGTCTGCAGGTTGGAAATCAGAAAGCCCAAGCTGAGCTACAGCTGGAACTGGGAAGAGATGTGAAGGGCAACAAGATGAGTTTCTAGAAGTGCATCAACAGCAGAAGGAAGGCAGAAGAAAACATGTGCCTACAGCTTRATGGGCAAGGGACATAGTGATGATGGACACTGAGAAAGTTGAGGTACTCAATGCCTTGTTTTGCCTCTGTTATCACAGATACGAGTCTCTCAGGCCTCCCAGGTCCCTAAGCCTACCAGTGGAGTCCAAGGGAGTGAAATGATACATACTGTAGAGGAAGATAGACTTAGGGAGCACTTAAGCAAATTAGACATGCACATGCAAGTGCATAGGACCACATGGGATGTCCTCAAGGGGGCTGAGAGAGTTGGCTGATGTCATTGTGCCTGCTCTGTATCGTCTTTGAAAGGCCATGGTAATTGGGGCGTATTCCTGATACTCAAAAAAAGCAGACAAGCTGACCTTCAAGAAAGGCAAGGAAGACCTAGGGAGCTAAAGGCCAGTCAGCCTCACCTAGATCCCCAGGAAAGTTGCGGAACAAATCCTCCTGGATGTCACATCCAGGCACATGGACACAAGAAGGTGATTGGGAACATCCAGCATGGACTTGCCAACAACAAATAGTGCCTGACCAACATGATTGCATTCTACAATCAGATGTATGGCTTTGTGGACAAGTGGGAAAGCGCTGAGTGTTGTACACCTTGACTCCAGTAAGGTGTTTGACATAGTCTCCCACGGTATTCTTAGAGTGAAATTGGTGATATAAGAATTGGATAAATGGAAGGGGCTGAGAAAACTGGCTGGATCACTAGGCCCAGTGGGCTGTGATCAACGATACGAAGTCTGGCTGGTTACTAGTGGCATCACTCAGGGATAAATATAGGGACCAATACTATTTAATGTCCTTACTAGGACATAGGAAACTTTGACTTGGGGGAGGGGGGGGGAATTACCATGAGGATGGTCAAATACTGAAAAGCATTGCCCAGAGAGACTGTGAAGTCTCCATCCCTGGAGATATTCAGGACTTTCCTAGACAAATCCTAACTGGGTTCTAACTGGGCTTGCTTTGAGAAGAAGTGTGGATCTGCCTAGACCTCCCTAGATCCTGTCCATCTTACATAATTCAATGATTTTATGATTCRGTAAATAGATCCTTCTCTGTGAAGTGGTGATGGAAAGATTAAAAATAGATCCATTTTCCAATTCTAATTTTATAATTCTGCATCTCTTTTATCAAGTAGTTTATTGCTATCTGGAATTCTAGTGATATTTGCCACAGAGAGAAATCCACAGTCTCAAATGCATATCATCTCCCATGAAATAGTTTGTATAGCTGCTAACTTTATTACATTACTTTATTACATTGATGATTTATTACATGCTGCGGGGGTTTTGATTAGGGGTTTTTTTTGCTTACTCATTACTCTTTCTTTTTTTTTAAACTTATGCCAAGATAAGCAATTTTTTCAACTTTTTTTTTGTCCTTTTCACTCTTAAGGGAAATAAAGTGTCTTCCAAGAGAACAGTACAAAAAAGTACAAAAAAGTAGTTTAAATAATTTCATAGATCTGAATAGAAGTAGCAACAACTAAGAAATCCAGGGGTGAAACATCACTGTTAACTCACCCTTTAAGACTCAGAATGAGGAAAACATGAAGGTAATTACTCTGGGTATTAGCATTTATATATAGCAAGTTCTACAAATTTCAACGTGAGGGACTCTTCGAACAAAATATTTAAATAGATGCGTAAGTTGAATGATGTGAGTACTCCTTTTGAAGTTCAGAGGATGGCTTGTCCATATGAAATTTAGCAGTCGAAGAAAATAAAATTAATTTATTGCACAGTAAAGCATAATGCAAGCAACATGCATGAATCAATAAATCATAAATTTATAAGGTAAGAATTACCAGATTAACTGTCTGTCTTTGGTACTTAGAGGGGAAAAAAAAAAAGTTTGTATCATGTTTCCTTGACCCACTCCTCCTTTTTGTGTCAAAGTCATAGAGAGTACTTTAAAAAAGAGATCACTTGCAACACCGATAGTAGTAGTAGCCTTCCCCAGCCTGAAATTGTTCTTTCAACACAAAACATTATCTTCCTTTTACTCAATTTGTATTCTTTGCAATTCTTGTCCTAATCACAATCTTTTCCAATATAATTAATATTTTTTTCCTGTGGCATTGTGTTAAGAAGGGTGAGATTTACTGATTTTTTTCTGTCTAGAAAAGTAGGGGTTTTTTYTCAAAGAATGATCATATCAAAGGTATGATCTACCTTTAGCAAACCTGGATTGTATTTAATACCATTTTACATGCATATCCATGGCCTTTATTATTCTTTCCTTTAAAACTGTACAGAGGTCACACTACTGGCTCTGTAACTTCTGAGATAAATTTCTCCAATCTCCTTTTTTATTAGTGATAGAGCATCAGAGAGTACTACTCCAAACAATATATTTGTTGAGGAGGCTTAGTACAGGACTGATTTCATGAGTCAGTTCTTTTAGAAGTAGGATAGATAACACCTTGTTTTCACTATTTGAGCATACCAATCTGTTAGAGGTTTTGTTTCTTCCTTCTGTGCATAAGTTTTTAAATCTTCCTTTCCATTAATCATTCTGCCTTTGTTCTCACAATGAACGTTATAATTTTAATGAAAAGATTTGTTTATCAGGTTTATTTCAGGTCCCTGAAAAATCAGCTTCCTGCATCTCCAAAAGACCTGCAGCTTACTTAAAGCCTAAACCATCAAAACCTGAAAATATCTGCAGTTATACTTCTTCAAGTACAGTCAAAACCAGATGGCCAGAAACAGTAGCTATCTTGTTTTCCTATTTTTCAACTAGTGGAAATGAAATGGCTTCCCTAGTAATTTATTTACAGGAAAGACAAAAAGAGGGAAAAAAAAAAAAAATTAAATGCAACTTGACAAGGAAGCCGTGATGAAAGATCACTGATCAGACCAATTTCTTCCTCAGATATATTGACTCTCTAGTGAAGACCCAATGGAGTACAGGCAGAAGGCCAGCTGCCAAGTATTTCTAAAAAGGACTACATGTTCTATACACAAGATGAAAAACAAAAACCTCTGAGTTTCTCTTCTGCATCACAGATATGATACCCAGAAGTTGGGAAATTAAAACATAGGCATAAAAAAAAAAAATAGAACAATGTTGATCCTGGGAGTAAGGAGCCCTTCTCATAGATGGTTTGCTGAAGTAACTTTTTGTGTGGAATAAAGATAGAAATCTCAACTCTGCGTTTTAGAGGTTTTAGTCGCAATTAAAAGGACAGGAAGAGTTTATGCTGTACTACTATGCTTGTGCTCTCATTATTTCTTTGACCTTGCTACAGTAGTGCATTAGCAAATGGAGACAAAGGTGAGTGAGAGGTTCTCAGATTAAAAGGTGTGAGGACTGTAAAATATATCATGATTAAATTCTGCCTCTCTCAGTCTTGGTAATGATTCATAATAACTAAAAGGAGATGGAAAACCCGTACCTAAAAAAAAAAAAAAAAAAAAAAAAAAAAAAAAAAAATCCCA
>JAYKAV010003221.1:2865864-2892507 GCA_035582835.1 Phoebastria nigripes | reverse complement strand
AAAAAAAAAAAAAAAAAAAGCAAGTGGTGGAATGATATTTCATAGATATCCATTTAAAGTGTACCCACCAGGTACCAGCCCTGATAGCCATTCACACCTGGATCAGATATGGATCCAGTCGTGACACACAGGCTTGTGTTCAGAACCAGAATGGCTCTGAAGTTAATATGAAATCCACACAAATCATAACCAAACAGGATAATAATGCAGTTTGATGGCTCTAATTAATGTTAGAGTACCTTGGGGTGCGGGGAATGTCATGTTCAATTGGTCATATCATGATTCAGCCCTGACTTCAGTACGTGGTCCAGTCAAACGTTACCCTAATTAAAAACATGCAGAAAGAAGAAAAAAATTCCTCAACCCTGAAATACATGCACCCACCCAACCTTCATAAAATGTCAGAAGCAGAAGCAGTTTCCAGTGAGCTTATACCTGACACAGTTCCTGCCATTGGTACTGGCTTCCACACGGCTAATTTCACTGAAAAAGCTTCTAATCAGTGAGGAAGGATTTCTTTTAATAATGTTGTAAAAGTACTCATCTTTCTAATGCAAGGTGGGCTTTTTACTTTATGTGTTTATTTTCTTGCATGGGTTGCTTGCTGCTAATCTCACTCTTCCAGAGAGACTGTGAAACAGTCAACTTTAACAACCTCCTCCTTCCAAGACATTATGGCGACCTTCCCTCCAGCACATAAGGAAGTCTCCTCCAGAACTTGGAAACTCTGTGCTCCAAGCAGGATAAGTGCAGAGGTTTATGAGGTGTCTTCTGCATCTCCAAAGCCTTTGGATGTGCACACATTTCTATGTGAATTAAGTATTCTAACTTCTTGGCAGCCCATCTATCTGAACTGCCTGAAAAATAAATTGTCTCTCCTTTCCCTTTCCCCTACTTTGCTTTGGCATATGCACATAATGATTATATTCCCAAACAATTCTTTGTCTGTAAAACATGGTATTTATTGCATTTTAACAGGACATAACAATATTTCCATATTAGACTATCAATATAGATTATTACCATTATGTGCAGTAGATGGCAATAAAACCAACACCTGCCATTGGGCTTTTGCAAACCACTGGGCTTATTTTCCTTGTAAAAACAAAATAAATGTACATCAGGATCCGCTGTTACACAAAGAAAAGAAATGAATTCCAGTCATTTTACACATTGCTTATGCTCATGCAATAGCTGTGTAGGCTAAAAATGACTGCAATTAAACCAGCTCTCAAAACTGAGGGTTCCCAAAGAGGATGCACTCTCTGGGGAAAAGTAAAGAAGGAACTCTATCATTTCTCTCAGTGTTAGTTGGTTACTGCTGCTGCTTTTGGTGGCAACAAACAGCAGAATGGTTTAATCCCTGTCTGAGAAACTCACTGCAGTACAGTTAGCATATCAACATTTTTCCTTCCCAGCACTCAGTCTTGCTCAGTCTTGCTTTTCATACTTATTTTTCCCTTCTTACTAAGTATTCCCCAAAGACTGCAGAAAGCAGAAGCCATTACCCTAAAATAGCTTCATTCCCTACTATTTGGTTTGTTTATTTTCAGTGTTTTCCAAGCCTCCTTTGCAGAACATGTCACAAAATGAAACTTCATCCTACAGTGAAATTTGATCTTTCAGGTACTCTCATAACCACAAAGACAAGATTTGGTCCTATATTAAGGCATTGGCAGTAGCTATCTTTCTATCAAAACAGTATCCAAATATTTTTATTCCACATTTATAGGAAAATGCTTCTTAAAGTTTCAGCACAACTTTTACTCTTTTTGGAAAATCTCCTTAATTTTCTCTTTGTTCAAGTGTTTATGATACCAGAATTTTACTGAAATCACGATGTTATAATGAGTATGAACAATAGGAATAAACTCTATGAATTCCATCAGCTGAAAATACACTTGAACAAAATTTCTATTATTTCCTCAGAATTTCCCAGTTAATCAAAATAATAAAGTTTCATGGAAAGAGGCTGTGATAAAATTCAAATAAAGGAATCCGGACAGGAGCCTTATAAAACCTGCCTGTCAGGTTTTCCRACTTTCTTGGCAAACCTGTCTGCCAGACTGTCTGCGATTTGAAATACCAGGGCTTCTGTGATCTCTGCTGGGGGCCACCCACTAGACAGACTGCCTTGGAGTAAGGGTGCTATTCCCTTTCATCGACGCATCAAAGCTTCGATGTTTTTCCCCAAAGTGGAATGCAACCACATTTCAAAATTCTTCCTCAAACCACATTAACTTTCTCCACTCCGTTCTCAAAATACGGTTGGGCAAGTATGATGGATATCCAACAGAGATCACAAAAACAAGGAAATGGCTAGTTTGGGGCTACATCTCTACAGTTCCTAAAATGCAGGCAGAATGTTTCCAGTGACAGACATCAAACATCTGAAAAATTCACTTCTGCTTAAAGAAACATTATGAACAACATAAAAGAACAGCTTAACTGCTGCCTGAACAGCGATAACAAACAACAGTCACATACGTGAAATAGATAATTGCTCAACATACTCTGTTTTAGAGAAAARCATGAGGACATATTTACTCGAAGATACTTCAGAAGAGAGCTACTGTGTGTTGTTAGAGATATTGGAGAAGTTTATCTTTTTTTGGTCCATTTTGGTTGCCAGAATCTCAACTTTTTCCCACATTATTTTTGTATGCAAATCCAAAGCCTATTCTTCCATCACCATTAGTACTACCTTTATATTGAAACACCTGAATGCCTCAGAGTCAGGAATGCCCTAGCATCAGGAATGCCTCACCAACCAGATGCTCTGGAAATACAGCTATTTGTCTCTCAAGCATCTTGCTTGGATGATCTGACATGAATTGTAGACCTAATAAATCTTAGATACAACTAATGATTGCCTGGGAGATGAATTTCTCCCAGTACAAAGGAGATGGAGAAGATTCATGTGACCTTTGTAGTTTAACAAAGGAATAAATCCACATTTTTCAAACAGTCTTAAATTCACTAATCTGACAGAGTTGGATTATTTTAACAAACAGTTTGGTAGAACACTGTTTCACATCCCATTTCACAGACCAATCCTTACTGTAAACATATCAACAAACTGATTTGTATAGTACACTTTGATACAAGTGGCATTCTAGCCATGTTAAGCAGCATGAGGTAACAAATGCACAATAACAAAGAGAAGCAGGAGTAATTCTTGTGAAACCACTGTCTGTGCACGGTAAGTAGATACAAAGACAGAAATACAGGGTAGGAATTTTCTACCTGTAGGTAGGGTACCTACCAGGGTAGGAATTTTCTTTACTTGAAATTATTTGGCCTTATTCAGGAAGGACCAGCTCCTGTTTCTGTTAACTTCACTTATAAGGAATCATGTCCCAAGTCTATTTGTGATATTGATGCTCTTTTACTTCACGTAGCACAGCATGACTGAAGCCAGATTCCATATGGTGGTAAGATCATTGAAAACAGGAATTAAAAAATACTTTCATTACTGTGATTTCCAAACTGTAGGTTATTACATTCCTTCAAAACTGCACATCAATGTTCTTCCCAATTGTAACACAATTATCACCAAGAACTAAACTATCTGAAAGGGGAGGATTTTTATTATTTTTATTTTATTAAAATACAGTACAATTTCTCTTCCAACTCCCTGTTTTCCAATCCAGTGGGTTTTTTTTCTTTGACTTGTTATTTCTGACACAGACAAAATATTTGCACTGTCATCATGTTTTCAAAAAGCTCCAGGTAATCCTGGAGTGCCTCAAGTTATGGACAGACCTTATTTGGAGACTTCCAAATTCTGTTTATAAATTCATCTCTTTTCTGTTTTTTCTAATTATATTCTTTTTATACTTTAAAGATAACATTTTGATGTAAAATGCAGTAGGTCATATGTTTGCTCTTACCTAGTTGTTGTACAAAATTAAAATGGTGCATAATAGCACTGTATATCCACATTCGGGACACCTGTCATATAGTGAGGGCTTGTTCTTCTTCAGCATCTTGAGTAATTAAGTACATAGAGTGGAGCTGGAAACTTTCTCATCATACAGCTCTGCACCAATTATAAGTTTGACCTCCCCTTATTATAACCTAAACCGCACCAAACTTTCTTATTTACCAAACATGCTGATCAGTGGAGCCTTCAGCACATGTTCAATTAAAAATTAAAAACTAATCTATGAGGAAACATCAGAAAGGCCAAGATTTTACTTTGGAAAGGAGAACTAAATAGATCAGTACAAAGACAGTAGCTAAATCTATATGTGCTGTGAAGGCTGCACTGTGATTAAGTATAAAAAGTGAGAGATACCCAGAATACAGCTATAATGCAGTCCGTGTTTGAATAAGATGGGAAAAATACAGCTGAATATAACACCATTGGTAGTTCTCATGAGTGGGCCCTGGCTACTATAGCCCCAGACAAAAATCTGTCACTAAGAGACCACCTCAGAAAGCAGATTATAAAGAAATTTCTGTGAAGAATGCACTGAAGAAGTCCATAGACTCACAAGAGCACTGGCAGAGGAAAGAATTGGCCATGAAGCCAAATTTTAGAAGAGTTTGATCAAAAGTGCTGAAATAATCTGCCAGCTACACTGAGGATGAAGATGGACACTGAGTGTTTGGCTTAGAGAAAATTGGAGTCTGCAGCATAAATTCAATAGGGAAAAAAACATACTGGAAAAGTGTAGGATGGAACTGGGAAAAGTGGTTGCGATCATGCATCTTCTACTATTAGGTAGAAGAGGAAGAGATGGAAACAACTGGGATAAAAAATATGATTTAAAGTAGGATAGATTAAAAACCACATTGAAACCAGTAAGTCCTTTTTACTCTCCACTGTTCATTTCAGTGTTGTGCTTTCTTCCTGATACCCCATGTGTATAAGGAAAGCTTTTGCTGAATTTCAGCAAAGCTACATCACTGTGTCCATTGGACCCATCGGTTCCTAGCCACCTGGATTGCTTGCTTTTATTTTCAGATGGTGAGCTGTTTCGAAGCAGCAACTGTTTTGTTCTTATACATACACCACCTAAGGCAATTCAAACCAAAGGAAATGTTCTTCTTGACTTCATGAAGTTTTGAACCAGCTCTCCTCTCAGTAAGGGCTGTCCTTTCAAATTCATCTCACTATTTAGGTATATGTGCAATTCCTGTTGCCTTTAAGAGGATTTGAAGAACGTGCTTAAGAACTCTAGTAAGTAGGTATGAAAACAGGCATGTGTGTAAGCACTTTCTTAAGTGTAAGGTGGGTCCTTAGCAACCTTAGTATGTAACACCACAAAATCACACAAAAGAAGAAATACAGATATTTTGAATTTGGAGGCATTGAATGCTGCAAACCATTAGCATCTCATATGCCGGCATTAGTCTCTGTTATTAGCATAGGACACAGTTCATCCAACGTAATTCTAAGAAGAGCTGGACCCTCTGAAATGTATAACTTTGGTACGTATCTTATTATTCTGCCTATCAAGAAATTATATCCATCTTTTTACATATTTATCAGCATGATACCTGATTTCTCCAGTCATTATAGCCTTAGTTTTTTTAGAAATAAATAAGATAGTGACATCTGCTATAAGTTGATAGGGCATGGCCTCTTTGAGAGGGGACTGTTGTATCTAGCATTTCTGACAACTTTCCTGAGGTGAAGTATTATAGGTTTAGGTAACTCATTGCAAGAAGGCTGGTTTGAAATTTGTGAATTAAATAATTACTTAGGCATAATAAACCACCAGGCTAGTATATGAGCATGTTTTTCTTTTACGAATAACTTTAAATGTTGCATTTTGATGAGAAATAAAACTTTCATATTTATGTAAAAAGGGAAAAGAAAAACAATGCAGTGAAAAATGCTGCTTATTCTTGTTTCTAAAATTAGCTCTGTCATAATTATTCTGAATATAATAGGATCACCTAGCTCCAAGTTGCTATTAAAATGGTAAAACTTTTACATGCAAAAATGTAAAAAACTTTACTGTAAAAAAGTTTTTCTAACRTAAAAAAGTTTACATTAATTTCTTCTGAATATACTGTCAGCGGTATAACTTCAGTGCATCTCCTTAAAGGAAAATAAACAATATTAGCCCACTAAGAGGAACTGCTCTACAGATCAGGAATAATTTAATCACATTTCTTGATTAGCACCAGTGTAAAGTTGTTATAAGTGAGAGATGAATCAGGTCTCATGTTTTTCCCTTTGCCACGACACAGTGTACCAGAGGTATATAAAGGACTCATGAAACCAGGAAGCAACCCAAAGCTATTTCTATGGAAACAAGCTCTGGCTGCAGGGAAAGCAGTAAATCAACCTCTTTTGTGTTGTGTTTGAGACATGTTTGGATGTTTCCAACACTCGGCTGCCAGGTTACCTAACCAGCTAGTGTCTCAGGGTTTAGCGCTAATGACTGAGTCTGGTCCTGAATTCCTTGCACACCTAACAGACAAACGTAGCTTTGCCTGAGAAAAGCAGGCAGGCATAAGTGGTTTTAACTTTTTTTTTTTGCCTTTTTTTTTGCTTTTTTTACTTGCAGAACTAGTGTCTATTGACTTTTGCTATGTTGTTACAGATTCTGTACCATTTTATTTAAAAAATCCAAACTCTCAAGTAAAAAAACAAACAAACAAACAAACAAAGCAAAAAAACCCTCACAACAACAACAACAAAAAACTCCCCTTTAGGTTAAATAGAGCTAGTGTAACCAAAATAGAGCTAAGCTTTCCTGGTACCACAGGCCCGAGTGAGGCCAACACCAAATCGCTGTTTGCAAACACAGGCTGCAGAGGGCAATGTCCCTCAGCAAAGCACTGTGCTTCCCAAAAAACGGCAAAGGGGACCTTTTGGGTTATCGGTAGAAGGTGTATATTACTTTTTCCTGGGTTGTCAACTGTTAGTGGTGCGAAGAATCAGAGGTCTGGACTCTTAATGCCAACAGCTAACAATAATGTCCAGGATTTAAGGAACACTGGACAAGTATTCTACACGTTTGGTGAAAAAACTTCCCACAATATTTCAAACAAAATTAAAAGTTGTTTTGTTATTCCACCATTTAACCAATAAAATGAAAACCAGGCAGTTTTCTTTGGTTTTAACTGAACAGCAGGAAAGTCAGGATGTCCTTCCTCTTTGTCCTTAAGTTGCRAAAGCAGAATGCAGAAACGAGTAGGGATAGAGATTCACTACTTCTTTGGTGAAAAAATGAAAATGTTAACCAAACTCAGTTTTTCCACGAAAATATCAGCCAGCTATATTTGAGAGCAGTGTCCAAGATCAGAGGAATACAAAGACTGCTTTTATCATCAGTCTCTCTACAGATGCCCAAGGTTGGAGAAGCTCCATGCAATATTGCCAACCACAAGCCTTCAGAAAATATGAAGCCAGTGTCTCCAAATTATGAGACCAGCTTTTAAAGCAAACAATCTTCAAATAGTAATAAATAATATACTTTCCTTTGGGGTTAAGTTATTTGGCCCTGGTCCACCATCTTAAGAACAAGAATTTCCATGTTAAAAAATGAAAGCCAAGATTCTCACATACCCACTGGACTGCAGGACTGGGAAGGAAGAAGAAGAGTTAAATGAGAATGAATGAAATAAAATAACAGGAAATGGGGATGCAAATGGATAACAAAGTTCAGTAAGAGAGAAAAGGGAAAGGTAAGATGTAAAAGAGACTGCAGTTGGTATGCTGTGTAACATAGTGTTTTGACTATATTGCTTTAGATCACAGAGATGATAAAAATCTCTTAAAAGTCATTCTGATCCACTGTAACAGCCAAATCATTATTAAAAAAAAAAAAAAAAAATGTTGGACATTGAGTGTTGAATTCAAATATATACACACAGTTCAACTCCATGCTGTCATTATCTGACTGAAGGAGACGCATGAGCATAGATTGCCTAATTTGTGCATTAACACCAGAGTGTATTGGACAAGATACTGTCTAGCTCCATCTGGAGCTCACAACAGTTTCAGATAAGTACATGATGTTATGACTAACAAGATAGAGTTCTATAAATATCTAATATCTGCTGCAAAGATATGTGTGATTGCTCTAAGAAAAGCACATGGAATGAAAGAAAAAGACATCACAGGTTTATCATGACCTTTGGTTAATGGCACTAAGAAAACTCTTAAATGGAGAAAAAAAAAAAAAGAGAAACGTCTTCAAGCGATTTAATGTATAACCAGGTATTCGGATATTCCAAAAAATTTGTCTAACTATATTCTCACATACTAATGCAGTATTTATATCCAAAATAACCAGGTTTTTTGGTATTTAGGATAACATAAATACACTGACTTAAAATTTCCCTTCTCTTCCACTTACTCCTCCTCCCTCAATGCTTTTAACACACACCGAATATTATTTTTTCCATTGAGTTCTCTTCTCAACACTGTTTCCCTCTCTTCTCAGACATAAATGAGGTGCTGGGCAATGTTCTGACGTCAATGTGGTGATTGCCCCAGGGGGGAAAACAGCAGTTTAAAATAGAAACGGAGACACAGACAGACACATTCATATAGACACCTGTGGGTGCCAATAACACTGATAGACCCAGACTTCTGGGAACCTCTGGCAGACTTCAGATGCCAGGTCACTCTCTGAGCCCTGTATGACATTGTTCTCCCTGCGTCTTGGCAAGGATTGAGCCACAAAATTCAGGACTGCCATTGRACTTGGAACTTCTCCAAAGATTATCAAGATGCAGTGGGTATGGCTGAGGTCTGTCTCTAATTACAACTGTTTTTTTGTTTGAGGGTTACATCTTGCATATTGTGCATATACTCTTGCTTTCATTTATTATAAGACCAGAGCTGTTTACAAATCTCTGGGTAAATGATAATCCAGTGTTTAATTTCTTCAACATCTCTAATGGAAAATCTTCTGATAAAAGAGTGGTACCATCACCAGCTACACAGAGCATGCTAGCATATCATAATTAAAAGAAACATAAAGGAATAACATCTAAAAAAGAATCTCCAGAGGTAGAAGGCAAAAGTCTGGATTTATTTCTCTTCTCCATCTCTGTTTTAATCCCCAACAAACATTAATTAAGACTAGAGAAGGTGCAAGGTAGATAGTTAAAGAAATTAAAAAATGGTTTGTGAGAAGATGCTAGAAAGTTTGGCTTGTTTAGTCTAGCAAAATGATGTCTGAGAAGGGACATATCGAGTCTTTCTGAAAGAATCAACATATTAACTATCAGATAATTAGCACAAAGCAAATGGGAATGAATTGGCCATGAATACATTTAGAATGGAAATTGGAAGACGCTTTAATCATCTTTCAAGAGAAGTTCTGGCATAGCCTTCTAATAAAGAGAGAGAACTATATGCAAGTTATTCTGTACTCTGAGAAGGAAGTAGAGGAAAGACCAAGAGACCTGTAGTAGAGTTATCTGTGTGCAACTCCACAATGTGTTGGAACTTGTGTCCCTAATTTCTTTATCATCGGGCCAGTGTGTTCTGATCATCTTCAGCTGTCTCCCAAGAAACTTCTTTCTCCAAAATGAATAAAATATTTTGTCTTAAACACTCACAGGAATTAGATGTTGCTTGAGAGTAAATCGGCCTTTAAGAATTAGATGCATAGTGTCCACCTTAGTTAGGAAGCAGGCAGCCTGAAAAAGAGGCCTTAAAATTTTTGTGGTCTTCCTCTTGCAAAATTAAAATTTTGGTAAGGGGGTGCTACAGGGGTGGCATCTGTGAGGAGACCGGGGGCTGTCCCGCGCTGGACACGGCTGGTTCCAGCTGGGTCCAACAGACCCACCACAGGACACAGCTGAGCCCATCAACCAAGCTGGTGTTGCCTCTGTGAAAACATTTAAGAAAGGGCAAAACACTGCCAGGCAGTGAGGAGTGAGGAAAAAAAGTGTGAAACAGCTCTGCGAACACTAAGGTCAGAGAAGGAGGAGATTCCCCTGCAGCCCGTGGAGGACTACATGCTGGAGCAGGTGGTTATGTCCTGAAGGAACTGCAGCCCATGGAGAGCCCACACAGGAGCAGGCTCCTGGCAGGAACTATGGCCTGTGGAGGACCCACACTAGAGCAGGGGAAAAGTGTGAGGAAGACAGAGAGACAGAGAGGAAATGTTATAAGCGCAACACCCATTCCTCATCCCTCCTCCCCCTGCCTCTCAGGGTGGGGTGAATGTAGAGGAGATAGGAATGAAGGAGTAAAGATGAGCCCAGAAAAAAAAAGGGGAGGAGGAGGTGTCTTTGTTGACTTTGTTTCTTACTATCCAATTCTATTTTAACTGGCAATAAATTAGATGATTAATTTTCCTCAAGTTGAGTCTGCTTTGTCCATGACAGGAATTGGTAAGTGATCTCCTTCTCTTTGTCTTGACCCACAAGTTTTTTTCATCTTCTTTTCTTCTCCTGACCTGTTGAAGAGGCCAAGTGAGAGAGCAATTGGGTGGGGGACTGGCAGCCAGCCAAGGTCAACCCACACCACCATCCAAAACAGTTCTTGTTAAATATACTAGAAAAATTACTTCCAAACAAATTGAGAGAAAATTTTGGGGAGCAGGAGTAATTATTAAATTATAATATTTGGAGAAAGTGTTTCTTGAAAGTTTTTAATTTCTCTTTTTTCTTTTTTAGCTATGGTGAACTTAAAAAAAAAGGATTTTTTAAAAGACATACATTTTTCATGTAAAAAGCCTATTTTTAAGCCACTCCAGTTCTTGTAATTTTATTCATATTTTTAATGCGTGAGTTCTTTTTTCCAGGCTTTTAGGAAGTATTCCTTTTCCATGTAGGATCCAAAAAACAAGTTCTTGGAGGCAGTCTGGGCATCTCATGATAATTAGTTAAAACCATGTCACCATTATAGGCAGAAATCTTTTGGAGCTTTTGACTTTTAAACCCCATATTGACCACCAGCTGCTGCCATCGCTGACAGAGGCACTAGACATGCACCGCAGGAATTTGTGTATCTGTTAAAAGAACAAACACAAGAAAAATATTTTGTAGCTGCTGCACAGAGTCAGAGGACTGTGCAGGAACACTGTAAAGTAACATGTAAGATGAAGGGATAGCAGTTAGCTTCCCTTGGAATTTTCCTCTTTGCCCTTGTAGTTTAGGTATTAGAAACCACCAGAATAATCTTTCTTCCTCAATAAAAGCTAAAGAAAGAGAAATCTTTCTATCCATTATGGGACCTTGAATTAGACATGGTTTTGTGCCACAGAAATAGCAGAAGACCTTTGAATACCTAATGCTATTGATTATTAGAGTATAAACTATATAACTTTCAAAACAGTGAAGACTCGGATTTGCTCTGTGGATGGATTAATATAAAAGGTTTTGTCAACAAGTGTTTCCCCAGAGTCCTTGCAAAGCCAGTCATTTTCTCTCGCTTACAGTCTAGCACCTTTCTGTAGTTTCCAAAGTTCAAGCAAACCACACTCAGCCCCCTCTGGGCCTTTAGAAAAAGACGTCTTTTTCCTGCCCTTTCAGAAGTTTGGCTTCCTCCCTTTCAGAGGAGGCTCCCATCTGCCCTAGTGCTGCCAGCTTGCCATCTTCCTCACCCCCTGCCTGCCTCATCCCAAAGTCCAGACACTGCCTTAGCCCAGCTCTCCTTGCCCAGTAGCTGGGCATACAGGAACCTCCCTTTCCTACTGTAGAAGGTTCCTCGCAGTTCAGGGTTTCACTTCACTAGTGTCCAAGGCAAACTGGCAGCTTTCATTTCTGCTGCCCACAAACATCTTTCTAACAGAATGTAACATGCAGCAAACTGAACAGACGAAGTAGTAATACCATCCATCATACCATCACACCTTATTTGTTTAAAAAGCCCAAACAGATTAATCTCTTAAGACACTGATTCTGTGTACACACATGCACACAGAGGTCTACTCTCAGCTTAGACAATCACTAACTAAAAAGTATATCTAATAAAAATTTCTTCTGTGTAAAAAATCTGCATTTTGGGTGACTCATGCAGCTGAAGTTAAGCATCAATGCCTAGAACCATCTGCGAGTCTGAAAGGGGTGGCATAGGGCATGATGTGTATGCAGTTGTTCTTGTCTTAACTGGTGCCATTTCAGTGCTGGGTACAAAAGCATGAGTTGGCATGAATGTCTAAGTATGGAATTGATCCCACAGTTTGCAGCTCAGGCTTCTTTTTCTCAATGCAGCTGTCTAGTGACACTTTATTTCACACTACTTGACACAGTGAGTTCCATTTGGTAATACCAGGACTCCTGTAAATGCTGTCCTCCCCAGTTCTACTTCCTTGTATCTCTGATACTAACAGAGATTTTCCTCTTCCTTTGTATGTCATGTTTCTTCACTTCATTGCAGAGTGTGTGTACAAGGGCTGTGGACTCTTGAGAAAACAGCTAGTATGTATGGCACAGTAAAATCATAGTTTGGTTGCTGTGACCACGGAGAAGTATGAAAAAAATATGCTTTCTGGAATTAAGTCTACCTCTGTATTTGTCTGTATTTGCAGTTATTATACGGAGCACTAGGGGTTAATACCAAAGAAACAGTTATCAGCAATTTATGATAAAAGGAAATCAGAGTTTTGAATGATTAAGGTACAGTTTCAAATTCCTTGGATATTTTATCTTTCTTCAATTAGAATTTTTTTCTGTTTCAGAAGACTAGAAATTGTATTTAAGATTAAGTAACTCAAGAAAACACAATTCACTGTTGTTTTAGCTCAACTACCAGAGGAAATAATAATGCAATCCCTCATTACTTTTAATACATAATTTCCAAATGGATGAAATCCAGGACAATGCTATTACAGTGAAATGAAGGAATGCACTTATCATCGTGGAGAAGGATTTGAATGTGCTGGGCAATACACACACACACATGTGCAAAAGATTTTTCTGCTATTAAAATGTTATAACTTTAAAACATTGTTATTTGAAACCAAGATACAATAGATGGACACATTCCATAATGAGGCAGTGTTGTTCAATGTGCTAGAAAATCATCTTAGCAGCAGCTTTAATATCAGTAAGGATTTTTAGGTAGACATCATTGAAAAATAAAGTCTTAAGGATAATTTTAAATAGTACTGTTAGATTTATTTCTATTCATCTGATATAAATCTACTAGACCTTACATAAATGCCTGAACAAAGCATTTAGTAATTCTATAAGGAAATGAGAGATGAATGAATGTGTTCAAAGGTATTCTCATTACCAAGAGGAAACATACCCTGATACACAAAGTACCACAAATGTTCCTAGAGGTGGTCAAACTAAGATGTTGTTCCAGTGTGCCATTTGCTAGTACTTAAATGGATTACGGATTGATGCTTTGCCTAAAAAAAAAAAAAAAAGAATTAAAGTTAATGTAGACAACAAAAGGAATATTAAATCTGCTGACATTGTTACTGAAGAGGATGTTCAGGATAATGAAGAGTTCTTTCTTGACATTTCAGTCTGTAACTGTGTACAAATTCAAACTTATTTTGGCTAAGCATTTAAAGAATGTATCTCAAGATGCTTAGTACAAAAATATTGGTAGGCAGGATGATGATTTTTTCATGATGATCTGATTTTTTTTTTTTTTTTTTTAATTAGAAATAATGGATTAAGGGATCATCTAAAAGGTTGATGCTTATTATAATGTATTTATGAATTACAGGAAAAACCAATCATGTATCTTCGTGTTTTTCCTTTAACTTGTTCCAAATATGTGCTCCTTGATTACCTTCTCAAATGTTTCCCAAACCAATACATATGTATTCACTTTTAAGAGATATATGAATACATCGCTTCATTTTTAATTCTCCATTTGTAAGTTTAGTGACACACTGCTAAGTGTAGAATTCAAGCTATTTTCTTTTCCATTTGACTAACATACTTGTTAATAGGACATCAGCAGCGTGGCTGAAGCTGAATTTTTTTATACTCTATTATATGCCATAGACAAATTGATTTTATGACACAAAAGTAGTTTGACATGCTTGGGTAAAGCCATACAAAACTGTAAATTCTTAGTAACATGGCTATAATGTGTTGTGCCGTGCATGTACTGGATATCTYGGTGCTTTCTTAACGTTCCCTCAAAATGCTTCACTTTTGTATTTTGTGAAGTTTGTTGTCCCATTTGTCCTTCCCCAGGGTTGCAGACAATGAGTTATTCTTATGCACAACTTATGCTTATTTTTAGCCTATTATTTAAAGTGTCTTTTGTTTGTTTTAAAGAGGTAGCACTTTCTATATGCATGCTCGATACATGATACAACACCAGTTTTATTGGCTCCAGTCTTACTTGGTTCATTGCAGGTAGATGCTGCATTACACGTTTTCTGCCAGTTACCAGGATCAATACTTCCATTTCCTTACACAACCTTGTGACAACATTTTCTATTTTCAAAACTGTTGATGAAAGACCTTCCCATGGTGGCCTTTCACACCAGTTGGTCTCAGTCAAAACACTTCCACTATTTTTAGGAAAAGATGACAGATTTCARCCTACCACATAGCAGCTGATTTGGTTAGCTAAATTTTCCCTTGCCATGAAGAATCATCATCTGCTATGTGTGAAATAATAGACATTAGATTACGGGCTAATAAACCACACTTCCAGGATAATAAATAGTCACTTTCTCCCTGTTATAACTTCTTGGAGACCTTTGGCAAAGTAATTTGGACAATAGATACAATAAGTCTGTTAAGATTAGCTATCAAGCAACATATACCATAAGGTTACCTACATCCCATCCACCACTCCCAAAATTAAAACAATATGTGTACTTATACATCCACATTCTAGGGCATGAGCTGATAACTTTTTTTTTACATATAATATAAAGAGTAGAGAATATGCAAATAATTCCAGAGCCAAACACAGCACTAAGAATCTGTTATGGCAAAATTGTATTTCTTTCTTCACCTTGGTTGTCCCTGAGACCAGGGCGCGAAACACAATGTTTCCAAGAGTTTCATCTACTCATGCAGCCATGAAAATTGTTGACAGCAAAAAACACCACCTGTGTTTCTGCTGACCTCTACTTTTTCTGGATAATAAATGTCAATGTAGAACATCTGGGACCCACACTAAAAGACTTACAACACTTCTTTTTGCTTCTTACATTCAGGAGTTTACCACCTTTCTTGAGGCAAACAATAATTTGACCAAGACAAGTTTAGTGTTAGATCAAAACTGGAGCGCTCTTTGACACTAATGTCTCTTTTCAAAGATCTGCATCTGATCTGTGTCCATGGATCAAGCCATCTCATGACAACTGTTTTCCTGCTGAAAAATGAAGGGATGACTAATGCATGAGACAAACATTCAGAGAAGATGGGGCCTAGATAATAAGACGTACTCATACAAAAGATACACACTTCAGAAGGAATTGCAAAATTTATTTCTGTATTTCAGATTTTGTAAATAATTTTTTTTCATCCATATGATAGCATCTTTTAAGGGCTCTTTTGGGACTTTCTCCCTAGACAGGACAAAAACCAAATTTCTTTAATCTACTTAGATTGTGGCATTAAATTGGAGGCATTCAGATACTGTACTGCTGGGGCCAGACAGATGAAGTTACTAAAAAAATGCAGCAGTTAATGGACCAATAGGAAAATGTTTGACTGTATCTGTGCTGCCACTAATTGGATGTCATCCCAGGAAATGCTTGTGTCAGCCTCTGACAGCAACTTTCAAACTATACTGTGCTCTGGAGCTTTCGTTTTTTAAGAGAATACTATCTAAACCTCAAGTTCAAAAATGTGCCACTTATTTCCCAAACTGTTTAATTTTCATTGATTAATTGTTGGAGCAAATCACATAAGCACATTGTAAAATGGCACATTCACACATGCCATATTTTGCATACAGTTTGAACCAGGTGGTGTGTGCTTTTTTCTATTAAAATGGCAGTGATTTTTAAAATCTGCTCCTCTTTCCATCATTCTAAAAAAAAAATTAAAAAATCTTTAAAAGCTAAAAAAAGCATTATGCCCAATCCCAAAGGAAGATGTGTCAGATCAGTGAAATTATACAGTAAGGTTTATGTGATAGAAATGTTGAGCAGCAAAATCAGTAAAAGGTGAAGAGGATTTTTATAAGTTTTTGAAAATGTATGGCATTCATGTGTCAGACTACACCTTGCCTTCTGTCTAAGAAATTCAAGCTGCAGTCTGAGTGTTAATTTTCCTTTCCATTTAGATATGATGTGTTACCCTGAAGTAAAAAATTCTGAAACAAGACTGTACTACCCTTACCATTGTAATGATCTGTGTCCATCTCTGAACAGCAAGATTGTCAGGCAACCTTATGCATTCAGCATTATAAATAGAATTGATGACCTCCAGCCTCAAGAGCACAGATAAGCCAAAGAAGTAACTTAGGAAGTAAAAAATGAATTTCAGTGACTTACACACATCACTTTATTCAGAACCAAATCACAGCATAATGTAAAGGATAGACATAGAAGAGAGAATGTCCGGCTCAAGGTAACTACATTAAAAATAGCAGCTCTCTCCGGTCCTCATCCAAACCCCACTGGAATCTATTAAACCCTGCTGATACCCTTTTCGTTGTCATGGTCCTCAGACTGTGATCTTGCACAGTCAGAAGGCAATGCAGTGATATATTTTGTCAGTACTCAAATGAGTAACTTCCATGGAAAACAAGGATATGAGAGAAAGTGTTTTATAATAAAAGCTAAATTGAGTTGTTCTTTGGTTGGAAAAAATGGCATGTGATTCTTCACTTCTCTGAGGCTCCCTTAGCTGGGGAATGGAAATGATCTGTGAAGGATGCCAAAAATGTTTGTTTGGTTTTTTTTTAAGAACGGCCTGTGATAGTCCCTACATGGACTGTGAACAAGGCTCATAAGCAACCGAAGTAGGGACAAACAAAGGCTGTGCAGTCTTCTGGCACTTCCCCTCCTCTTCTAGTAGTTAGAGGAAGTGCCTTATAGCCAAACAAATCTGGGTCACAAGAGAGTATCAGTTCAATATTCAGTTTTTCAGAGAATAACAGTTCAATATTCTGTTTTTCTCCTGGGGTTAACTGGAAGAAAAGCTTTCTTTTTCTTTGTTCCCCTCCTCGGCCTTCAATCCTTAGTCATGCATGCACCTTTTTTTTTCTCTGACAAGCTGCTCTTCAAAACCTACAGAGATCATGCACTGCAAAGCAGCTGGGAGCTTCAGTTGATGCAGGGCACAGCCATCTATTTAGACAGACTGCATAGTGACTCATAGATGAATTCAGGAGACCTAGTTTTAATCCCCAGCTTTCTAGAGTAGTTTTGGCAACATATTTCTGTGTGCCTCAGTTTCCACAGCTATCAAATAAAAATAATAAGTGCTTACTGTATAGGTGCATAATGCAAATGAATTAGAGTGTGAAAGCCATGATACTGCCAGGTATCTAAAGTGAAGCTTTGTATAGTGACATGGGCAAAGAATTCCTTTCTCATACACTGTAATGTCCAATACTAGGTCAGGCTGGTGCTGAGAAAATTATTTCTGTGTTCTTGGACATGAAAGTATAATTAAGGACAGAGCAATAAAAATCCACCAAAGTGGAACACAAAGCTCTGTGTTAAAAATCAAGCCAAACATTTCTATTTGTATCCAGAGCATCTTTAAAAAAAAATGTAAAATAGAAAGCCAAGTCTTATGATTTTACATAAAAATCACGGTAATCACTAGCAACCTGGAAAGGAAGCTGGGGAATAAATCAGTTTGTTAGCCAAGCAGCCCTTAGTGTGTTTTCCTGAGGCCAAGGATGCATATGGCTTAGAGAAACCCATTTTGTTCATAACCCGGCCTGCTGAAGCAGAACTGCAGTCCAAGTGTCAACAAGGTCATCAAAGGTTATTTGTCACTCTTCCTTAACAAGCTGTTCAGACTTTTCAGCATTCATATGCGATGTCAGTACAGATGCAGGTCTTCCAGATCACAGTTTGATATAAATGATAGTCTCACCTGAGCTGAAATGCCTTGGCCATCTGTACACCTTTCTCGCGTTCATCCCTTTTCCCTGGAGTGGATACAACTGGCATATGCTTATGCATCTCTTCACCAGCTACACCTTTTCAGGGGAGAAATGCTGTTACTCCACACCTCATCACTGTACATGGAAGTCATTTTCAATTCTCTCTTCAACCTGAAATCCGTCCTCTAAAATATGCAAGTACAGCTATAATGAAAGTATCTTTTAAAATCTCAGTGTTTGATCTTAAATGGTTAAGAAAACAAATTAGTGACATAAACTTCAAAATGGTGCTTGTATATACACAGATGAGCAGATTCCTGATAACTAGTATGTTTAGTTATGTTTAACTGTGCTTCAGATTGGAAAGCTGCCATTTAAAAGTTAAGAAATGCCAAAATTAAAGTTGCCCAGACAACATCAGTTCTCCTCCTAGTATATTTGCATATGATAAAATAGTTAACTACATAATTGTGTGCTTTTTTTTTTCCCCATTGGCCCTTTATCTCACCCCAGAAACAGCTGAACATTTCCTTTTATCTTCTTCAGTCTATGTCTGACTCCAGGCATTATTTTTTATTTACTGTCCACTCAATGTACAAAGGCATATTGAGATTAAACTAAAAGTGGTAATTCTTTTATTGCCAAGGTACTGTCAAGGTAAGTACTCTGTTTTCTGAGAGTAATTCAAATTCTATGTAACTTTTTTTTTTTTTTTTAAATAGATTCTCTATTGACCTTACCTACAGCCTTGAATATTCAGTACTTCTGCAAATAGTAATCCAAGTGTTTCAAGTTGAAACAACTAACAATGAAGAGCTAGATTCACAAAACAAACTCAAAGAGCTAGTTTCACAAAAAGATTAAGGTGCCCAGTTGTCATTCCAGGCACTTACATCTACCATTTGAAAGCCACCAGCACAAATCGCTGCTCAGCTGCTGCTTAGTTCTGTTGTGTTCACATCAAAGCATGCAACTTCGCAGTCAAATTGCTCAAAGCTTCTTTTAGACTTCCAAACTGACATGGAGATGGTAGTCTTTTTGGATGCAGGATGGATCTTCCTTAAAAAATTCTTTATTATTGAGAAAGATCAWCTACAAGAGAAAAATCAGCCAACTGGCTGGTGGCAGAACTTGAAAACAGGGTTCCCAATTGCTTCTGAGAATCTCTAACAAAACACTAAAAAACATACAGCCCGCAAGGAAAAGAAGCAGAGAAGCAAAAAATAAGTGGCAAAAAAGTAATTAAAAATTGTGAGGTATTGATTCTTTTCTTAATTTCATCTTTTTACGTAAAAAGTGTTGCACTAACAATGAACTGGGGTTAATAACTTGTTCAATAAATTTTGTGTCACTTAAATATCTTTTTCTTCTATTGTATGTTGCCTCCTTTTCTTTTTCCCTTCTCCTGACCATACCAGTTCTTTGTTTTGACAAAGCAAATGCAAACATAGGGAACAACTGTCTATACTGTAAGTCTGTAGGATATAAGAAAAAATAATTTATTCTAAATTATTCCTAAATCAAAGTTTAATGCAAAATATGAGTAGTCCTGCTCCTGGAACAAAAAAAAAAAAACAACTTGAGATAACCCATAAAGCATGCAAATTGGCTTCCAAATTCAAAGCAGCACAGACACTGAAGGTGTTCTCACAGCCTGTGTTCGGCGTCTGGCTTAAGAGGCACAGCACCTCTAGCTTTGTGTACAGCTAACAGAGAATGTGATGAACAGACTCTTCCAGGAGACACATCTGAGTGCCTTTAGGCTCCCTCTTTGGATCATCTAACTGATAATCTTTTTTATTTTGAGGATAAAGGAAGTCTAAGAATATGAACCTCTTAACATAAACACCTTAATTTCATGCACAAAATTAGATAGACTCATATTCTCCTTCCCTCGCCTCCAAGTGATGAGGCAGAGAGGACTATCAGAGAGGTGCAACCTCACATTGGGCAAGTGGTGTGAACTGAGCAAAACAGGCAGTGTTGTACTAATGACCGTTTCCAGATTTACCACTGAACAAGTTTTCCCATGATGTAATAGCAAGAACTTCTTTTTWTTTTTTTTCTTTTTTTTTTTTTTGCAAAGAAATAACCTCCTTCTGTGCATGCAGTTTTCTCATCAATGAAAGTATATTTTCCATTCCACTTAAAACCTACAATCAGTGCCCAGTCTTTAGCAGTCTGAGTCTGTCAGGGAGAATTATTTCTAAAACTAAGCAAATGGATTTAGTGCCGTTTACTTAGGATCAAACAAAGCGATGCAAAGCCTAAGCACAGCTGAAAATCCTCAGAAAGCAGTAGAAACAGGAGAATGGATGAGCTAGGAAAAGATGTGATGGTAGAAAAATTGGTCTGTGTGTTGTTTTTTCCATACTGTACATGGATATTTAAGGCTGTTAGCTGGGTAAGTAACGTATTAACTTTCGAAATATTTCTTAATCATTCTTCCACCTTTAGTACTACAGTTACCTGAATGATCATACACATTCATAGAATCATAGAATCATAGAATAGTTTGGGTTGGAAGGGACCTTTAAAGCTCATCTAGTCCAACCCCCCTGCAATGAGCAGGGACATCTTCGACTAGATCAGGTTGCTCAGAGCCCCATCCAACCTGACCTTGAATGTTTCCAGGGACGGGGCCATCTACCACCTCTCTGGGCAACCTGTGCCAGTGTTTCACCACCCTCAGCGTAAAAARTKTCTTCCTTMTATYTAGTCTAAATCTACCCTCTTTTAGTTTAAAGCCATTCCCCCTTGTCCTGTCGCAACAGGCCCTGCTAAAAAGTTTGTCCCCATCTTTCTTATAAGCCCCCTTTAAGTACTGATAGGCTGCAATAAGGTCTCCTCGAAGCCCTCTCTTCTCCAGGCTGAACAACCCCAACTCTCTCAGCCTTTCTTCACAGGAGAGGTGTTCCATCCCCCTGATCATTTTCATGGCCCTCCAACAGGTCCCTGTCTTTCTTGTGCTGAGGGCTCCAGAGCTGGACGCAGTACTCCAGGTGGGGTCTCACCACGGCAGAGGAGAGGGGCAGAATCACCTCCCTCGACCTGCTGGCCACGCTTCTTGTGATGCAGCCCAGGATACGGTTGGCCTTCTGGGCTGCGAGCGCACATTGCTGGCTCATGTCCAGCTTTTCATCCACCAGTACCCCCAAGTCCTTCTCGGCAGGGCTGCTCCCCCCACCCTGCATTGACACTGGGGGTTGCCCCGACCCAGGTGCAGGACCTTGCCCTTGGCCTTGCTGAACCTCATGAGGTTCACACGGGCCCACTTCTTGAGCTTGTCCAGGTCCCTCGGGATGGCATCCCATCCCTCAGGCGTGTCGACCGCACCACTCATCTTGGTGTCGTCTGCAAACTTGCTGAGGGTGCACTCGATCCTACTGTCTATGTCATTGAAGAAGATATTAAACAGTACTGGTCCCAGCACAGACCCCTGCGGGATGCCATTTGTCACCAACCTCCATCTGGACATTGAGCCATTGACCACTACCCTCTGGATGAGACCATCTAGCCAGTTCCTCACCCACCAGCCAGTCCACCCATCAAATCCATAGCTCTCCAGTTTAGAGAGAAGGATGTTGTGGGGGACCRTGTCAAAGGCTTTACAGAGGTCCAGATAGATGACATTCATAGCTCTTCCCATGTCCACTGATGTAGTCACTCCATTGTCGAAGGCCACTAGGTTAGTCAGGCAAGACTTGCCCTTGGTGAAGCCATGCTGGCTGTCTAAAATCACATTAACACACTTGCCACAGCAACCATGAACCAAATGTCAGTGACATCCTGAAAAAAAATTATTGATAACCAATTTACTGGAGAAAATACACCGATGTCAATGAAAGCAAATATTTATATGCAGTACATTTTATTTATTTTCTGTTGAAGATAGAAAGTATTTTTATGAAAATTAAAATTGGGAACTGAATATCTTGGAGGACTAGAGGAGTCTGATTCTCCAGTATAACTATTTACACTTGATCAGTGAGTAACTGTTCCTAATGCATGTAACATGAAACCACATTAGATTGTTTTTAGTTAGGTCATCCAAGGCCAAACATGTCTCTCTCTCGAGATAAATAACGTAACTAAACCTACTAGATAGCTGTACAAAACTGAGCACCTCGAAGCCCTGAGTTAGGCCCCTAATCTGCCTCTAGGGGCAGAGTTAGCTGCCCAAAACAGTTTCATGGAAGCCAGGCTGTTGAATGGGACGTTCTCAAGCAGAGCTTTAAGAACCACCATTCAAAGTGAATTAGGCAGCAGTCTCTGACTGAAAGAAGGCAATTCCTTCCACTTTCAATTCACAGCTATGAAAACTCTCACTAAGCCACACGCTGTGTGTTGTAAAATATGCCAGCAGCTCTTGATGGTGTTCCTTTTTTATTCATCAGCATTTAGCTGGCATATGGGATGAAATCTTTCTTTCTGTTCTCTAAGAATTTAGCCTATACCTCCCAGCCCCCTGATAAGTACTCCAGTGGCGGGCTGTAGAGTATTTCTTGGTATAACACCATCACATTTGTCCTTTCTGTTCAGTCATTCCACTTTCCACATGTAGTTGAAGATTCAGCATGCTAAGAAGGAAGGAGAGGAGAGTGCCCAGGAGCTAAGGCACTCRCTATCCACTCACACCATGTTTTAATGAACTAATCAGTGTGCTCATAGCACATTTTCCTAAGCAGATCCCACAATGAAACAGTCAGCAAAATGTCAAATTTGTAACTCTATAGGTCTCAAATATGAACAAGGCACCTAATGAGCAGCACAGCCTGGGTGCGGGCAGTTCTTGGGAGTGTCCACAAGCAGACATTTAAGTATCTAGATGAGTATCAAGAAGCTTTTATTCCTAGAAAATGGAGGGAGCTGCAAGGTTAGGCAGCAAGAAACTGAACTGGAGCTTGGACTTCAATGCAACTTTAGGTGCCAAAGTATTTTTGCGGGGCCAACTCAGAGCATTCAGCTATGCTGAGTTTACACTTGTCACAGCTGAGAGGAAAAGGTAGCTTCCAAATCAACTTTATACCTCCCTTGTTCCTGGGAGCAGTAAGGTGCCAAACCACCCACTGGCACAAATAAATCAAAAAATCAAAAGCTGGCAGGTGGAATTATGGGTAAATTACATGCAAATAAAGCTGAGCAGAACTTGCTTTTCTTCTTTCCCCCAGTAAGAAAAGCAGAGTACTCTATCCTTAAGGCTTTCTGGCCAAGAATCATACAAAAGATAGTCAAGTAAATGTCTATAATAGTTTACTATTAACTGGACTAGACTGTGCAAATCTTGCTTCTGTGGATGAATACTTATTCACACTGGTCACTGAGTTTTTTGCTGGGTTGTTTTGTGGTTGTTTTTTTTTTTCTCCTATTGAAACTGGTAAGCCTGCTTTCCTCAATAAGTTTTTATTAATATGAATAAAGACTGTGCAATCAAGCCAAAAGCCATATTTCAGCTACTCAGAAATACAGGCTTGTATTTTTCCCTTGTTCAAGTCTTTTATGTTGGGAATGAGCTTAATCTCATTCCAGCCCCCAGCCATAGGCTAAGAGTTCACAGAAGAAATCAACCTCAAAAATGTCAAACACAATGTAAATGTAAGGAAGCACATTCGCATAAGAGCCATTCCTGCGGGTCCAGATCTCACACACTCTGCATCTTCTAGTTCAAGAGTCTGACCCAGAAGGGACAACTAAGTATCCCAAAACAGTTTCTTCTGGATTTTAGCCATCTTTGCTGGGAAGCTGGTAATATAGAAAATATTTCTTAGCATGCCCAGATTTTTAAGGTGTTTGACTCTATTTATGAAAGGATGCGTGGTGGAATACAGTATTATCAGTTAGCTCAAAAGAAGTTTGAATGATTTTCCAGGTTAACTCTCAAACAGTAGTGAGTAAATTAAAAAAAAAGTAAGAAACAACTTTCCACTCGGCCGAAAGCCATGGCCAGAAGGCACGTGGCGACCCGGACGGAGCCCTCACACAAGCATACAGCTGTCCAGGTCTCCGGCTGCAGGGAGTGCCTGAGCCTGTCMCTYGTACCGGAGGGCAGCAGAGACAACASCTGTGTGCGGTGTGACCAGGTGGATGATCTGCTCAGCCTGGTGGCAGAGCTGAGGGAGGAAGTGGAAAGGTTAAGGAGTATCAGGGAGTGYGAGAGGGAGATAGATTGGTGGAGCCACACCCTGCCATCCCTGAGGCAAAGGCAGCAGATGGAGGCCTCACAAGAAGCAGAGGATCCCCTGCCCTCTTGCCGCCAGGCAGAAGGAGGGGACCTAAGAGACGGCAGGGAATGGAAACAGGTCCCTGCCCGGGGTGCCAGGCGAACCCCCGCCCAGCCTCCCTCACCTTCCCAGTTGCCCTTACTCAACAGATATGGGGCCCTGGAACTCGAGGGCCAGGCAAATGAGGATGTAGATGAAGGTCCATCCAGGGGGTTGCCTAGGGTGAGGCAGCCAGCCCCACGCATCATGACTGCCTCGGCTAAGAAAAAAAGGAGGGTAATTGTAGGTGATTCCCTTCTGAGGGGAACAGAGGGCCCGATATGCCGACCAGACCCATCCCACAGGGAAGTCTGCTGCCTCCCTGGGGCCCGGGTTAGAGACATCACTAGGAAACTCCCCGGTCTGGTACGGCCCTCTGATTACTGCCCRCTATTGGTTATACAGGCTGGCAGCGACGAGGTTGCAGAGAGAAGCCCAGAAGCGATCAAAAGGGACTTTAGGGCACTGGGGTGATTGGTCGAAGGATCAGGAGCACAGTTAGTGAAGTTTGAGTTTTCCTCAATCCCTTCAGTGGCAGGGAAGAATACTGACAAGGACAGGAAAACACGCCTGATCAACACGTGGCTCAGGGGCTGGTGCCATCGGTGGAATCTTGGCTTTTTTGATCATGGGGAGGTTTACACRGCACTGGGCCTGCTGGCGGCAGATGGAGGTCAGCTGTCTCACAGGGGGAAAAGGATTCTGGCTCATGAGCTGGYGGGGCTCATCGAGAGGGCTTTAAACTAGGTTYGCAGGGGGAAGGGGATAAAACCAGGCTCACKAGAGATGAGCCTAGGGGTGGCAWGCCAMTGTTGGGGGYRAAAKCGATAGCCCAGCTCAAGTGCATCTACACCAATGCATGCAGCATGGGCGGCAAACAGGAGGAGCTGGAAGCCATTGTGCAGCGGGATAGCTGTGACTTAGTCGCCATCACAGAAACATGGTGGGACGACTCTCATGGCTGGAGTGCTGCAATGGATGGCTATAAGCTCTTCAGAAGGGACAGGCGAGGAAGGAGAGGCGGTGGGGTGGCTCTGTATGTTAGGGAGTTGTCACATCCCGCCTGTGCGGGAGAGGTGACTCAGATTCGCAGATTCCCTCGGTATGGRTTAAGGTGAAACRACACTCAAGGTCTGTRCATAAGCAAAGACTTTTACTCTATAGCTAGGCTCATTGGTAAATAATTGGATAACAGAAAAGCTTGTCGCTCGCCACTGCTGTGGGAGTTTATGCCTTGCGTTACTTACTAGGAAAAGGTAAAAGAATAAAAGAAAGAGAGAAGGAGAGAGCRAGAGAARGAAAGAGAGAGRAAGAGATCACYGGTCCAGGTTCCAGCGTTGGYCCAGCCRAMGGGGGTCTCTGGTCCGCAGGAGCGCTCCTTCAAAAGTTCCCGAAGTGAGTCCCAAGTCCCCAGATCGAAAGTCGAAAGAGAGAAGATTCCCCCCCATGGCACTTGCCTTCCCCTTTTATGCCCACCGTTCACTTCAAACTGCCCCTCTGCTACAGGGGTAGTTTCATAGTTCGCTTCTATTGGTTCTTGTATGCCTCGTCTTCACTTAAAGTCACAGTGTCCTTTCTTTTTACTGCGCATATTCAGTTGGGAAGGGGCTTTGTTGAGTAGGGGGCTTTTCCTGCTGGTGGGTGGATTTTTTAGTGTGCTAATTAGGATAGTTCACTCAGTTCAAGTAGTTGTTTCTTTGGTTTTATCAGTAGTTCTTGTTTTCTTAACACTTATCTGGATACTCCCTTATTTGGCCGACATATGGTGTCATCATATTTCTTCTCCCAAGGCCRGACCCAATTAACTCTCTACAGAGGAGCCTTCCTGGGATTCACCATCCCTCAGTCTTGTGAGTGTTTGAGACATTCCTCGGACAGGCTTAGGGGATCTCCACCCCCTGCTCCCTTATCAAGTTTTGTCTCCTGTCGTTGGAAAACAGTTCTTTGTTCCAGTGGGTTACAAGTTGGCCTTGGTCTTAGCTGCCAGTTGGTCTCTTACAGGAGTGTTTCGATTGTCTAGAGCTTAACGATTGTGGTGATGATAAGGTCGAGTGCTTATGGGTAAGGATGAGGGGGAAGGCCAACAAGSCAGATATCCTGCTGGGAGTCTGTTATAGGCCACCCAACCAGGATGAAGAGGCCGATGAAGCATTCTGCAAGCAGCTGGCAGAAGTCTCRCGATCGCTAGCCCTTGTTCTCGTAGGGGACTTCAACTTCCCGGATGTCTGCTGGAAATACAACACAGCAGAGAGGAAACAGTCTAAGAGGTTCCTGGAGTGTGTGGAAGACAACTTCCTGACGCAGCTGGTGAGGGAGCCTACCAGGGGAGGTGCCTCGCTCGACCTGCTGTTTACGAACAGAGAAGGACTGGTGGGAGATGTGGTGGTCAGAGGCCGTCTTGGGATTAGCAGACATGAAATGATAGAATTTTCARTTCTTGGTGAAGTAAGGAGGGGG
>JAYKAV010003221.1:2809841-2855562 GCA_035582835.1 Phoebastria nigripes | reverse complement strand
CACTCTCTCCAACTACCTGAAAGGAGGTTGTAGTGAGGTGGGTGTTGGTCTCTTCTGCCAAGCAACTAGCGATAGGACGAGAGGAAATGGCCTCAAGTTGTGCCAGGGGAGGTTTAGATTGGACATKAGRAAAAATKTCTTTVCTGAARGAGTGGTTAAGCATTGGAAGAGGCTGCCCAGGGAAGTGGTGGAGTCACCATCCCTGGAAGTATTTAAAAGACGTGTAGATGAGGCACTTAGGGACATGGTTTAGTGGGCATGGTGGTGTTGCATTGACGGTTGGACTTGATCTTAGAGGTCTTTTCCAACCTTAATGATTCTATGGTTCTATGATTCTATAATTGTATCCTCGCAGGAGTTACCCAGAATTCAAGAGGACACAATACCACTAGGAAGGAAAGGAAAAAGAGAGAGGAGAGAAAGGGAGGAAAGAAGGACACAAGAAAGGGAGTAAGGAGGAGCAGACACCAGCCTATGCCAGAAGGACACATCTGTCTCCTCTCAAGGGGCTGGCCCTGAGAAACAACATGGGCACAACCACTGTGCAGCATTGGTCTGATAGCTGAGGCCACTCTCTTAACATTGACTGCCGTAAATCTGTCAGTGTAGATAGATTCCCTGTTGTGAATGGAAAACAGGCCAGAGGAATGGGTTCACTTCCCAGAGGCCCATGGCCAGTGATGCTACCTAGGTGGGCTGCAGAGCATCCCAGCATTGCCAACACACAAGTCAATGGTTTAAAACATTCTGATTTCTTTAAGCTCTCACTTCCAAACCACAGGGCCTAAGAGGGCATTTTTTCCTAGCTACCTATTAAGAAAAAAGCTTATAGTGATGTTGAAGAGTTACATTTATTCTCCCCTCCAAAACACCTGGAGTTACTTGCCTCAGAAGTTTCATACCTTAAAAGGCAAACAAAACCAAACATTTAGGCGAGACCAAACTTGGAAAATTTTACCCCCAAAGAAGGATTGTTCTGAAATTCATCTGCACATAAAACCAGGAGATTCTAATGAAAGCCTCAAAATAACCTATAATTAAAGTTTGCACTATCTCTCAAGGAATAATATGCCTTATAACTAATGAAGCAGCAAATAATGTGACACCCAGTAGATGGAGAAAACCTTTTGTAGTTCTGTGTAATTATATATAATTTTTGGCCATGACTTCAGAGTAATTCTGAAACTGAGTGGAATTTTTGGTCCAGCTATTTGTCCTTGCATGATTTTAAATTGCAGTACTTCATTTAAGAAGTCAAAGAACTTACCGTGTTGTGCAGTTTAAATTAAAATATTATATATGTCTTCAAATTATAAAAGTAATTTTGCTAGTGTTCTTTGCATTACTTTTTTGTGCAAAGCAGAAAGATTAGAGCTGCTGCTAATAACTAATATGCTGTAACATATATCTAGCTGTAATTCATTACCAATGTACGCTTCTGAAAACTTGAAAAAAAGAAAGTATAATTCTTGAGATTCTTTTGAAGACAATTGGACAATTTTGTTAATCTGTACTATAAAACACAATATTATACTTAAAGTCAATGCTGGAAGAAAAGGAAGATTTCTGCTTCATAAAAATATGTTTTTTATTGTTTTTCTTTTGTATTTGCTATTTTCCATTTGGTTTCAACTTATGCTGATACCAAGTACTTCATTTGCCCTTTCCTGAATGCAGGAGGATGGTAGAGGATGACACAGGCTCATCAAAACAGAAAAAAAATTCCAAGCAAGAGGATAAACACCATTCCTGCCTGTGCCTGGTCTCCTCCTCCTTCCTGCTGGAAGGAGCAGACAGTTCCTTCCCTCTTGGGATGTCCTGGGGCTTGCAAGCCAGTACAAATATGTTGATAACTTTCAGAGCCAATTTATTGCATAGGTAGAATTAGCAGCTGCCTAGGATGGTAGCTTATTTCACATAGGCATGCTTTCTGATCGTCTTATGCCCAGAGATACAGAATTAGCCCAAATAACATTAGTGCTATGGAGAAGTGTGGAGCAGGACAGAGGGAGGCGGCAGAGAGATGTAAAGGACAACTAAGTCTCTGCTACAGGTAATGAACCTTTTCTGCAACACCAGCCCAGATATAACCAAAGACAGCAGAGAGAGAAAGCAAGCCCTGAATCTTGGACCGCCACACCTTGACCCCTTTGGAGTAGCCTATTAGTCCTAACCACTTTCCTCTTCTCCTCCTCCCTTTCCCTTTCCCTTAACATGCCAAGAGGTGTAAGAGATTAAATAGGGACTTTTTGGAGGAATAAGAAGAGGCGATGCATTCTCAGGGTGGGTGCATAAAGGCCTGTGGAAGTGGGGGTGGACCAGAGGGAGGAAAAGGGACTGAGATTTTGAGGAGGAAGGTGAGGGGGATAGGAGTGTGGCTGGGAGAGTATGAAAGAAACTGCACACCTGCTTATGTGTTCCCTGATATCTTGCACAGTCTGATGAAAACCTGCTGTCCCTTCTCCTCCTCCTCTCTCCATTGAGGTGTCTCTCAGCTTCCTGCACTTTTGACTCAGAYCTTTCACTGAGCACTTTCTTATAGCTCAAGAACTTTCTTGACAATAAAATTGTATTTTTCTTGCATCGCAAGAAGCCTAGAGCTTGCTCTGTTCCTTTCAGTCGCATTTACAGACAGCTGAAGACTTCTCTGTATTATGAACAAAATTTAATTTTGCCGTTCTCAAAATAGGGACAAATATCTTTCATATAGTCTAATTCCTGTCAATAGCAAAGTCTGTGGTGGTAGCAAAGGGTGAGGTTGCATAGGAGGACAGTAGAGCCCTGTGTATGGAGGTCAACTKTTACCATATCAAATGAGGCCTCTGCCTCTGTGTTTGCTTGGTCTCTATAACATGAGCTATTTGGGAAAGGTGGTGCTTGTGGAAGGCAACTTCTCAAGAAATACATGTTGAAGGAGCTGCAGCTGCATCTGTGAGATCAGGAAAAACTATCTTTTTTACTTAAAAGTGTGAGGTCATTGCTCTCCCATGCCTACTGTCATAGGCAACAGGCTATGCCTAAAGCAAGACCTTTAACCAGAGTTTACTAGTCTGTATGTTTGAAGTGGGATTCATCTCACCAAATGTAAGTACTTACTGTGTATTATCTCCTTATAGAGAGAATTATGGACTTCTAGCTAGCAAGGGATTTGTCTAATTCTAAAGTAGACATCTGACACAGATGAGATTAAAAGCTCCCTGAGCATGCCCTAAACATGTTTGTCTCCCAGAGGACTGCCTCTAGGTTGCCTAACTCATATAGAGACAACTGTCCATCCTATCACTCAAAATGCCTGAGCAGACACAGAGAAATACTTTCACCACCTATAGATAACACGGACACTTTTTTGGAGCAGCATAATAAATCCTGTGGTAACAAGGAGGAAGAGAATACGCCCTGACATTTCTATTCTGAAGATACAGAATTTTTAGCTTTTATGGCTATTCTATCCCAGCTTTCTTTTCCTGAATTTTAACTTTTTTAAGAGAAGTTGTGAAGGAATGAAAGAAAAGTATCATCTAGAAACAAACAAGAACATTTTAAAAATGAAAAGTTAATTGTAATAGTAACAGCTGAAATTATAATAACTATGAACATAATTATAATAATAAATAACTTAAAACATAATAATTTACAGCACCCAAATCTTCTTCTTTACTGAGAAGTTAATGTCAAATACTTTGTGAAGAGGTAGTAAGCATTATAGTCAGGAGTTTTAGAAAGCAACCACAGTTAGGAGAAGCTTTGCAAAATACTTTTGTTTCCATGTAGTGAAAACACTTTCAAAAGAATTTGCTCTCTAGAAGTTGTGAAAGTCTGATCTGTGGCATCATAACGGGAAATGATGGTGTAAAGAAGCTTTGAAAATCTCATCTTTATTTAGGTATTTTAAAAAGAACAAAAAGCATAATACCTAAAATATTGGTTTAGTGATTTAACAGTTCCTGTCCTCGTGCAGTCCCAGATAAAAAAGGTTCTTTTTCTCCACTGGGGAAAAGTGAGAGGTAAATCTGCTAGTTACACCACAAGTAATTAGTTACAGTGTTCTGATTAATGCAATAGCCATTGCTGTCCCTTCAATAATTCACACACAATATAATGATTTATAGCATCCAAAATCTCTTCTTTACTGACAAAATCATGTTTAGGTCATATCTACAGAAGTAAGAAATTAAAATTATTATGCTGCTTGTTTTCTCTAGGCAAAGCATTTGCATTGGGCATTTTTACGCATATTTCCTTATTTTGTCACTCACAACAACATCAGTAACAACTTTACACCTGTATTGGGATGTTATATTCCCTCTTTCTGGAGAGGTGTTTTTCCCTGAGGAAAAAAAGCCTACTTTTGGCTAGCTCAACAATAAATTCCTGTATGCAAGATCACACAAATACAGGTATGTGAGCCCCACTACAGCTTTAGCTTCAGAACATGCCACAGGCCAGTTCCTTTCCCTAAAAGCAGATTCTTGTGTTGATTCAGAAGAAATACTTTTTTTTTTTTCTTTCCTCCCTTCATCATTATTTTCTCTCCTCTCTTTACTGGATATTCCTGATGTATTTTCTTCCCATTTTAACACATTTTCTCTCCCTAGTTACACTGCTGTCCGAAGATTCTGTTTTAAAAGATTCTTGTTCAGCAGATGGGAATCCCACTGCTCTGCTCTAAAAGGAAAGATTGGGACCTGTCCCTTGTTGAAAAATCCCACTAAGAATAATTGTTTTTTGAGCATTCATCAATACTTCATTTAAAAAAATAATGTCACCTAATGGCTTTTCCCAACTGAATAATACTATCTTCGCTGACTTCAATATGAGACCAATCATTAATCCTGAAGTCACAGTGCTCAAGTCAGCTTCATTCCTCATCTTTTGTTTTCTTTCCTTCACACCTTGCTGGAACAATTAGATACTGTATAAAGTGTCAAAGGCAAAGCCTAATAATTGCATAAAAATAAGCTTTACAAACCCAGAAAAGATTTGGTTGCCTGTCTGTAAAAGCCATTTTCTGCATCATTATTAGTCAGCTATTATGTGGACCATTTTAATCACTAATTAAGGAGATGTCTTGTCCTGTTTCTTCAGTGATAGCTACTAACACAGAAAATACAGTTTTAATCAAAGGCAGAGGCCTCATTTGATATGGTAACAGTTGACCTCCACACACAGATTTTTGGTAGTGGCTGATTTCCCAGCTCTATATGGTGATGGTAGATATAATTCCTAAACCAGCACCAAGGCTGATTTTTTTTTTTTTTTTTAATTGCTTCAAAACTATTTTATTGCTATGTTATAAGTAGAAGAATTCTCAATGGCACTTGAAAGCAAAAAAGATCCAAGACACAGGTCAAATACATATGAACTGCAGACTCTCCATACTCTGCACAGTGTTGGCGTATTTGATAGTATAATTGCAAAACACCCGTGAGGCAAGACCCTGCCTTCCCCAAAGTCATCTCCCCATGTCTATGCAGATCAGGTAGAAGAGCTTTCTAACGGCTCCTGACAAAGATGAGGCCTCCCCAAAGGCCTGCTGTCTGAGCAGAGCCCATGCATAGTCTTTCCTAAGGTATAGGAAAATCTCATGTGAAGTCTCCACGCACTTGTGGATTTACCAAACTTGGCGCTGGGTGAAGAGTAGATGAACTAGAAGATCTTTTCTATCTTTTGTCTCTGTTATTCTTGGATTTGCACTTCTGATGGGGGTGTTAAAGCTGGCAGAGACAAAGCACAGTCTGCATCTAATCACTCCAGCTGATGATTGCAGCAATAACCAGGTCAGGACAGAGTCACTGATCCATTTAGCATAGCTTTATCAGAAAGTTTGTAAAGTTACATAAACAGATATATATAATTCTAAAGTTAACATTACCAACACACCTAAAGATTTATACTTTAGGCAACCATCTTTCACTGCCTCATATATTGTGGGGCTGCTGAAGATGGATTTTAAATGTTTTTTATGGCAGCAAAATGATTAATATTTCAAATTTGGACATCTTCCCAAACTGCACATACTCTGGCCAATGGTGCACTTGTGTTTCAAGCCTCAGAGAAGTGGAAAGGTCCTGCTTGGTTATTAATGATTAATTTGTTATCCTTTGAGATGTCAGATTGTATTACATCTTCTAATGTCTTTTTTTTCATAATACAGGTCAGCTCTGGTGTCATGTGTGTAGCTATGACACACCAATTACTATGTAAGTCTGTTTGCAGCACTCCAAGTGTATTTCATTTCATTTGGGTTTGGGTTTTTTTTTGTTTTCAGGCAGTTTACTTGCTTTCTTCTGTTATTGATACTAAGTGAACTCCCATCACTGAGCAATTAATTAAAATCCCCCCCTCTCCACTGAAACTTCCCAACCCAGCTGCTCCCTCCCCTTCTTAAACCGTCCTCGGATCAGCCTAACACAAGTGCAAGAGTTCTTCACGTCTAGTCTCTCAAGATGAAAATCTCGATCTTGTTTTTGAACACATTGCTCTCTTTARGTGGTACATAAAGACTCTAATAGAGTCTGTGGACCACTGTGTTAAAAACTGTGCAAACAATAATTAAAAAAATAAAACCTCTAATACACTTATTAGTTTAGTACTCACTCTCAGCTTCTCAATACCCCTCTATCTTACTGCCTAACCTACTCTAAAAGCCACGCTTCCAGGCTTAAAAACTGGTCTCCAGGCTAAGGTTCTTTCCAATACCCTAACACCTCTGGGCCAACATCTACATTTACCATATAACTTTTCTATCAGTTGTGAGGCTTGCAGTATAAGGAGTTAAACACTCAAAAACTTTTTGAGGATGACATAAGTTAACACCTCTAATGCTTTAATTTCTTGTTTTGTGCTACCATTCCCTGCAATCTATAGTATTTGTGATAGTAAAGAATTAAAGATTGCTGGGCAGCAGTGACAAGATGTTAATAACCAACTTCTTATTTAAAATAAAAAATGTCTGCCCACTTGACAGGTGCACTTGAGAATATCTGAATATGTTGAATATTCCTGTGGTCTTGAGATTGTTCTGTTTTGTTCATGGCATAAAAAGGATTAGCATGTTGGCATAAAGCAATTTGGGTGGAGAGACAAATGTTAGTGGGAAACATGCTGTGTCTCTGATCAGGTAGTAGTAAAAGTTGTTAGTCCTTAATTTTAATCACCTTCTGACTGGATGCGTAACAAATAATTTCAACTGTTTTTACACAAAGGTCTTTTTTGTGAGGATAAGATTATATAATTTTTTGGCTAAAAAAAAATTAAAAAAAAAATTAAAAAAAACTGAACTATCCAAAAACATTTTGGTGAGTACAATTTGGTTGCAAAATAAGGCACTCTGAGAAACCTTTCAAAATGTGTTCGATCTGCCAAGCAATAAATAACCTTCACACCTGATTTGTCTTAAATTAACGAAGTCTACAGTAGCTACCAGTCAGTAGTAAAATGAAACTGTTTCCCTGCACAGTCGGGGTATCATAGATTTTAACAAATAGAGACATTTAAATCATTTTCACAGCAGTGAACTGAGTGATTTAATGAGGCTGAAGAAAGGTAAGATTGATTGAAAAACTGGAGTATATGGTGTCTCTTTCTCAGATGGCAGAATGTATATTGAAGACAAAAAGGTAGGTAAATGAAGAAGTAAGAGAACATCGATCAGTCCTTTATCATACCCCTATACCGCTGCTAGGTCTTTGTCTAACATGCCATTGTGTTGTCTGTATTAGGAAGGGAAGAGGACTTCATTCTTGTCAGTAAGTATGTACAAAGCTACTGGGCTGGTAACAGGCCAGTCGGCTACAAACTCTGACAGGTCTCTCTTTTCTCCATGTGAATGTTTTTTTCAACATGATAAATAGATTATATCATCACAAGTATGTCTTCTTGTGTTGTATGTGGCCTGCATCCATATTTTCTTGATTATAGCAGATATTTTAGTGATGAAACACTTACTCTTTACATCAATAAGAATATACTCTGACTTTTAAAAACACAGAACTCAGAATGCCCCATATAATTACCAAGAGAGTGTATATGCATAAATATAATTGTCTTATAAAGACAGAAGCTGAAAATATTGTGAGTTATCTTAGATTATAGTGCTGTAGAACATTATCAGAGAAATAAAAGGATAGTTGAAACAAGCTAAACCACAGTGGAATTAGTCCAGTAGTTAATTTTAGGCTAATACCAACTTAGACCATGGGACTYGCTTTGAGAAACCTGGTCTACTGGAGGCTGATGGGGTCCATCTGTCAGAGAAGGGGAAAAGCATCTTTGGTCATAGGCTTGCCAAGCTGGTGAAGAGGGCTTCAAACTAGAGATGCCAGGGGAGGGGAACCTCAATCCATCCCAGTCCTACCAGTTTGATGCCAGGGCCAGCAATAGATGCCCAGAGCCTGGAGAAGGATCACAGGTCAGCAGGAGAGCGCCTGAAGAGCAGCACAAAGGAACTCCAGCCAGTAAGACAGCTCCATCGGGGGCCCAACTTAAATGCCTCTATGCAAATGCACGTAGCATGGGGAATAAACAAGAGGAGTTAGAGACATGCACACGCCTGCAGGGCTACGACCTTATTCGCATCATGGAGATGTGGTGGGATGGCTCCTATGACTGGAGTGTTGGAATGGAGGGATACAGGCTTTTTAGGAAGGACAGGCAGGGGAGACAAGGAGGGGGTGTAGCCCTCTATGTGAATGACCAGCTGGAGTGCATGGAGCTTCACCTGAGGATGGATGAGGAGCCAGCCAAGAGCTTATGGGTCAGGATTAAAGGGAAGGCACTGACAAGTGACATTACAGTGGGGGTCTGCTACAGGCCACCCGACCAGGAAGACCGAGCAGATGAGGCCCTCTCTAGACAGATAAGAGCAACCTCACATCCACAAGCTCTGGTCCTCATGGGGGTCTTCAACCACCCCAATATCTGTTGGAGGGACAACACAGCAGGGCATAAGCAATCCAGGAGGTTCCTGGAATGTGTCGATGATAACTTCCTTCTCCAAATGGTAGAGGAGGGGCTGGTGGAGAATATGAAGCTCTAGGGCAGCCTGGGCTGTAGTGACCATGAAATGGTGGAGTTCAAGATCCTTAGGGCACCGAGGAGGGCGCACAGCAAGCTCACTACCCTGGACTTCAGGAGAGCTGACTTGGGCCTCTTCAGGGATCTGCTTGGTAGAGTGCCATGGGACAAAACCCTGGAGGGAAGAGGGGCCCAAGAAAGCTGGTTAATATTCAAGGATCACCTCCTCCAAGCTCAGGAGCGATGCATCCCAACAAAGAGGAAATCGGGCAAAAACGCCAGGAGGCCTGTGTGGATGAACAAAGAGCTCCTGGACACACTCAAACACAAAAAGGAAGCCTACAGAGGGTGGAAGCAGGGACAGGTAGCCTGGGAGGAATACAGAGAAATTGTCCGAGCAGCCAGGGATCAGGTTAGGAAAGCTAAAGCTCTGCTAGAATTAACTCTGGCCAGGGATGTCAAGGGCAACAAGAAAAGATTCTATAGGTACGTCAGGGATAAAAGGAAGACTAGGGAAAATGTGGGCCCTCTCTGGAACGAAACGGGAGACCTGCTTACCCGGGATACAGAGAAGGCTGAGGTACTCAATGACTTTTTTGCCTCGGTCTTCACCTGCAAGTGCTCGAGCCTCACCGCCCAAGCCGCAGAAGGCAAAGGCAGGGACTGGGAGAATGAACAGCCGCCCACTGTAGGAGAAGGTCAGGTTCAAGACCATCTAAGGCGCCTGAAGGTGCACAAGTCCATGGGACCCGATGAGATCCATCCGTGGGTCCTGAGGGAACTGGCGGATGAAGTTGCTAAGCCACTATCCATCGTATTTGAGAAGTTCCCGTATTCCGGTGAAGTTCCCACTGACTGGAAAAGGGGAAACATAACCCCCATTCTTAAAAAGGGGAAAAAGGAAGACCTGGGGAACTACAGGCCAATCAGTCTCACCTCTCTGCAGGGAAGATCATGGAACAGATGCTCCTGGAAACTATGCTAAGGCACATGGAGGACAGGGAGGTGATTTGAAACAGCCAGCATGGCTTGACCAAGGGCAGGTCCTGCCTGACCAAGCTAGTGGCCTTCTACAATGGAGTGACTACAGCAGTGGACATGGGAAGTGCTATAGATGTCGTCTATCATCTGGACCTCTGTAAGGCCTTTGACACGGTCCCCCACAATATCCTTCTCTCTAAACTGGAGAGCTATGGATTGGATGGGTGGACTGGCCGGTGGGTGAGGAACTGGCTAGATGGTCGCATCCAGAGGGTAGTGGTCAATGGCTCAATGTCCAGATGGAGGTCGGTGACAAGTGGCATCCCACAGGGGTCTGTGCTGGGACCGGTACTGTTTAATATCTTCTTCAATGACATAGACAGTGGGATCGAGTGCACCCTCAGCAAGTTTGCAGATGACACCAAGATGAGTGGTGCGGTCGACACGCCTGAGGGATGGGATGCCATCCAGAGGGACCTGGACAAGCTCAAGAAGTGGGCCCGTGTGAACCTCATGAGGTTCAACAAGGCCAAGGGCAAGGTCCTGCACCTGGGTCAGGGCAACCCCTGGTATCAGTACAGGCTGGGGATGAAGGGATTGAGAGCAGCCCTGCCGAGAAGGACTTGGGGGTACTGGTGGATGAAAAGCTGGACATGAGCCAGCAATGTGTGCTCGCAGCCCAGAAGGCCAACCGTATCCTGGGCTGCATCACAAGAAGCGTGGCCAGCATATCGACAGAGGTGATTCTGCCCCTCTCCTCCGCTCTGGTGAGACTGCGTCCAGCTCTGGAGCCCTCAGCACAAGAAAGACATGGACCTGTTGGAGCGGGTCCAGAGGACGGCCACGAAAATGATCAAGGGGGATGGAACGCCTCTCCTATGAAGAAAGGCTGAGAGAGTTGGGGTTGTTCAGCCTGGAGAAGAGAAGGCTTTGAGGAGACCTTATTGCAGCCTATCAGTACTTAAAGGGGGCTTATAAGAAAGATGGGGACAAACTTTTTAGCAGGGCCTGTTGCGACAGGACAAGGGGGAATGGCTTTAAACTAAAAGAGGGTAGATTTAGACTAGATATAAGGAAGAAACTTTTTACGCTGAGGGTGGTGAAACACTGGCACAGGTTGCCCAGAGAGGTGGTAGATGCCCCATCCCTGGAAACATTCAAGGTCAGGTTGGACAGGGCTCTGAGCAACCTGATCTAGTTGAAGATGTCCCTGCCCATGGCAGGGGGATTGGACTAGATGACCTTTAAATGTCCCTTCCAACCCAAACTATTCTATGATTCTATGAAAATACATTGTCCTACAAATTATTTCTTAATCACCATGTGGTCCCAATGAAGTACACAAGCTGTATACATCTATCTATCTGAAGAATGGTCTCAGTGGAAGGAGATCCAAAGTTCATCTCTCCTACTCGTCTTTCTTCAATRATAAGCAGCAGGTTCTTAGAAAATAGATAAGAAATGGGAAATGAGAGAAGATATAAGCATCTAGCTTCCAACAGTCAAGAATGTCAGGACTTCCTGAGCCAGAGGTTACTGCTGGACTGTTGCACTGGGTTTGGTTGGGATGGATTTAATTTTCTTCATGCAGCCCATATGATGTTATGTTTTAGACTGGTGACCAAAACAGTGTTGATAACACTCCAATCTTTTGGCTATTGCTGAACAGTGCTTGCACACCATCAAGGCCTTCTCTGTTTCTCACTCTGTCACGCCAATGAATAGGCTGGGAAGGGACACAGCTGACCCAAAATGGCCAAGGAGATATTTCACGCTATAAAGCATCACGCTGAGCAATAAAACTTGGGTGGTAGTTTTCCCAAAGTTGCCATTGCTTGAGGACTGGCTGGGCATCAGTCTGCTGGTGGTGAGTGATTGCTTTTGCATAACTTGATGGTAGTGGTTTTTGTCTTGGGTTTTTTTCCCCTTCACTTATTAAGCTGTCTTTATCTCAACCCAAGAGTTTTCTCTTTTTTGCCCTTCCAATTCTCTCCCCCATCCCACTTGGGGGGGAGTGAGCAAGCGACTGTGTGGTGCTTAGCTGCCTACTGGGGTTAACACACACAGGTGTCTTGTAGTCTGACTGCCAATAACCCATTCTTTATTAATTTGCCCTCAATATTAATGACTGTCAGTATTTTTCTCAACTCATATAATTAAGTAGATTTATTCCATTTTTAATCTGTATCATCTCCCAACAGATTCTCATTCATGTATTGTGAGGGGCTGATCTACAATAGCGATTTATGGAATCTAACAGCCATTTTAAGCATTTATGTCCAGTGCTGGTAGGCTCAACATCAGTTTACTTCAGAACCATCTGAAAACACAGAACAAAGGAGGAAAAAGAGGAAACACAGTAGAAATATTGGCAAATATAGGAAAAGGATGAACCAGTCTCAAATCTAGGCGACTTAGAGATTTCACCATCATTACATGGGCTCCCCATGCTCTAGTATCCACCTCATGAATCTCTCACCTTTTCACTCCCATTGCCCAAATGAATAACTATTCTTCTATCCATGTAAGAAAGAGTGATTATCCCACATGAGGATATCTTGTCTTCAGACAAAGGATGACTTTCATTGTCTTACAAAATTAACACAACACTAATATTCAATAAATTATTTTGATGCTCCTTTCTAATTTTATTTTTTTAAGATCCAGAGATAACTTACTCACTAGTCAGTTGAGTAGATGCTGAATTTTAGGAGAAGGTACATTGCTAAGCATGATTGGTGCCAACAACACCAGACATCAAGGCTCAGCACCTGAGATGTATCCCTTTCTTTAGTATGGTTAGATTCCTCCAGATTCCTTAAGAAAAATCGAAGACTTGCAAATGCCCCAATCAAGGAAGGAGTTACAACAATTAATGGGAACTTTAGGATATTGGAGGAAGCATGTACCTGGATTTTCTATCATTTCCTGTCCATTATACTCACTCTTACGGAAAGGCAAACCGTGGGAGTGGAAATTAGAACATAAAGAGGCAGTCAAAACTCTGACTGAAGAATTTAAAACATATCAGTCACTGGGACCACTATACCGTCGCGACCCTATTATAGCTGAATGGGGTTTCGCCGAACATGCTACTTACTGTAACCCATTCCAAACCGTCCCAACTGGGCCAAAAAGACCTTTATTTTTTGGCTCAACCACATTTAAAGAAACAGAACAATGATACTCTGAATGGGAAAAGGGACTTTTATCTTTAGTCCGAGCAGTTAAACAAGTTGAGAAAATACATCAGGTACAACTTGTGGAAACTAGAGGACCATTTAATTTACTAGAAGCAATCCTAAAGGGGACCGTTCCCCCAGAAGGACTTGCACAAAAGCCCGTTATCAGAAAATGGTATGCCTACCTAACAGGAGTTGCAGAAAATATGCAGTTAACTGAAGGATACACTAAGGTTTCCAAATTGCAGATGCCCATACACACAGACCCTTTAGTGTTACAACAACCTTTTAAACCTTCAACCATTCTGAATGCACCACCCCTCACTGACGGTACACCAACAGAAAACATTTGGTTTATGGATGCTTCAGCAAAAAGGGTAAACAGTAAATAGCAATATAAGGCCATCRCATTAGATATTATCACCGGCAAACAAGTAATAAAGGAAGGTAAAGGCAGTGCACAAGTAGGAGAAATAAGAGCAGTTGTTTTGGCAGCACAGAATGGAGCAAAAATCATATATGTAGACTCATGCTGTGTGGGCCAGTGCCACACAGTGGTTCTGTCAATGGGAAACCTTGAATTGGGAAGTAAATAGATCCCCAGTTTGGAGAAACAAAGACTGGCAATTATTACTAGATATAGCCGGGAAAACACCTTTCAAGATGGCATGGGTAAAAGTTCATGCTAAGGATAATCAACCAGACACAAAGTGGAATCAAAAGGTAGATGAGCTAACTAAAATTAGGAAAACCACCTTAAATCCTGAGTGGTATCAATTGGGAGAATGGTTACATCAAAACCTAGGCCACACAGGTAAAGAAGCACTTTGCTGCACAAAATAAAGGCTGGCCTATAAACAGAAAAACTTGTGAAACTATTCTTACAGAATGTCCCCAGTGTAGACTGAAATTACAAGCAGATCATCCTGCTAAAGCACCACCTCTACATATCAATGAAGGGAAAACCTTACGGTCTACATGGCAAATTGATTATATCGGACCATTCAAATCTTCGATGGGATATCGATACATCCTCACAGGAATGGAAGTAGTCTCCAGCTTGCTTATTGCAACTAAGTGTCGGAAAGCCAATGGGCAAAATACAGTGCRAGAGGTATTGTTTTGGTTCCCAAATCTACCTACTCCTGATGTTATCCAAAGTGATAATGGCTCATATTTTCATGTAAGGAAGTGCAAGATTGGGCAAAACAAGAGGGAATTAAATGGGTATTTCACACCCCATACTACCCCCAATTAAATGAGATGGTAGAAAGAGCTAATGGCTTATTGAAAAGGAATCTCAAACCACATGAGGCTCAATGGGATACACAACTCCCCAAAGTACTCCATCAATTAAATAATCAATATGGGCCTACTGGAAGCCCTGTAAGCCTAGCATTCTTTGTAAAAACTGAGCTTAACACTCCACCTACTAAGAAAAGAGAATATCTGACAACATTACAGCCAGGACAGCCTGTGATGGTCAATCTACCATCTGTTTTAACAAATTAGAACACCCATTGCTGTCCTCTCTGTTAGCATTGGGAACTAACTAATGGCTCTTATCTGATATATTGCCTTAGTGGGAAAGAATTAATGAAAGGAACCACCAATTGATTGTGGATGCACTTGGTGCAGCCCAAAATAATGTTTCTCTAGCTCTTAGTTGTATCCAATACCTGGTGGTATTTAGTCAATTTCACTTATGACCCCATCAACAATAAGGCCACAGCTTTTGTCTTAACCATACGCAATGCTTCGGTATACACCATATACCCAACCATTGCGTTAGGATTAAATCACAATGGAACTATACTCTATCCATTAGAATGTAGAGTGTGGGCCCAACAAAATGGAAAAAAATGGCAAACTGTTGATGTGAATGCATGCATTGTACGGGAACAACAAGGATTTATTCGTGACAGTAACATCATCAAAGCCCAAGACATTTGTCTTGACACTGAATAAAATGTTCGTCATTTTGAAATACACCCCAATGAGACCCCTGAAACTGTACTTGTATATATTGGAAAAGGATGTGTTTGTATGAGAACCCTTTGTGATTTTATATTCATAGATAACTTCATTACTCAAATATTTGTGTTTGTAACTTTACTAAAATTATGGGACGTGACTTTAATTATTCAGCTCCTGTTACGTCTTATCAATTGCTACAATCTAATTATACATTGAGTGTATTTATTGCCTACCCCCATCTGAATGAATCTTACATTGGTGAAGAAACTACTGTAACACGATGACCTGTGTCAACTGCTATAACGCGTCTGAAACAATGGACACAAAACTCTAATCACCGTTCATCATGATACGGAAGAGACACACCATGTCTTGGAAAGAGTGAAGAAGGATGGAGAACACCATTGGTGGGAAAGTCTTCTTGGATGGTCACCAACAGCAATGGGAAATTTTAATTTCATGCTTCACCCATTAATTTAATTTCATGCCTCAACCTTTTAAAATGTAACCTTCACAGTTGTTTACTTGATCTGTCTTCATGGATACTGCTCCCTTTTCCAGTTGGTGTTTTATTTTCTTCTTAGTGTAAAACATTACCTCACCCGACCTTCCCTGCACATTCGTCAGACCTACAGTGAAAACAGAATTATTAGTTTACCTCATCTGGTGTTCATTGCTGCAATATGGAGCTGTTCAATGGACATTAGCGGCTTTGCACATCGATACTATGGGGTACTGGATGATACTATCTGGCTCTCACAGCTTGGGCATAGGATCATAGCACTCACAAATCAGCAGCATATGGACAATCTGGGCAACCGATGAAAACTTTGGTTTGTGGTGTGTTTAGCATTACATAACATATATTTCCTGATTTGCAACCACCTTTTTGAATGCTTATCATTTTGGAAAGATGGATCAAGTAAACAACTGTGGAGGTTACATTTTAAAAGGTTTGTTGACTGTAAACATGAAACGACATCTGTGGAAGGACCAAGATCAGAACCGTGGTCTCTCTGACAGATTAAAACTGCAATACCTGTCTCTAACAACTTCATTTGTTACTGTTATCTAGTCAGAGTAAGGTTCTATAGCTTTAATCCAGATATTACTTTATTCCCTTATTTTTGAGTGCTTGATTTTGTGATCATAATATTTGTAATTGTTTTAGATAGGATAAATAAAATTAATAAATAAAATAAACTGATTCGATTTAGTAGATGTCAGTCACAGCTACAAGTGCTGACCACCTCTGAAGGTGCTCACTTCAGATATGTTGAAGGCAAAAAACCCAGCCTTGCTGTATGGTGCAGCACAATGTTATACTACCTCTTCATGATTTATGGAAAGCTTTTATTTTCTTTTCAAAATCTTTAGGATAGGCAGCAAAACCTTTCTTTTGTTACCAAAGAGGAAAAGTTTAAAATTACATTTAACACAGTCTTATCTATAGCTTTTGAAGCAATAATGTTGTTTCTTATGTGGAGAAATCTCAGTAGAAACTAAGGATCCAAAGTTAATCATTTAAAGATATATTTAACAGCAGTAGTATTTCTATTAACAACTGTTTGTATGCAGTTTAAAAGGCAAGTCAAAATCACTAGTCAGAACAAATTTAATCTTCCTATAATCCTTTTCTTGGATCAGAGAGATGGACTTTGCCTCTTTGCAAACTGTGGGTGAATGACTTGAATCTAGGAGAAAGTCTTACATCATTGTTTGTATCAACAGTGACTTTCATTAATATCATGAAAGAAATTAAGATTCTGATGCAGCTAAGAAGGACAGTAGCAACTAAAGTTTATTACTTGCAAACAATAACCTATTTTACATTCCTAAAAATCAATGCTATGTGTTTTTAGGATGATACGGGATTAGCCACTGGTGGCAACTACATAAATACCACATAGATAGTATGGTAACATCTAATCATTAGAACATGGACTTGGAAAATTTATTTCATTGTAAATAAAATCAGGAATTTCCATTAGTTTAAAACAACAGTCGATAAAAAGACTCCCTCTTCACAAAGAATAAAACTCATAAAGGATTCAGAGAGAGGGTAATGTCTGCTTTTGCTATGAGGCAGTTATAATAATCACAGCCATCAAAATGAATGCCCTTTTAAAAATCCTTTTCCTCCTGAAGTACCTACCTATGATATTCCACACAACCATATCTGCCTCTTGGCACCTATTTAAGATATACCTGGCAAATGAAAATTGAATTAACAATAATACTTCAAAAATCCCTAAGGCAATATTGAAACTCTATATACTTATAGAAGAAAACAGTTATTCTCCAAATGGCTGGCAGCACCATCACCAGGCTATATAGTAACAGATGCCAATGAAAATGATTGCATATTTCTTTCTTCTCACTAGATAACCTTCAGGTATAATGATTTCAGTCTCTCTGATTTTCTGGCTTACTTTCCATACATATTACATGCAATAGCCTCAACACCGAAAGTTGCACGTCAGTCACATACAGAATAGCTGAAAATATACCCAAGGTTTAATTTATTGCTCTGGCTTACTGTATTCCATGGTGTAAATGCTACATCCCTCTGAGGAACTGAAGTGTCCCCAAAGGCTGACTCCAGTCCAGTCCTTCACAGAGATGTCCATTGAAGTGTACACTGTAACCCTCCTTCCTGCACTATCACATTTTGGGCAGCTTTTGTCCATTTGTCTAACTCTACCCTTTGCCAGGCCCAGGGAGTTCCCCAATGCTTTAGTGCTCTTTGATCTCTTTTCTTTGACTTGGCAAAGCAGTTCTGCCTTAAGGGTGGAACGGAGGAATCTTGCACTCACGGCCATAAATCTGGCAACTGTGTTTAAGTTCCTGTTAGGATCCTGCTTATCTAGGCGACTCTTTTATAACAGCTTTGTTGATCTAAATCCATGGGAAGCAAATGCTCAGAGATATGTATGATATATATTAAGAAATAATATATATATTTTATAGTTTATCAGAATCTAGTGTGCATTGGAGATAATGGGAGTGTTTCTTTTATGCCTTTAATATTTGAATATATGGAGGTATTGTTGCTACACTTATTCCAGTCTAAATTCATATTGTCAGAATAGGGGTAGACAGAACATAATAAAGTATCATGAATATTTTGCAAAATGACACTAATATTTTCTCACTTCTACTAAAGATTATGCAATATTTTAGAGTCATATTAGTCTACTGCATTGACACTGATAGGCATTGTTATCTTCAAATCACCTAGTACCTCAAGAACCCTCCTCTCTTCCCTGACTCCCAGGCAGAAAGACTTAACAATTTCTACCACAAAGTGTTATCTCATTTCTATTACACTAATCCATAAGATTATCTACATCTATTTGTATGATAGTCTGATCCTTTCCAATATTAACAATAATTTGCATAACCTGGAAGTACAGTAAATGTACATAAAATTATTTCATATAAAATCATGATACCATTAAACAAAACTGGTCCTAACACCGTTTCCTGAACCACTCACTTAACTGCTTTTGATCCTAATAATTCCTATACATAACTCTCTGTAGCCTTTGTTTATCTATCTTTCAATTCTAGTATTAATCTCCTTCTACTCCATCTTAAATCAGAATCTACCTTTGCTTAAAACTCAATAGTGTAGGTTCATTGCATTACATTTGTCTATGAATAGTTACCGAAAAAGCGTATTAGTTTAGACTGACATCTTCTAGTCAGTGTATGTGGACTATCTTAACAGCAGCTAATAGTAAGTATATCACTGATATTGTAGTTAAAAAAAAATCTTATATTAGGTGAAATAAATGGTCTAGCTGTTCCATAGTCCTCCCTGATAGTATCAAATTCTTCAGCAGGATTACTTGCCCATAGTAGAGGCATATTCTCAAATACTTAGTAATTTCATAGAATCATAACATAGTTTGCATTGGAAGGGACATTTAAAGGTCATCTAGTCCCATCCCCCTGCCATGGGCAGGGACATCTTCAACTCGATCAGGTTGCTCAGAGCCCCATCCAACCTGACCTTGAATGTTTCCAGGGATGGGGCATCTACCACCTCTCTGGGCAACCTCTTCCAGTGTTTCACCACCCTCAGCGTAAAAAGTTTCTTCCTTATATCTAGTCTGAATCTACCCTCTTTTAGTTTAAAGCCATTCCCCCTTGTCCTGTCGCAACAGGCCCTGCTAAAAAGTTTGCCGCCATCTTTCTTATAAGCCCCCTTTAAGTACTGAAAGGCTGCAATAAGGTCTCCTCRAAGCCTTCTCTTCTCCAGGCTGAACAACCCCAACTCTCTCAGCCTTTCTTCATAGGAGAGGCATTCCATCCCCTTAATCATTTTTGTGGCCCTCCTCTGGACCCGCTCCAACAGGTCCATGTCTTTCTTGTGCTGAGGGCTCCAGAGCTGGATGCAGTACTCCAGGTGGGGTCTCACCACGGCAGAGGAGAGGGGCAGAATCACCTCTGTCGACATGCTGGCCACGCTTCTTGTGATGCAGCCCAGGATACGGTTGGCCTTCTGGGCTGCGAGCGCACATTGCTGGCTCATGTCCAGCTTTTCATCCACCAGTACCCCCAAGTCCTTCTCGGCAGGGCTGCTCTCAATCCCTTCATCCCCCAGCCTTACCCCCAGCGGTATTGACACTGGGGGTTGCCCCGACCCAGGTGCAGGACCTTGCCCTTGGCCTTGTTGAACCTCATGAGGTTCAGAGGGACCCAYTTCTTGAGCTTGTCCAGGTCCCTCTGGATGGCATCCCRTCCCTCAGGCGTGTCGACCGCACCACTCAGCTTGGTGTCRTCTGCAAACTTGCTGAGGGTGCACTCGATCCCACTGTCTATGTCATTGAWGAAGATATTAAACTGTACTGGTCTCAGCACAGACCCCTGCGGGATGCCACTTRTCACCGACCTCCATCTGGACATTGAGCCATTGACCACTACCCTCTGGATGCGACCATCTAGCCAGTTCCTCACCCACCGGCCAGTCCACCCATCCAATCCATAGCTCTCCAGTTTAGAGAGAAGGATATTGTGGGGGACCRTGTCAAAGGCCTTACAGAGGTCCAGATGATAGACGACATCTATAGCACTTCCCATGTCCACTGCTGTAGTCACTCCATTGTAGAAGGCCACTAGCTTGGTCAGGCAGGACCTGCCCTTGGTCAAGCCATGCTGGCTGTTTCAAATCACCTCCCTGTCCTCCATGTGCCTTAGCATAGTTTCCAGGAGCATCTGTTCCATGATCTTCCCTGCAGAGAGGTGAGACTGATTGGCCTGTAGTTCCCCAGGTCTTCCTTTTTCCCCTTTTTAAGAATGGGGGTTATGTTTCCCCTTTTCCAGTCAGTGGGAACTTCACCGGAATACGGGAACTTCTCAAATACGATGGATAGTGGCTTAGCAACTTCATCCGCCAGTTCCCTCAGGACCCACGGATGGATCTCATCGGGTCCCATGGACTTGTGCACCTTCAGGCGCCTTAGATGGTCTTGAACCTGACCTTCTCCTACAKTGGGCRGCTSTTCATTCTCCCAGTCCCTGCCTTTGCCTTCTGCGGTTTGGGCGGTGAGGCTCAAGCACTTGCAGGTGAAGACCGAGGCAAAAAAGATTTGTTAATATCTTTTTCATAAGCTTATGATCCAAACCTTTGAAAAGGATGTAGTTAACTCCTGATGATTCTATGGAAATTATTATGCGAGATGTGTGTGAGAATTGCTCTGTGTTTTCTTAGACATTTATATTCCAGATAATTTATGTGAAAAACAACATCAACTTACATGTCCTATTGTTTTTTAAACCTTCTAGAATTCCAGAATAGGTATTTTCCTGTTGTTACTTCCATATTTTATGTCTTTATGGCTTTGGATGAATTGCCCTTCTTAGATTATATGAAAGTGTCCACAAACCTGTTTTATCTTTTTAGACAATTGACTCTTAAATATACAACTTTAACTCGCTTCTTGGCATGTGGAATGAAGATAAAGTTTCCTTCTTATAATCAGTCTTGGGAAAAAAGAGCACTATTAATATTTAGGAAATATTATGCTGAAGTGATGCAAAAATGTTTCAAATGAAGATTTCTTTACCTTTCTTTTGGTTTCTTCCTTGTTTGGGCAACAGTGAGCTATAACATGATTGGTAATGCAGCTGTTGTCACAGATCTAGAACAGCAATCCTCATGTTAACCACATGTGGAAAAACTTTTTTTCTGAGGTTATGCTATGATCAAAATGCTGCATTGAAGTCACTAATGTAGTCAACAGGATATTTTCCCTTTATTTCAAAGGACTGTAGATTCTAACACAATTTAAAACTCTGCATATACTGCATATCATTCCTCCAGTCACGGAAAATCTTCACCTCCACAGTTACCATTTAGAATATCACAGGAAACTCTTCAGAGTATAGGATAACAATACCACATCTGCTTCACAGTCTGATAGGGAACTTCTCAATCACAGTTTGACTGAAATGTTATAATCCTAACCTCTACAAACTTTCCTCTCTACAGTGAGAAATTTCTGTTCCAGCAAATAATTTCTGTGTTTATCATTCATGGGAATGTAAAGATAAGGAAAACGTGGAAAGTCACCCAAATACGGATTTTAGGGGATATTTAGCTGTCTTAAGATTTATTTTACAAACCTCTACAATGCATAAGAAGCAGAGATAAATATGAGCAAGTTAAAATACAAAGTACCTTCTGGATATGCAACAGCAGCAGAATTCAGTACTTCACAGTATTTCTACTCTTTATTCAGTATATATTTTTTCCTATTTTGCTGATCAAAGACTGAAGGAATAGAAATTACTTTGAAGGACATCCCCACCCCTTAACTAAATTAAGGGGTTTGATTCTAAACATTATAAGTACAATTTATTTTTATCTAAATTCAGCCTCCAAATTTAGGTGTCCAGTCCAAGCTAGGCATACACAATGAAGAGAGATAGGTGTCTTCAGGTGATTCATTAGAGATTTAGGGAAGGATGCCTATATTTCTGGGACCAAATAAATTTAACAATGTGCCAAGTATGTCCTCGACAATCTGAAGAGAAACAATTTTCTTTTAGTTTCTGACCCAAGCCACATACTTTACACAAGACCTTTAATAAGCAGCTTTATGTCAGTAATTCTTTGTTTTAAGAAATACTATAGTGCAAAAGTGGCAGGTCAGTACTACCTGGCAGTCATAGCAATCCTTTAGCCCTTTAGCCCTACCCATACCAATATGGAGTCTTAAGTACATTTAAAAATTATTTTCCAAATACATTCGACAGGGAATCTGTAACAGATGATAGTGTTGCGTGTTAGCCCTGGTAGGCAGCTCAGACTCACACAGCGATTTGCTCACTCCCCTCCAGTGGGATGGGGGAGAGAATTGGAAGGGTAAAAATGAGAAAACTTGTGGGCTGAGAGAAAGACAGTTTAATAGGTAAAGCAAAGCTGTGCATGCAAACAAAACAAAACAAGGAATTCATTCACAACTTCCCATAAGCAGGCAGATGTTCAGCCATTTCCAGGAGAGCAGGGCTTCATCACACATAAGTTACTTGGGAAGACAAATGCCATAACTCCGAACGTCTTCCCTTCCTCCTTCTTTCCTCAGCTTTTATTGCTAAACACAACGTCATATGTTATGGAATATCTCTTTGGTCAGTTGGGGTCAGCTGTCCCAGCTGTCTACCCTCCCAATGTCTTGTGCACCCCCAGCCTACTCACTGGCAGGGCAGCATGAGAAAGCCTTGATGCTGTGTAAGCACTGTTCAGCAATAACTAAAACATCGGTGTGTTATCAACACTGTTTTGGTCACAAATCCAAACCATAGCACCGTACAAGCTACTGCGAAGAACATTAAATCTATCCTAGCCAAAACCAGTACATAGAGGAATGAATCCCTCTCCATTGTTTAATGAATTGATAGTAAATAAAGATTAAAATACTAGCTTCCCAAAATTCTTAACAGACTGGCAATAAATTACAAAAGATTAAAGAATTTATTAACTAGGTCAAAAGCTTTCAAAAATTCTAAATGTTAAAAAATCACATTACAGGTTTTTTTTCAGCAAACCTTTTTTCCAACTGGAAATCAAAGAAAGAGTCAATAACATGTGTTTTTCTAATGGCATCAGTTATTCATTTGCAATCTTTCATGACAGGAAGTAAGAAATTGAATAAAATAGGGAAAAATGTGAATCATGTCTTATTTGTCTAGATACCTCGCCTGACGTTAGAACCATCTGCAAAGTTTATTTGCTACGTTAGACAAATGAGTGATTTTTTCTTTCCCAGGGCTAAACCTATTTTTAATTTAATTCAATAGCATGTAGGGTTTGTCCTCTGTAATGACTTCTACAACTATTCTCCTTTTACACTGACTTTGCCTCAGGCCCATGTATTTTTAAGCTGCAAAATACAAACAGGTATCCTTTATCTAATCACAATAAGAACCAAGTTCCAAAAATTGGAATATGTATTTCATTAAAACATACAGCAGATATACAGGAAAAAATCTTAGCATTCAGCATAATCCAGTATATGTGTAATGGTCAACCACGGCAGGATGTATCTCACCTAACATTGCTAAAACTTTACCTGGTTTTAATAGATTTAGACAAATTCACTGCAGAAAAATCCATCAAAGACTTTGAAATACAAGGGACTCCACCTTATGACTCAGTAAGTTGCAAGGCCACAGTTAACCAAATGCTAGAAGACTATTTAGGGGAAGTATCTCTATATATTTATTCTATGCTTACATTCTTCCCTTCTAATATAGAGGAAAGAAAGTGAGAAAAGATGCATACTGTATATTGCAGTATCAGAATATATTTGCTCTATACTTATATCTTTATATTCCTCTTGCATATTTTATTAGTCATTGTTGCAGATAGGGTGCAAGTCTAGACAGGCCTTTATTCTGATCCAGTGTGGAGTCATTGTTCTAYGTTCTTATATTCTTAACCTCATTTACCTACAAGGGAAACATCTGCATCAGAGCTGCAGGGCGCCCATGAGCTTTTTGAGGTGAGTAGATCCAGGCAATTTTAGAATGATTCATCTGACCTGTTGAATAACACTTCTGTATCCAGAAAATGTAGGACGTATAACCTACAAATCCCAGCCGATAGTAAGAATTATCTTTTATGTTTGTGCTCAATGATTATGTCTGTATTAAACCTTTTTATCCTCACTAGTGCTGTGTGGCCTGCCAAAATATAACAGGCAGCTGGAATATATTTTTGTTTGATACAATTGTTTCAATAAGTTTCTCTGCTGATTGATTTATCACAAGTGTAGTAGGAAGTGAGGCACTTATGCTCTGTCACCAAACAAATTGACTGGTCTTGATTAAACTTTTTATGGAAAATGCCAAAATTTATGGATGGAACCTAATTCTCTCAGAATTCCCAGCATCATTAACCAGCCTACGATAGGCTCTGTTCAGAAGACCTTTGTTGGGCCCTATGATTTCAGTGTGGTTTGGCTTCATAAACAGCAAGGTAGAACAGAGTTATACTCCTGCTGAATCTCATGGTAGATCTATTGTATGTTGATGAGTAGAGCTGGATCTTGAATATGCTTGATATGATGCATGGTTTATATGAGCATTCTGGCAAAAAGCAAATTTCTATAAATGTTTCATTCAGAAAGATGTATAACACCTGCTTTGTACATGTGTATCAATCACTACATTTGCAAGTGTCTCCTTTCCAACCACGCTAAACTCTGAGTAACTTGCATGTGGAATTTCGCAAGACAATTAGGTTTTCTCATCAAAATCATACTGAAGGAAGAATCCTCAAAGACAAGGCAAAAAGGACCATACAGTAATGCCAAGAGCTACGACGACTGGATAATGATCTGAACTTTCCTCCTCTACAAAACATAATTAAAAAGTCTGAATTCAGGAAACTTAAGAAAATGAAAAAATACTTTGTTTGACAGGACAGAGAAATGTCTAAACCTCCTACCCAAGTTCTAAGTATGGGAGCTATCTCAAAATAGCTATCCAATAAGTACTGCTGGGGGCAACTGATAACATTAAGTTCTAAACCCAGGAACACAGAATCCAGAATAAGACAGTCAGTGATCCAAGTTGTGAGGTATTAATTACATAATAATGCACACAATATATTTACAGCATGATAACCCTTCTGCACTATGAGTGGGTATTCAAATGAAGCATTAATTCTTAATTTATGTCCAAATCTATTGAGAAACGAGTCTTTGTACATTTTGAGAAGGAAATAAAGGTAGAAAGTGAGAGAGACGTAAGTTAACCATCACCACACCAGCAATAACATTCGTGGTATTCAGTAACATTTTTTAATCTGTATGTTCTGCCAAAATCTGCTGTTTGGAGGTTATACAGGCCATTCTTCCCCATCTCTTCATAATCTACCCCTTACAGAGGAAAAAAAATCCATTGAGATGTGTGGGCACAGTGCTCCAGATGTGCTCTCACAAGTGTTGATCAGAGAGGAAGAATTACTTCCTTCAACCTGCTGCCTGCACTCTCGCTCGTATTGTCCAGAAGGTTGTTGCCTTTTTGTGCACCACGACCCCCCAAGTCCTTTCCTGCAAAACTACTTCCCAGTGAGTCAGATGGCAGCCTGTACTGGTGCATGGGATTTTTCTTCCCAAAAGACAGGATTAGCATTTCACTTCGTTGAAATTCTTGAGGCTTCAGTCAGCCCATTTCTCCAGTCTGCTGAGGCCTCTTTGAATGCCCTCCATCTTATTGACTGCTCCCTTAATTTTGTATCATCTGCAAATTTGCTGTGAGTGCTTTCCATCACATCTATCAGGTCATTAATAAACATGTTAAATTAGTATTGGCTCCAGTTGGCTCTTCACTGACTAATGACAGGCTGCCTGCCATGCTTTGTACTGCTGATCTCAAGCCACTGAGCCTGGTGGTCCAGCCAAGTTTCCACCTACCTTATAATCCACCAATCCAAATCATGATACATGTTGCTGCAAAAGTACCATTTCAGTAGAACAACTAGCCCTCAAGTAGTCAAGCCAAAATTCAGCTTAGCTGGGAAGCAGTTATGAAAAACTGGAGACAGGATTTTCTCTCTTAGTCAGGGGCTTTATTTACAATGACGAAAAAGGGATTCTAGACAACTAGCTTAGGCTATAGATCTTTAAAATGGCAAAACCTAAGTGAGATGAAGCCATCCTCACTTAAGAAGCTTCTATTTCAAAACTATAGAGAGTGACTGACCTAGCAATCCTTCAGAAACAGATGCAAGTATCTGCAAAGAAGTGCAGGACAAATGGAATATAAAGAAAAAATCATTCCTATATTTCTGCATTGATCAGGTGTCATCTCGTTGAGGAACTGCAAAATGAGAGGCATATAGACCACCAACTGGAGAGGATCTAAAGGACAGTCAGAATGCTCAGGAGTGTTGAAAAGGTACTATGTTAGGAAACATTGAGAAACCTTAAGTTGTTTTGCCTGTGCAATTCTCTCCAAGTCTGTGGTGGAGATGGCAAGAAGTAATGAGCTTAAACTGCAGCAAGAAACGTAAGATTCAGATTTTAGAAATAGGCAAGAAAAGGAAACACTTGAGCAAACTGCCTGACATAGCTGTGGAATACTTCAGTCCCTTAGGAACATACTAGAGAAACCCCTAACACGCATCTCAGTGCCCTCAGTCTCAGGATCTCTCCCAGTCTCATTTTCTATATTTGGCAGTGCTGTGGTCGTTGCATTAGCAGATGCTTCTAGATAAACATACCTCTATTTTGTGGCTAGCTGGCGGCAAACCTTTGTCCCTCTCTCATCAAGCATGCAGTGACTGTGTACCAAGCTATTTGATCAATCTGGACAAAAACATAAAATCTGGCCCTCAAGAGCTCTTGCCTTGACAGAAGGCAGCATCACAAAATTACCATTTTTCTTTCTGACTGTTGGTAGAAAATAAACAAGACATTAATTCTTTTGTAACCAGTATGCAGTTCTATAAACAGGTGTGCAGTTCTATAAAGGAGTAATTGATTTATTTTATTTTTTCACATACAGTTACTTTCAAGCATAGGATTATTTAACTAACATTTACCGCTCATTTTAGAAGTCTTTAAGCATAAGCATAAGAAGTGCATAAAAAGAATAATCTTTAGTTCTACAATAGCTCAAATTAAATTAATATTTTTTGGTACTTGGTTTGTCATCAATCACAATATTGTGTTGACCAGTCAAGTAAAATTAACTCTTTAATAAATTTTTCATTTCCCAATGAATAAGAATCTAAGCTTGTCTTGTTGGGAATGTGTGTGTAACAGATATGATGAGTAAGATATTCATTATGAATGAAGCAATATTATTGGATAGTAGTCCCTACCACATATTCTTACAGATACATGTTAAATACATACATCAAACTACCTAAGAAACAATGGTACAGTAATTCTGGATCCCCAGTAGTTCCTCAGTATGCTTAACAAGGATACGTGGATTATGGTTACATTTGGAAGGAAATTTTCCAAATTCCTTTAATATATATTTTATATTTGTGTTCTATTACGTTGTATTGGTTTAGTTTTCTTCGGTTTGGACTTGAGTTCTCTGAGGAAATAGTTTGTACCAGTAGAACCATAGTCACTAGATCACCTTTAACCTCATCAGTTGTGTCCATAAGCAAGGCTGAAAATGCAGATCAGCTGACTAATGAAAAGACATTTTAGCTAACCAATAAACAGCCCTACTATGAACATTACAACTGATTGATCATCGAGACACAAATCCTGTGTTATCTAGGATCCTCATGGAAGAGATCRTTCCCTCAGCACTTGCATGGACTATCTGTGCAAATATTGTGACTCCTGCTGCCAGCAAAGTGTCCTAAGACAGGTTTCTACAAATTAGCGAACAAGAGATTCAGTCTGGAAAAATTCAGCAAAGGATCTATCATAATAAAAATCATCAGGCATATGCTCTATCACAATATGGAAGCAACAAATACATATATGCCTTTGTTCAGCTCATCTTCCCAGACTGTGAGGAGCCAGACCCAAAGTCAGCTATTACTGTAGAAATAGAATAGTTAACACTCAATTATTGTGCAAAGTCTGCTGGACTGTATAAATGAAGGAAAATCACTTCCTTCAGAAAAGTTATGACATTGCTCTGGATTTACAGTGCCATGAAGAAGTTCCATGAGTGGCATTTTCTGCACCCAAACATGAATTTTATGTGCTGTATGAGTGGCACTTGCATGATCAGGATATGAGATTTCACAATCTTTGAATAAACTTCCACATTCTTCCCATCAAAATGTAAGACCGTCTAGTGGGAACCTCAGATGTATGTAGAACAAGACATGGACAAGCCACAAGGCATTTTCTTCCTATCCAGAACTGCTGCAGAGCAGTGCATCAAAAATCACAGAATTCCGTTGATAGCTTTCCAGCTAAAATCTCCCAAGTGCTCATCATTTCAAGAGAATACAAGTGGAAATATGATGACATTAGGAGCCTAAGGGATATATGAATGGCCATTCATATGCAAAACATAAATGTGAGCTTTCTACACAGTATTGTAGTATACTGCCTGTGTGCTTCCTTAGCAGCTACCTTTTTACTAAGCTTTCCTTCTGTAAAGGCGGTTTGCATTTACTCCAGAGAAATTTTGCTGGTACTAGAAACTTTAAAACTAAAAGAGCTGTATAAGCAGAAAGCTTATTTTACTATTGTGTTAAAATGGGGAGTTCATATATAGTTTGAGGTTGGAAGGTAAGAAAAGATGAAAGTGAGGCCCCTTCATTTTGGCAGCTGAATTCCAACAGCGCTTGGAAGAGGGAGATAAGATTAAAACCTCCACCATTCATAAAATGTTCCATTTAGTCAAAATAGTCCTTATCTTTTGGCTTTACGAGATAAACTTCTCTAACACAAACTGTAATTGTAGGAAGTATTTCAGGAAATACGAAGGAATGTTTTGTAATAATATGCATAATAAATACTGTAGACATTAGCAGGTTTAATTCTTCTGAGTCCATACTTGCCCTGGTCATTGGCTGATGTCCAATGGGAGAAAACATTTGTTTTTAAAGGTGATTGATTATTTTTGATAATACTTTGCCAATACTTACTTTGTAAATCTTTTATAGTAAATCTTTTCCTCCTCCACCCCAAAAGTAGTTCTTCAGCCATTTCTCATTTTCTATCATCTTCTACATTAATATATCTTCAACTCCTCTTCCTTTAGGCCTGTTTATGTCATTTTATACTGCTTGAAATTAACTGTAAGTGGTACCAAGGAATAAGTCACCTAGTCAGTGTTCATTTTTGTCATTTATAGTGCCCAATGAATCTATTGAAAGTCAAATATTTTTAATTTTACTTATCTTACTCGAAATCAGTAGGAATTTTTGCAGAAATAGGCTAGCTAAATTTGATCTTACCAACATATGCCAGCTAGTTAATTCAGTATCAGTCATACATTTTGCAGGCTAATAATTAAGTTGTTGTTATTTTACTTCTCATGACTCATAGAACTATAATTAACTAGATGTAGTTAGCATTTGCTAGGCTAATAACAATAATAATAATAACAATAACAACAATAACACTTATAAGACACATGCCCTGTTCTTTGCCTAATGTAGTAAGTCCCTCACTTCAATGAGTGCAGGTTTCTCCTTGTGGTCCAGGTTTGGCATTTAACCACTGGCTCATGATACAGTGACACTACAGAAGATTACATGTAAGGAGATGCTCAGTATGAAGCTGCGATTGTTTCAGCCCTCCTTTCCCAGGTAGTGGTACAGAACATTCTCACATACGCAGGCAGTCCCTGTTGCAATCTGCCCATTTGGTCTGTTTTGAGGGTGCCATGAGGAACCCTCAAAACCATGAGTTGGAGGAATTAACACTTGAGTTATCTCAAATGTTCTTGGATTATGTGTATAAGAGTAAGATCATTTGTGTAAAAGTCCTCCCTTCACAGCTATGCAATATGGCTGTAGATGAATCAGGAGTACTCTATCCCAAACTGCAAAAAAATAGATAGATGGTAGGTAGGTAGGTAGATGGATAGATAGATAGATAATTTTTATGGAGAAATTCCTAACCAGTCATAAAAGAATTCCAAGAGTTAGTAATGGCTGTTAATTTGTTTTTATTGTTAACAAAGTATTTCTAGCTATCCACGTTTTTCATTAGATGCAAAATTAAATAGAGCTTTGTTATCAAATCAGAATACAGGCAGTGCAATGATTTGTGCATGTTGATTGTGTGTGGATCAGGGCAAAGTAGTTTTCAAATTCACAATTTTGGGGATCTTCATACAAAGAAGTCATAATACATATTTGGATGGAAAATTGTGAATCTTGCCCTTCCTTTCCCTTTTCAAGCCTTCTCTGTACTCTAAAAAGCAAATGAACTCTACAAACCCTAACCAGCACAACTGTCAAAGTTATTAAGAACTTTTGTTAATTAAGGGTTGCTTTCCTAACCTCCTTTGAGTTTCTTTGCTGACTGATTCATTTTCATTACACGTCCTGTTCTCTCCAGCTGCTTCACATGGTAGTTTTCACAGACTTATTTAACATTGCTGAGGTTTCCTTACCTTGTGCTGACAAGGGTTTTAGAGGACTGTGGCTGGAGGCTGGTGTTCAACATTTACCACAAGCTTGTACAAAGGTCTGATCAGCAATACAGTTAGACTGGCTTAGAATTTGCTCACCCTAAAAAATAAATTACCCTTTCAGAATAACTGTGGACAATGTTACATCTTTGTTCTTAGTGGGTAAGAAGTGCTTTTGACTATTTTTAAAAATCTTTTGGGTTTTCTGTTTGCAAAAGAAAATTTTAAAAAAAGTACTTTAATTCTCTGAAAAATTACCGTATCTGCAATGTAAGTTCATAGATTTGTAAAGGAGATGTTCATGTTCAAACAATAAGTTTTTAAAGCATTTTAAACAGATTAGTTCCACATATTTTGTTTAATAGAAAAGGTTCATTTCTTCTCCAGCACTTAGGAGTTCACTGACATTACCGAGCTCTTGGAAAAAAAGGTATTTCTTAGCAGCAGCAGCAAAAATAAGTGAAAACTAACTGTATGTTTAAGTCCCAAATTTGTATTCCAAACTGTTGAGTGTGCACACGCGTCAATAGCTTTTGCTTGAACTAGTCTGAGGCTTACACATGCAAACACCTGTCCTGAGTCCATGCATTGATGCAGCTAGCCACTGCTAGCCACTATTTATGCAGATAGCTACTTACTAAAAGTGGAAACTAAGAGTCTGTTTTATACTAACACAGCCAGGAGCTAAAACCTCAGTCAGTCCTTAATCTAAGCAGCTAGGAAGCAAAGAACATGCCCAATGGAGCCACTAAATACAGAAAGGATATTTATATAGCCATACACAGTTATGGTGTTGCTTGTGCATAATGTATACAAAGAAAGGGTTTTAGGACTTGTTTTTGCAATGAGTTGTGTACTTTGAGGAGTCACTGCCATAAAAGAAGATGAGTAACCTACCAGCCCTCTTGTACTTCTAGCTGAAGTTAAGTAACATTTATGATACATTCAGCATGTTTGAAATGAGTAGATATGAATTTCCTTTTCTTGACATTAAAGTATATGTATAGTACAAGTACAATCACAATACAGTCTGCTTTCATTTATTTTACAACCCTTTTTGACTCTTCTGATACCTGTGCATGAAAGAGAGTGAGGCAATTAATCTCATGTGCTGAGTTGAGAAGTAAAAGCTGTCGATGGCTAAGATATGGAGATTGGGTGGGAGGATACACAATGCAGTACTCTGGCAATAGGGAGTTTGCCAATGATCCTCTTTAACTACATTGTGTCTGAAAGGAACTGTGGTGTCATGACCAGGCCAGAGGATAATCTTGAAGCAGCTGAGAAATACCCATAAGAAAGCTATGCCCTGAAAGCTTTCTTTATCAGGGACACAAGACGACACCAAGAAATCACCAGAATGCGACTATTGTGACTCAGTAATTTCACTTTTTACAATAAATTCATGAAAGCACTAAGTAATTTTCATGTTCCCACATATACTTCAGTACAGGCAGGTATCACAACTGCAAAAAAACATTCAGGCTGCTCCTTCAGAGGAGGAAAGCTGTATGAGGAGGAAACTGATCCCACACAACTTTATTTTCTGCTGATACCTCAGAATGATTTCATTTTAGTCCTTAGCATCTTCCAGTGACAATGATTCCTTTTTAAGACTGACTCTGTAATGATTTTTAATGTAATCTACCCCTGGCTAACGCTTTTCTTTGGACCATGTAACTGTTTCTCCTTGTACTAAAGATTTCCGTAGGGAGAATGAGTTATGATTTTCAACCCAATTATGAGTCTCTTTTGGCTCAATCACCCTACATACTGAAATTTCAACTTACCTGGTAACCCCAGTGCTATCACATTCCCATTTCATATCTCACAACATAGCCAAGGTGTAGGAGCTGCCCTTATACTGATCAGAATTGCATGTAGCTCAGTAGCCACATACTGGGCACAGCAGGAATAGGGGACAGAGACGGCTGCTGTGCTTCTGAGATGGGATACTATAAGGAGCATAGAGCTGTCATAGCCTTAAATTAAGCATATAAAATTACATCCCTAGACCTAGTCCCAGTTTTTGTTATATTTATGATATGATCTGTGTCTTATATAGCTCTCTTGCTAGAGTGATTACACAGCTTAAAAATAGGTTAAACAGGTAGGTGCCTTAAAAATAGATTAGATGATAGAATAGAATATATAAATAACTATTAAGCTTCCAGCAAAATAGCACGTACAATCCATGAAATGTGGCATGCTTAAGTTGTTGTAAGCTCTCATTTGAGAAAAAGACACTCAGAAGTGCTCTCAAGACCATAAAATGTTGTAACTACATATGTGTGAATGATTTATAAAAACAGCCAGAAAAGAAAATGTTTGGTTTTCAGATGTTTTGCTGATAATGCCACACATCTCACCCCTTTCTATTTCTTCTCTTCTCTCAGACAGTAAGAAACTTTGCTACTGTATCTATTGTAATAATTTGCAGTTCCTATTTGGTAAATTCAGATGCATCCAAAGTGGTCAGATAGCTCCATTAACTTCTCTCCTTTTGGAGACTACCAAGGTGATGTGACTATTTCCAATAAGAATAAAAATATTAATTAGGACGGTATATACCATCAGTGTGATCATATCTCTAACACTATTACCACTGAATCCAGTCTGCATTTTAAACTATTTCTGGCTTCACTGCCATGGGCTATATTATCATAATTCCTATTTCAAAGTCCCCCTATACATCAAGAATATGCACTGCAGACTAATAATAGAATTATCATGTGGCTCAGTGCAAACACCAGGTAATTTTTCCAGCAAGATGCCCGGCTAGTTGCAAGGCCTAAAAGTAAAGAGCAGGCCTTCCCAGGCAGGTCCAAGGGAAGGGAAACCCTGAAAAATAGATGTCCTTTGCTGTCAGCTGATAGAGGAGAGGGAGAAATGAAAGGCTCCATCTGTACTAGTAAATGAAGTAGAGCCCTGGTACAGGCTCAAGCACAGAAATGTGATCATCCACGCTGTTAGCACTCCGGCAGACTGTGAGCTGCACAGTCTCCTGTTGGAGATGGGGAGAGTAAGATAGCCTAGGGAAGCAATACTACGTGTTTCCTTTATTCTTATACTCATGATGTGCTAAAGACAGAACAGAGAAGTAGGTAGTTGACATGATTGATCTAGTTTGGTCTCAACTTGTACTGTGGTTGTTAAGGTCTTACACAGACCTTAACCTTTCTCTATTTGAGAAAGTGATTGTCGGGTACAGTACGGTTGTTTCCCTCTTTCCTTTCAATAAATCTTTTTCTTTTAAGCCAGATCATTCATCTTTTCAAGGGACAAGAACAGTTCATGTGGTTTGCCTTCAGTTTATTTAACTTCTGCAGATTTTTGGATGGTGGGGGAGAGCTCATGCCAGTATCTTTAACAGTGACTTCTACAGGTTGAACCTGAGAGCAGTGCTGCTGCCACTCAAGCTCTAACAGAAGGTTGCATCCAACTGCATCATGGGGTGGTGCAGGGGTGTTCAGAGATTACAAACTCTACTGCCACACCACGTGAAACAATGGGAATCAAAAGAAATCCAGCCTGTGTGAGCCCAAAGCAAGGCCATGCAAATCATGCAAAAGTAAGCTTTAGTGTGGGAGGCTTCAGCATCTCCGGTTATTCAGCTTACAAAAGAGAAGGTGGATGAATGCCTTAATCACTGTATGCATGTACTTGTTGATGGAAGAGATACCTGACAAAGGTTTTCCACAATCTGGTAGCATCCATTTTGAATTTGGACAAACTGACCCAAAATATTATGTGGTTTTCTAGATGGAATAGTAAGGATTGAATAGTTTGGGATCTGAGATTTCTTTGGGGGAGTAGGAGAGATATCAACATTCCATTTTTTGATGGGCTGCAGAACAGAACAGCCTGCATTAATGTTAACATGTTTATAGAAATTATGGAAATTGAGACAAAAGACTGAAACCAACATGGGTTTTATGGTTTCTTATAAGTCAGGATTTTTTTTTTTTTTTTTTTTTTTCCCCCCCCCCCCCTTTTTTTTTCTTTTCCCTACTAATGCACAGGTGTCCAAAAGTATTCTATCTTTGTTTTGCTTTGCATTGTTGGGAAAGGTGGAGGTTGTTCCTACCTTTCATATGTCTGTCTGTGCCTGGAGCTGAAAGACTGGGAAGGGTGGACCCTGTTCTGCAGTGGAAGAATGTTTGTTCCAGGTGAATGGCTAATGAATCTTTCTCTCAGGTTCAAAGCCACTATGTCCATTAGGATAACAAAGAAACTGCTGTTCTGCTCAGTTTGGTAGGATTTTTACAGAATTTTTTAACTACTGAATCCTGGGCAAAGTCCAATCATCTTGAAGTATCTCACCAGAAATGGTGGAACCTTTGTCTCACTCATAGTTTGCTGTGGCTCAGCTGTTCACTGTTTTGAAGATCAGAATACTTCAGTCTAATCAAAGTCCTTTGGCTTCCTATACGAGTATCTGACTGTAAGTTAATGTACTGAATACACAAAGTCAGAAATTATCTCAAGGTCTCCCCCGACCTTAAGCTCTATGAACCTGTTAAATTAATGCCCCCCTCGCACATTCAAGTGGAAACCAGGCAGACTGTTGTGCTTTTACTCAAATATGACCAAAATCTCTGCACAAGTAGCTGATTTCACTTTGACTTTTTTTCCCCCAAGAGTCTTTTCCATTCCCAGAAATGAGCCTCCAAAAAAAAAAGAGTTTGAAAAATGATCAGACTTCAGGCTACTTTAGTCCTGAGAGCGATCAACAAAATAAAAAGAAAATTCAGCACATCCAGCACAGCAGGATGAAATAGAAACCTAAATTTCACAGAAAAAATACGGAAAAATTATAGTAAAACCTTAAAGAAAAAAGCATATATGTTCTTAAACTGAAATCCCCTATATTTCATTAATAAATTTGGACAGAATGTATTTGTCAAAAAAAAAAAAAAAGCAAGCATTAAAAGCAAGTGATCTGCATATTTCATATCTATATGAAATGTAATATTCCAGGTTTATTCCAATCTTATTATGAACCTCCTTATTTAAGGCAGTTTGCTATAAAACATAAAAAGACATTGCTCACACCATTTAAAATTAAGATATATAGTGTAGCTATAATATTAGTGTATTTGGTGTATTTGGAACCTATGTATATTCTTAATTTTGTTTGAAGACAGGTGTACATGGAAATCAGCTTTGCCCTCACTTCAATGCTTCCTCAGGACCCCTTTGTGAACAGCTGGTGTACAGAACTGTTGGTGAGGGAGCAGGAGCGGGGCAGACGTCTGCTGTGCTGCATGAGCAGAGATATCTTGCTCTTACCAATATCAGTTTTCTTACCACTGCAAGGAGCATAGATTTGAGTAACCACCTGCCCATAGTTTTGGTCTGCAACCAAACACTCGGTCTTCCACCTCCAATATTTACTTGAAAAATTGAAACAAGCAGTTCCGCTCAAACTTCTCTAATATTAAATCATTTCCCACCCAGAATGCTAAGGTGCAGAAGAGTACTGTGAAAGTCTAGCACCAAAACATATCATAAAATAGACAAAATCTTCAGCCCTCAGTTTGTTGATCTGATATTACCTCTCAAGACAAAGAACACTTTTTAAAGTGATGACAACAAGTAGATAATGCTCAGGAGGGATTCAGAGAAACCATAGGGAAAGCTACTGAACCATGTTGCTGTTGGTTCAGTATGCCTAAGTTTTTGCTACCCCACTTGATATCTCTGTTCAGTGCTGAGGTATGCTTAGGGCAGACCACAGGAAGGAGAGACAGTGTGTTAATTTTACTGTTTAGGTCCCATAAATTTGGCTATTTGGACTTCATTTGTGCATCATAAATACACATTAAATTCAGTATTGCTTCTTCCTCTTTTCTGTCAGAACTGCAATAAGCATTGCTTTGGTGTGAATCTACTGTATTTTACCTTTTCTTTCTTCTGTTATGTTCACTTTAAGGTGCAAAATATGAGAAATGTGAGAAATTACAATAGGAGTAGCATGTATCAAATATCCCTTGCTAAGCAATAATACAGTGTATATACCGTGGAAAATCATTTAGTAAAGGAATTGATGTTATAAAAAGTTGATTTCTACAAAGTCTCTGGAAAATTATGTCACCAAACAGGTGGTTTAATGGACTTAAAGAAATTAGGCTAAGCTGATGCATTCTCTTTATTAAAGGGATTTACTGTGTTACAAGTCTCAGGGCAAATGTTGGAGATAAATTAATGTCAAAAGCACTTGAATGAAGGGTGATTCTTACAAAAATGCTAGGTTGTGCTACCAATATAAGGTGGGCAGTTCTTGCACAGCTTTCCTACTTTCAGATGCTGCACCCCCACTTAAGGACAAGAACCTGTCTTTCATGTGTTTTGGGCGCATGCTGAAACACATTTATTTTTTCAGCCAGCCTTGAGGCAAATCAGTGGAGAGGAAGAAAAAAAGACAGAGAAAGTAGCACAGATGTAGAATATAAATAAAAGGGATTGAAGGATAAAGCCTTAAACTAATGAATTTGGAGAGATTAAATATTTTAATAGAAAATAAGCAAATTTGTATTGTATTTTATTCACATATCTAGCTTTATGTATATCTATACATAAGGACAAGGGAGATAAAGAATTCATAGTTAAATCAAAGCCATGGACTCATGGAATATCTGGGCCTATCTCACTGCAAACCAGCTGTTTCTTTCTTTACCATTTTTCCAGTTTTTAAAAAAATAAGATAGGCTTAGAAATGAAGAAGAGAAGACTTCACTGTCTCCAGAACTTTTATAACCCTACGTTGCTTCCTAGGATGAAGGTTGTGTGAAAGTCTCAAAAGCAGTACTGAATTTTAAGCAATGATAGCAGAACAAGTAGAAGAGTTACTGTTCTTGCTGTCTTAAAGAGAAAGGAATAAAAAGATTCAATACGGGTGCAAAAATCTGAGCAGGTCATTCAGTCATTGCTATTAACACTAGTGAAGGACTTTGTGGGAGAATCCATGTACTTCTTCAAGGTGAATCTAACACCGCCACCTCTCATTCTGAAGAACATAGTTTAGAAATTGATGCTGACCTACTGCCACAGTAGTTGACATGCAAGAATGCAGGCAAAGACCTATTTTTTCCCCTCTGAAAGACAGCACCTCAAACATCAAAGTGATTCCTTGCACTCCACACAGACTTCAGATGAGGAGCTGAATAAGAACTAGAGATAAGAATGACTCATGGATGCTCATCTGTATCTCCCCTTCACCCACAAAATTGATTTCACCTTTAATATGGGACACACCTCTATGTAGTAAGATTCCAAACTTAAGTGCCCACAGGTTCTTCCTTGCTTTTGTAGCCTGCTTGGCCCACATATTTCTGCCAGCTCCAAAGCCTATCCATCCTTTCTTTTTTTTAATTATCTTACTTGTAGGAAATATTTAAAGCTTGCCTAGGTTCCCCCTCTATTAATAACCATCTGATAACAGAGGTTTCTGACTGAAGAACATGGATTTCTAAACCCTATAACGATAAGGCCCTCTCCATGTTAACACAGGAAGGCATATGTCTGCACAAACCTACACGCCTGTTCTTCTTAACCTCTCCATTAACCTGATATTTGCATTAGCAAAAGATCTGAAGGAGGCAGAAAAAAATAGATTTGTTTGGACAGGGACATTGCAGTGGGGCTTAGGTTACCTTAGATAAGGACAGACTATTAAGAGGTCAGGTTTTAAAAGCAGTCGTGGGAGATAGAATTATGTTTAGATCAGGATCAAGTTGCTCCTGTTTAAGTGAAAGGTACTCAGTCACAGGACCTTTGCAGTCACACTCCAGATTCAACAACCTTGTCAAAAAGCTCAGTGCTGATATATCTCATTACTTCCATGACCTTCTCTGGAACAGAGTGGTTTGCTATTATGCCAAATTTATCCAATCTTCAGTCATGCCTGTGATGGCCACTACTCTCTGTTCTGGCCACCGGTTCAGACAACTTGTGAAGGTATAGGCATTTCCCTGAACTCCAGATTTCTTAGACAGTCTGTCCCATCTCTGTGTGAACTCTGTTAAGAATTCAATCAGTTCTCCAGGGACTGCATGGTCCACGGCAGAATCTCAATGTAATTGTTGGAAGCAGCAGACAGTTCATATACTCACATTAAGAACCCATAATCTTTAGGGATTCTCAAATACACATAAACAGACTCAAGACTGTCAGCATGAACGTAATGCACCAGCTGCAGTTTACTAACATCTTCACTAACTTCCCTATATCTTAACAGAATGTCTTTATCATGACATCTACAGATGTCGTCTATCTGGACCTCTGTAAGGCCTTTGACATGGTCCCCCACAACATCCTTCTCTCTAAACTGGAGAGCTATGGATTKGATGGGTGGACTGGCCGGTGGGTGAGGAATTGGTTGGATTGTCACATCCAGAGGGTAGTGGTCAATGGCTCAATGTCCAGATGGAGGTCGGTGACAAGTGGCATCCCGCAGGGGTCTATGCTGGGACCAGTACAGTTTAATATCTTCATCAATGACATAGTAGGATCGAGTGCACCCTCAGCAAGTTTGCAGATGACACCAAGCTGAGTGGTGCGGTCGACACGCCTGAGGGACGGGATGCCATCCAGAGGGACCTGGACAAGCTYVAGAARTGGGYCCSYSTGARYCTCATGAGGTTCAACAAGGCCAAGGGCAAGGTCCTGCACCTGGGTCGGGGCAACCCCCAGTGTCAATACCGCTGGGGGTAAGGCTGGGGGATGAAGGAATTGAGAGCAGCCCTGCCGAGAAGGACTTGGGGGTACTGGTGGATGAAAAGCTGGACATGAGCCAGCAATGTGCGCTCGCAGCCCAGAAGGCCAACCGTATCCTGGGCTGCATCACAAGAAGCGTGGCCAGCATGTCGACAGAGGTGATTCTGCCCCTCTCCTCTGCCGTGGTGAGACCCCACCTGGAGTACTGCATCCAGCTCTGGAGCCCTCAGCACAAGAAAGACATGGACCTGTTGGAGCGGGTCCAGAGGAGGGCCACGAAAATAATCAAGGGGATGGAACGCCTCTCCTATGAAGAAAGGCTGAGAGAGTTGGGGTTGTTCAGCCTGGAGAAGAGAGGGCTTCGGGGAGACCTTATTGCAGCCTTTCAGTACTTAAAGGGGGCTTATAAGAAAGATGGCGGCAAACTTTTTAGCAGGGCCTGTTGCGACAGGACAAGGGGGAATGGCTTTAAACTAAAAGAGGGTAGATTTAGACTAGATATAAGGAAGAAACTTTTTATGCTGAGGGTGGTGAAACACTGGCACAGGTTGCCCAGAGAGGTGGTAGATGCCCCATCCCTGGAAACATTCAAGGTCAGGTTGGATGGGGCTCTGAGCAACCTGATCGAGTTGAAGATGTCCCTGCTCATTGTAGGGGGGTTGGACTAGATGACCTTTAAAGGTCCCTTCCAACCCAAACAATATGATTCTATGATTCTATGACCAAACCTGGCCTTTGTGCTGTTTCAGGCTTGGAGAATTTTATGATAGGTGGCTTTTTGGTAAACATATTCCACTTCTTGCATCCTTTACTCCTTTTCTAACCACTCCTCTCATGTGGCATGAGGCAGTGATAACAGTTCTGTGCAAAAATTCAGTCGTCTTGGTCAGTGTCCCTCTCAGTTGGTCCTTCAATGTCAATAGGAAGAAAATCTCCCATTTTCAGGTTTTGTTCCTGTTATGGACTCTTGGGGAAAATGAAGAGCAGAAGTCATGTCCCTTTGAAAAATGACAAGCTTGTTGTAGTGGTAATAAGTACTTTGGAGAATATTCTGGGGTTAGCTTTAAGGTGTGGCAAGGAATCTTATAGCTGGTGTCAATAGGTATTCTTGAAGCCACAAGGAACTTGAGGAAAAGTTTTGGACTCTGCATTTGTAAGTGGTCCAAAACCAATTTTGAACCTAATATTCAGAGTTAGGAAATCATTGAGATATGAAAAAAAATCTAAAAAGGTCGTTTTCCTTCTTTGTGGATGTTGCCAGAAACATCAGCTCAGGAACAAGGTCTATAAACTTACTACACAAATCTGCTCTTTTGGGCTTACAGGTGAAAAGATCTGTCTATCTGGCTCTTTCCTGATTATGTAACACAGAGAGCACTGGATCAAATGGTGTGACTATTCTAGTGTTTGTAGGAAATACAGATTAAAAAAAAAAAGCTAATAAAATAGCATGCAAAGTCTCATCACATTGTAAATCTGGATATTATTCCGCTGTTTCTCCATAGTCCATCACTATAAATCAACTTTTGTTTTAGTATACCATATATCAAGAAAAAGCTGTCTCAAGAAAACCATCTGAGTAGGAAGCTGAAAAGGACATGTCAGCTAGATAGTTTTATCTCAAAATTGTGTCTTCTGCAGATTCTACCTCTTATTGAATTCTACGAGAAGTAATTTTTTTCCCACATAAATGTTACAGCCAGAAGCTCTCCACATCTCAATGGGGAAAAAAAGTGCTTAAAAAGTACCACTGATCCTGGACTTGAATCCAAGACTCTCCTTCCTCCTAAATACTTTGGTTATTAATCTATGTTTTTATATCTCTCTTCCATCTTAGTACATCCTATACACTCATTTCTCAAGCAGTAAGCTAAGAGCATTTTGTGTGGTGAGAAATATGCACTTCATTATCTTGAGACAAAGGAAACTGAATTTTGGTCTCCTACAAAGAACTAAACATTGAATACAGATGAAAGATACAGATACAGCTTACTCCTTCAGTTGTATTTTAAAAGAAAACAACACTGCAAACCCTGCGAAGATTGATAGGGTAGGTATCAAAAAATAAGTCTATGATTGATTATAGATTGATATAGATTATAAACTTGGGAGTGAGCTAGATATTATAAGTTTCCTCTCCAAATGTTGTAATCTTCACTAAACCTTCCAAATGGTAGGAACAGGAAGACCTTCAGCCAAAAGTTCAAATTTCCTACTTAGTTTTTATCAGTACAAACTTGTTAGCAGCGAGGGGTACTTCACAAAGAATTGCTATTCCCATTAAAAGCAAATAAACAAACATACAAACAAATCATGTTAATGTCATATTTCAAAGTTTTAATGCAGTATTCTGTTTAAAAGGTTTTTTTCTTCTCTGTTTTAGAACTTTTTTCATCTCACATTTTCAAATTTCTTTTTCCTTTTAGGGATCACTGGGTTTTTTTCATGGTCATGCAGTGCAATGACCTTATCCATCACTCTTTCATCTCATTTACTATCACCAAACTGTAATGTACTAACAGAAACACTTTTTACAGTTTTAAACTAGTTTAGTTAAACTAAACTATTTCTTATTTACATTACAGCTATTCTGAGCTCAGTTTTTGAGGTAATAACTAACAATGTGGGGACAGAATTTAAGCTGCTTGTAGTCAACTGAAAAACTCCTCCACTGATTTCCATAGGCTTTTAAAAAACATCTAATTGTAACATATTTCAGTCCACTTCTTTTATGCACCCAGCTTGTCATCTCAAGAGGCCAGACTTTAAGGATTTTGCTCCAGGCATGCAGTAGAAGCTTTAATATTTTAACCTTTCTGTGTCTTAGATCCCCCATCTGTTTGAAGGCGATAACACCACTTGCTGAGAGAAACGGGAAGTTTTTCTGGCCAAATCATGATCTTTCTCATGTAAGTAGTTCCTTTAAGATAGGTAGGGAAGTTCAAACTAGGAAAATTACCAAAATTTAGCTTTTCATGCTCCTGAAGGACTTTGAAATTAGTGGTCAACAGCCCACAAGTGCAAAAGGTTAGCGTGGTTGCCCGAGTACAAGCCTAATGTGTGCTCTGCACCTGTTCGATATATATCTCTCCTGCCTTCCCTTGACACCTCTCTGGATCATAATTAGCTTGGATCTGCACTACACACCACCAGGTCCCTCCCTAGATGTCAGATAGTGTACAACTTTGTCATTTGTCTTGTAATTACATTTTTTCTTTCTGGAGGCAGCAAATCCACTGTAAGCTAATGAACTCCATCAACACTTTGGGAAGGTGTGGGGTCCTTTGCACCTTAAGTCTATCCACCTAATAAGTACTGCACTGGTTTAAAACCAGCTTCATTTCCAGGGAAATGCTTTCAGAGTAGTAACAATACTGTTGAGACTCAGGAATAATTTTTTTTTTTTTCAGAGGTAGTAGGTGCTTCGCATGTTGGCACAGCTACTTGACCTTATCGCTCAAATGGAGATGATCATTTGACACAGGATACTTCGTTCATTAGAGTTGATAAACTCTTTGGGATCCTGCAGCAGAAGGTGCTACAGAAGTAATTACAAAACTCAGGTTGGCAATCTGAAATACAGTTGAATTCTGCCATCTTGGAAGACTCTGCTGGTGATTCACTCCAGCAGCCAGCCCAGCTGAATTCTAGTCTTGGGACAGAGGCACCAAGAATAATTTCAAGCTCCAGGGAAGCAAAATATTTGAGACTTCCCTGTTTTCTCCCTACTCCCCTACCTGCTCCTTGCCAGCATCTCATGCCAGCAACTCAGCATGGAATCCTAATCAGGCAACAGCAAAACATTTTTCCATTATTTTGCAACATTCTTAACCCCTCTGGGCCACTTAGTGTTGCTGAGTCCTAGGGGAACTCCCTCTTCTCTGCCATCTACTTTGTGACCTTGCCTTTGCCAACAGTCATTCTGACATCCTCTGTGCCCCTTAGCCACATTAGTTTGTGTATTTGGCTCCTGCCATGTTTCTCCTGCCCACTTTATTTAAGAGAAATGGGGGATGCCAGGGTCACAGCACACGGCCCAGCATCATGCCTGGAGCCAATCTCTAGGTAACCAGAATAAGTATGTTAGCTGAGTGTCATCCCACTACCACAGTGAGCCCTGTGTAGCTGCAGAGTCCATATAGCTGCATGTTTTAAATACCAATCAGCATAATGGTAATGGTGTATTCAGCACACTTTGAGGAATTACCATCAACCAGATGATTGTTCCTTTATGTTTGCCTAGTCAATAAAATTTAAATAATACCTAATTCAAATACAATACCAGTCCATAAAAATTATAGGTAGGGAATACATCAGGATTCAGATTATCTGTGTATTCTCTGGCAAAGAAACATCTATAAAACCTAGAGCAAATTTACATATTAACCTGCAGTTTTATGCTTTCTGCTTTTGAGCAGCATGAGAAGGTTTAACCTTGCGTACACAAAAATGACATTAAAAGACACTGAATAAAATCCCTGTTTTTTACATCCACATTTTGGAAGATGTTAACAGGTTCCAAGTACACTTACTGCTCCTTAGAAGCTTAAAGTCACTTTTAAAACACACCATTGGTCCTCAAATAAAAGAGTAATAGGTCAGCATGTAAGAAATAAGGACTACATTGTGTACAGTTTACCAGGTATTTTTCCTTTATTTGTCTGTAAATGTTAGTACACTTCTTCCAGATTTCTGAGCTGTTATGTCACAATAATGTTGCTTGCCTGCAAAAGTAAAAAAATAAAGCAATATTTACACAAATTATGTGCAAATGTTATGCATACCCTGTGATTGCATGATGAATTATTCAAAGATACTTTCACAAATATTTCTCATTAAATGTTAATCTTGTTGATTTTAAAATACAAATAAATTTGAATTTAATGCCGTCACAACATTAATGCTTTCAGAGACAGACCTTAATAACCATGTGGATATAAAACAAAGATTGGAATTCTGAAAAGAAATTATTACTTGGGAGTCCAGTCAAACTGCAAAGCAGCTGTATCATATCTCCCGTATGCTGTATGTACTGGCATTTCACTTAATAGTGGATATGTTACAATAGCATTGTTTTCTGCTTTAAAGTCTATATTTACTCTGCAATGCAGTTGCTTTACATTATATTGATCACCAAAAGTCATTCTAAAGCTAGGTGTAAGAGAATCACATCAGTGATCAATGATGTCGAATTGCAATGTACATTATTATAAAATAAAATGATATATTGCACTAGGAGAAATTCTTATCTATATATAATTCATAAATATCTACATAAGTGGAGTACCTAGAAACCAGAGTTTCAATCTCCTGTATGTAATAGAAGGCCTTCAGAAGATCTTGCATCAAATAAGATGAACAGAAGAAACAACTGAAGCAAAAAAGGAAAGCAGTAAGACAAAAATGGTCAACATAAAAATGACGAAACTATTGTGTAGATATTCACGCAGTGTAATAGATTCCCTGTCACCTTTTCCAGATAGCCCAAGTAGGATCTGGGAAAAGATTCCTGTGGTCATGACCTCCCTGCACAGATAATAGACAACATGAAGTGATTGGAGAAAGGTGAGAGAATATGGCCCAAATTTTAATATTCTGTTCCATTTTTTCCTGAGACTTTGATTCAAACTCATTTCCTTGACATAGGAGGAAAGCTATATTTTCTCTTTTTAAAGGTTCATTTAGACAAAGCCATCCGGGGAAAAAAAAAAAAAAAAGAAAAAAAAATCAGAGGTGATTAAAAAAAAGACAATATGCAAAGTATGTTTCATAAATAGATTTTGAATATACTTATTGTTTTTCTACCTATTGTGTTGCTTCAAGAAAACTATTAACTCATAAAATTAAAAAAAATTTCAGAGAAATAGACCTTTCAGTATTGGGCTTCAGTTTCTCACCTTGATTTCCCCTTTGCCCAATTTCTGTCACTGCTCATGATGCACAGGTAGCGATGGTTTGATTAGATAACTTAGAAATAAGTAAAACCCTTGGCTGTTGTCCTGGTTTCAGCTGGGATAGAGTTAATTTTCGTCCTAGTGCTGTGTTTTGGATTTAGTATGAGAAGAATGTTGATAACACACTGATGTTTTTAGTTGTTGCTAAGTAGTCTACTAGTCAAGGACTTTTCAGCTTCCTATGCTCTGCCAGCAAGGAGGTGCACAAGAAGCTGGGAGGGAGCATAGCCAGGACAGCTAGCCCAACTGGCCAACAGGGTATTCCATACCATGTGACGTCATGCTCAATATATTAATAGGAGGCGT
>JAYKAV010003221.1:2794480-2808250 GCA_035582835.1 Phoebastria nigripes | reverse complement strand
TTTCTTTCCTGAAAGAGTGGTTAAACATTGGAAGAAGCTGCCCAGGGAAGTGGTGGAGTCACCATCCCTGGAAGTATTTAAAAGACGTGTAGATGAGGCGCTTAGGGACATGGTTTAGTGGGGCTCGGTGGTGTTGGGTTGATGGTTGGACTTGATGATCTTAGAGGKCTTTTCCAACCTTAATGATTCTATAATTCTAATATGGGCAAATAAGGCTAGAATTTTCTTAGAGACAGAAGAGAACTGAAGCATTCATCAAGACCTCTGAAATAGCTCTAATCACGCACTATTAAATAGAAGGCAACAAAGAACAGATACAAAGCATGATGATGCTTTTGCTGATTGTATCTATTTTTAAAATAGGATCTAAAAATGCATTTAGGAGGAAACCCATCGATGTGTAGAAGGTATGATCTAAAAACCTCAGCTCAAATCCATAACAGTGAGAGTTTAGTAATGGACAATATAGTTGATGGATATGATTTGGCACTTTTGTAGTTCTGGATGTAGGTCTAGGTCAGGATTTTAGAGTAAAAAGTGGGTGTTTAAAGATATTAGAACCCCTGTTTCAGCAAGCTCAATGAACGATAGTTTTTGAGATGGGTGCCTAAAAATTTCTAAACATATTTCAAGCCACAAAATCTTTTTCTGGTCATATGAAAACATAATTGTCTTAGTGAAAAAGGATTTCCAGAAAAATGCTTTGTTCATGCACTTTTCCTAGCACACTCATTTACATATTTGTAGTGTAGTCTTGACGCCAAATGCAAAGTCGCAGTTAGGCAGTAACATTGTCAGAGAAGGGCAATGCTTTCTGATGGATAATTACAATATTGCTGATGTATCTTTTTTTCCATTGCTCTATACTGGAATGAAAGATCATTTTATGCAATCTAATCCTGGAATATCCTGGCAAGATCTCCTCTCTTGAACTATACTGCCATGACTTTTTTCTTTTTCTTTTTTTCTTTTTTTTTTTTAAATTAATATACTATTCAGAGAACTTTTAAACCCTTTCAGAACTCAGATCTGCTTTAAATATTGTAAAATATTCTTGCTGAATTAAAATTATCTAGCCTGTTTGATTTAATCAATCAAGAATATTAAGTGCATCATAACCCTGTACACAAAGAGGCAACACTCATAAATCACTAGACAGTCTAAATTAATTGTCACAGGTAGCACCCTGCCAATAGCACATATAATTACTTCGTTGTTGTACAGAGTGGAATATCAGAAAGTTGCTGCTAACAGTAACGAGAGAAAGAAAAATGAGTATATATGATAAAAGGGCTAGAATGCTTGCAAATTTTCCAAAGCTGCATTCCACTTGTAAACTACGCTTTTCTGTGTCTTCATCTTCTATATCTACAGTTATCCCTCACATCAAGCATGACTCTGTTCTCTTTCTGATTGAACTGTCAATCCAATACCAATGAAACAATGTCTTCAGAGCCACAATCTGAAAAAGACAACTTTAGATAAACCCAGATCTACATGTTATTGATTCAGTAAAAGGACCAGGAACAAAACAAGGGACTTCTGTGCTCTTCAGAATAGTAGCAGGTAGAAGACATGAAGCTGGAAAAGAAAGGCATCAGTCAAAATGGAAATTAACATTGCTAACAGAAAACCAATTACTAAAACTCAGATTTATGGCGAGCTGAAATAAACTGTATTCTTCACCCCTCCTTCCCAAGTGTCAACCAGCATAGTATATGGATGTACCATGTGTGGTCGCAGCTGTGTGGTCTTTGCATTCAAAGCAGGGCTCTATCCTGCCTTCCATTGCTTAACTCAAATCCTTTTGAAGGATTAAAGTTTTAAATTTAAATTAAACCTTTAATTAAACCTTTAAATTTAAAGGTTTCTATCAACTTCACTATTGAATGGTCACATGGAATCTTGACTCATGGGAAACACAAACACTAAAAACTTCATAGGACTAGGATGTAAGAATCCAGCTCTTGATGATTTCAGTGAGATGGAAAAAAAAATCATGCTAGCTACTTATTTCCACTTTTATGCATCTTTCCAAGGAAAGCCCTGAAAGATTAGCTCTGGTTGGAGACAGAACATAAATAAGGTTCTTTATATTCATAGAATCATGGAATCATTTAGATTGGAAAATACCTTTAAGATCATCGAGTCCAAATGTAAACCTAGCACTGCCAAGTCCACCACTAAACCATGTCCCTAAGCACCACATCTACACGTCTTTTAAATACCTCCAGGGATGGTGACTCCACCACTTCCCTGAGCAGCCTCTTCCAATGCTTGACAACCCTTTCACTGAAGAAATTTTTCCTAATATCCAATCTAAACCTCACCTGGTGCAACTTGAGGCCATTTCCTCTCGTCCTATCACTTGTTACTTGGGAAAAGAGACCGAGACCCACCTCGCTACAACCTCCTTTCAGGTAGTTGTAGAGAGYGATAACATCTCCCCTCAGCCTCCTCTTCTCCAGRCTAAACAGTCCCAGTTCCCTCAGCCACTCCTCATAAGATTTGCTCTCCAGACCCTTCACCAGCTTCGTTGCCCTTCTCTGGACACGCTCCAGCACCTCAATGTCCTTCTTGTAGTGAGGGGCCCAAAACTGAACACAGTAGTCGAGGTGCGGCCTCACCAGCGCCAAGTACAGGGGCACGATCACTTCCCTACTCYTGCYGGCCACACTATTTCTGATACAAGCCAGGATGCTATTGGCCGCCTTGGCCACCTGGGCACACTGCCGGCTCATATTCAGCCAGCTGTCAACCAGCACCCCCAGGTCCTTTTCCTCCAGGCAGCTTTCCAGCCACTCTTCCCCGAGCCTGTAGTGTTCCATAGGGTTGTTGTGACCCAGCACTTAACCTTGTTGAATCTCGCACAATTGGCCTTGGCCCATCGATCCAGCCTGTCCAGATCCCTCTGTAGAGCCTTTTCACCCTCAAGCAGATCAACACTCCCACCCAACTTGGTGTCATCTGCAATTTTGGTGCAATATTGCATCTTTATCCTCACCTATTTTCTCCTCTGATGTTTGTTATGACCATTAATGTATAGGATGAAAAAAATATAAAAAAGAATCATAGAATAAGTTATATTGGAAAGCATCTCAGAGAGTGATGTCCAAACTCCAACTCAGAGCAGGGGTAACTGACATTAGATCAGAATATGTCCATGGATGGAGGTTCCGCAACATCTATGTGCAAACTGATTAACCTTTTAGATGCAAACTATAATTTTGAGAATTTTAAAAAATATTTGGAAGTAGCAATGAAACTTTAACTAAGGTCAAGAAAAAACAATAACTGGGCACTCCCTGAATCAGGAAGGAAAGAGGTTTGCCTTGACTTGTGTCCTTGCTGGCAGTTCCTGTTTCCCTGTCTTACCCAACCTAAAAGTAAGACAAATGTTTCCAGTTTGATTAGTTGCTGGAAACGATACACACATGTATGTTATATATATACATATATACTTTTTCCTGCCCCTGCAGGCACCATTCAGTAAAACAATTATGCATGTGCTTCTTATTACTCACTTTCTTTAAAAATGACTTTGCACTTGATGTGTTGAACTGAGATGGATTTAAAGAAGTGCTTGTGTGTTTTAGGGGGAAGCTGGTAGAAAACATTGTTGGAACACAGAGATAGGAACTCCAGGACCAGAACAGGCTTATTGGGAAAGATTTATTGAATGTTTTCCTTAAAAGTAAGACAGAGCTTTGCAAAATGGTGATAAGAGGTTACCAAATAATGACAATGCTTTTACAACCCCTCTACGTTCACCTTGGGGAGATACAAATAAGCACTAACCAATGCAATATTTTGCAGAAGCTTTTTATTTTTAGCATATTTTTATTTGCTTATCAGAATTGCATATTACAGCTAACTGAAAACTTATCTGAGGTGTAAATGTAGCACTTTGAATTATTATTTTATCATTAATTACAATTATTATTACTATTTTGCCTAACTGTAAGTAGTGATTTTTGTATTTTTTTTTTTCTCGAAATGAAATTTATTTTTAAACTCTGCATTTTTACACAGATGTGTGGTCTTAATTAAAGTGTAGATGGGAGAAAGACTTTTTTCCTCACCTTAAAATAGGTAGTTCAGAATATACAGTCATTACACTTTTTCTTTACATATGCAGAATCTGGACATCATCTCAAAAGAGACATTACAAACATAGAAGGGCAAGAATTATTGACAGGTGTAATTAATGTTCTGGAGAAACTACTGTATGAGAAATCACTGTGAAGATTAAAGGCAGCATTTTCAAAACTGTAAAGTCATACTTGTACAAGTAATATTTGCCATTAAAAATTGTTAAATATTCATATTGCAGGCACAGGAACTCTGAAGGAGACCCCTAGGCAGATGAGCCCAGAACTTTTTCTTTCTCATATCTTGGAAATCTGTACAATATGTTGCAGAGGCTTATACTTCATTCCTGCCTTCCCCAGTGTCCTAAGGGTTGAAAAACTGGGTACTCCCTGAAGCTAAAGAGGGGAACTAAATGCAGATCTTCTGACATCCTAAATTTACTATTAAAATGTAACACAAAATATCCTTCCTCTCTGACTCTTTTTTAAAAGGAAAACATTAGTAGTCTTCCTAAAAGAACAATGTAAATAGTCCAAGTCATGAGAGAGTCCCAGGTTGTGAATCCACATCTGACAAAATTAAAGAATCCTGATCTTTATAAAATGGATGTAAGTTTTAGTATTGAGTCAAAAGTTGCAGCTGTTAGCTGCAAAAGCCTCAAGGAGAGCAAGATTTAAAATACTTATGCAGTATTTCCTAGTTGTGTGAGCCTGAGGAAAGGAAGGACTCTGTTTCCATTACCTACATTAATTTTAACTCTCATTTTGCTCCCATTCTGTATTGTAGAACTTCTTTCCTTATCACTAGACAGATTTCGATCCCTGGGAAAAACATGGGACAAGTCCTCTTGAAGGCCATTTCAGGGCTCTGAAGGAGTAGAAAATGATTTGGAACAATGTCGCTCTGGCAGCATTAAATGTCAACAGTATTCTGGGCAACATTAACAGGAGCATAGGCAGGATGAGAGGAGCAATTATTCTGCTTTACTCTGTGTTTTTTAGACCACATCCAGAATGTTGCACCCGTTTTGGGGCCCCAATACAGGAAAGATGTTGATCAACTGGTGCAGTCTGAGCAGAAATAGTTGGGGCTGGAGCACTTTTACCCTGTGAGGAGGGGCTGAGGGAGCTGGGCTTGTTCAGCCTGGAAAAGCATCACTGCAGAAAACCTAACAGGAGCTCCCCAGTGCCTATGAGGGGGTTACTGAGAAGGTGAAACCAGACTCTTTACTAAGGTGCACAGCAGAAGAATGAGACAATGGTCATAAATTGACATGAGAGAGGTTCTGACTGAGTAAAAGAAAAAAAAATAATTATGAGGGGAATAACTGAAAATGGTTGCCCAAGAGGTTGTAGGTTCTCTGTCTTTGGAGGTTTTCAAATCCAGCCATACAAAGTCCTGAGGCATCTGGTCTGAATTCAGTGTTGATCCTGCTTTGAGCATGACTTTGGATTAGAGACCTCCCAAAGTCCTTTCCAATCTGAGCAATTCAGCAATTCAATAACTTTAATGGCAGCAGCCACTAGAAGAGTCCAGAAGCTGTTAGACTAAATACTTAGGGGCCTCACAGCTTTTAAGGAATCATGCAATGCATGTGGACAGCCCAGTGATGTTCAGGTTTTGGCTTCCTCCTCTGAGACAGGACTGTTCCTCCAGCAAAGAGCATGCAATTAATCCCATGATGGGATTCGACATTTTCCCAGCTAAATCAGAATGCAAAGCACGTCCATTTTAAGCGTCATTTGTTGCAGAGCTAGTGCATTAAAGCTGCCTGTCCTGCTCTACTCTTAAGTCTCAGTGTTGTATTTTTCCTAGAAAGATGCCAAATTGATAAAAATCTGATTTTTCAGCACAGCTGTTCCAATTGAATCCTCATTGCTACAACCACATTAGGAAACAAAGAGAGGTAAAATGGTTGGAAAATATTTTCTTTCCTACTTAATATCCAGATTGTTGGTGTGAAGGTCTCTAGTCTTTGTCTTGGCTTCCACTTGCAAACTGGGCATTGACATCTGCTAATCGCTAGCTTCTAAGGGAATTGAGTTTAAAACATACTGTACATACAGTGCCAAATTCACTGTGTGTCACAAAGGCGAGATTGTTTTCTTCCTCCTGTTTTGTATTTACAGCTAAAGCAAATTGGAAGGAAACTGGTGACTATCATGAACTGGAGAATAAGAACAACAATAGATATAATCAAATAACACTCCACTAATGGATCCAGTTGCAAAAAATGATTTAGCAGCTGCTGTCTCAGAGCATCTCCATAAACCTCTTTTGATCCACAACTTTGGACTGTATATGGAATAAGAAAGCTATAAAAAACAAACTTTATTAAAACTGTACTACATCCAGAACCCTGCAGCCAAAGGCACACAGAAAGTACACCAGGGGCAGCTTGAACATGAGTATCCTGGAGCTACTCATGGTATATTGAAGAATTGTGCATCAGGGCGCAGTGGAGTTCCTGGGAGTTCAATGAAAGATAAACTGAAAAGGATCCTTCACCTGCCAAGACCTGAGTTCAGCTTCCTGAGTTTTCCTTACAACAGCACAGCTGATGACATCACTAGACCCCAAAGTAGAGCAGCGTGATTTTTCCTAGAATCTGGCCTCACTGTGAGAGAATGAGGCGAAAAGGCAGAGAGTCCTGACTCCTAATCACTGCTCCCTGCACTTTGTGAATTTAGATTTGGTTCCCCTTTCTCTCTTTAAAACAGAGGAAAAGGCAATAGCTTACCCCTCTGAGGTGCTCTTGTGATTAGTTAAAAGTGGAGCAAAAGTTAAGAGCTTTGTGAATGCCAAAAGCATGATTATTCTCCCACCCACACAAGTGTTAATCTGAAGTCACTGGAGTCTCTGGTGTCAAACTGCTATAAGCAATAGAAGTATCAAACCGTAACAGTTGTTATTGCCTTTAGTATCTCAGAGGTTACAGACAGCTGCAGTGGAGGAGTTTGCTTACTGCAATTTTTCGTTTTACTCATTTGAATGTACTTTTTCACTAGAGTGTTGTGCCAAATGCAACAGAGGCCTCCTATAGAGGCCTGCAATCCTTAAATGCTCTTTCAGTCTAATGCTGGTGCACTAAAAAAGGGGAAAGTTTCACCTCAGCAGCCCTGCTCCGTTTTGAAGATAGCATACCTACATCTTTACCTGCCTGAGTCCTTCTTCTTACTCCTGAGTCAGCCAGCATGCTATCAGGACTGCACTGCTTCTCGTGTGGTCAGAGAAAGTTTGTGTGTGCCCTAGAAGTGGCTCTTTGAGCACAGAGAGTAGAATAAAGCCCACCTAGTTAGGAGACTAATTTAGGCACTGCCAAAATGTTGGATGCCTTCTCCTGGGGAGAGACAGTGCCAGCAAGCCAGTGCAATCCAACATCACCACAAAAATTTTCCTGCACAAGGCACAGAAAGAAGTAAGACTCTTCCATGAGCAGGAAAAAGCATATTAGTGAGCTTTCCTTTCTTCATTGACCTATTGAGAATCTAGGGACCCACAAAAGGGAAAACAGCCTATTTCATGTTTCTGTTGGTGACCTGTACTCTCCCAAGTATGACATAATGTTGAGGCACTTCCATCTGCTTTGGATCTCTTGAGAAATAAGAGAGGTCCTTCCCCTGGGCCAGAAAAATTAGCAGGATAAGAAAGGAGGATTCATATAGCTGTTTCTGGGAAAACAATGAGATTCTGAGTTGCCTATTTCTTAAACTCTAGGTAAATGTTTTATCTGTGTTCACAGACCATTGGACAGAATTAAGGATTCTTTACAAAGCCAGCACATTCATCAGTTGAATTTACTGCAGAATATGATGCTTTGACAATGTTTAGGGGTCACTTTTGACTAACAGACTCACTTTTCTGCTTTTATTAGGGCATCCTTGCCTACCTTAGCTATGTTGTTCATGCTGAAGAGGATATAAAGCAGGTGAACAGGACAGAAACCTCAGTGTGATGGACATGCTCAGGGCCAGGGCCCTGAGGGCATCAATAGGCCTTACTGGCCCTGACCAGCCTCACCTGGGACCCCCATCAACCCCTTGCCTGTAGGCCAAGGAGCTGCACGTCAGCTCAGTCCAAGGCCATCAGTCCTGGCCTGGGCTGTCACAGGTGTGCCTGTCCTCAGCCTTGTCTCTGGTCTGGTTTCCTGGGTCAACCTCAGAGCTATGTTGTAGGTACCTTGTCTCTGACACCATCACCAGATGGACTTCAGACTACACTGTATCTTGCCTCCAGCCTGCCCCTGGCCCCATCTCCTTTTGACCCCAGCTGGGCTCCTGGAGGGATGCAGGACCTGGTGCTGCCAGGGGCTGTCAGTGCACCTTGTTACCAGCCCCTGTCTCAGCCCCCCATGTTCAGCCCCTGTAGGACTGTGCCCCATCGGTGAGGGCACAGACTATGCGGGGTCACCCTCAGCTCCTGACTTGTCCCCCTCATGGTGCAGCCACCCCTTGCTGCACCATGACACTCAATATGGAATGAAATCTTTCTCTTCTAAATGTAATTCCAGATCCCAACTTTAATTTAAACAAATTTTAAAATAGTGTTAGGTGGCGAAGACTGGTTTATTTCCCTCAATTGTTACTTATTCTGTCATTGTATCTCATTGCGTTTATGTTCAGTCTTGGTTAATGAGATATTTCAGAGAAGACAAGTGGTTCTGCTGAGGCAAAAGCTTGTTATCATAACAATGTAACCATGATGTTTTATATTATGGTGTCTATTCTTCTTGCCTCACAAAAAAAAAAAAAAAAAAGATGGTGAAGTCATCGCTTTCAGTGTTTCAGTTCATCAGCATTGCATATATCACTGACATCACTTAACTCTGATTTAGAGTCATGAGGCCTCACTTTCCAGAAATGCCCTCAGCTTTGATGCCATGTTATGGCCAGGCACATTTTTCCTCATTAAATAGGAAGTATCTTCTACACTTTGTTAAATTAATGTTATAAGATTCCCCTGTGTAATATATTAATGTAGATTATCCTGTACCAAAAACCATCCATAGGAAAGCAAGTACTGAGCAATCATTTTCTCTATGAGTAGAGAAAACATTAATGGTAATAAAATGTTGAATCTGATATCGCTAGTTCTACTATTGGTAAAAGCAAACTTTGCAAAACCATGGCATTATTTTCATTACATGCTTATTCATTTTCAGATTTCACATGCCAAAAAGTATCTCCTATTTCACCAACATTTCAACAATAAAATGGAAAAAAATCCCAGTTAAGTCAGGGGGGTTTATATTTTTTTAATCACAAATTTTACATACAGTGAAAATGTGGTTACTATCTTGTGCTGGTTTTGGCTGGGATAGAGTTAATTTTCTTCATAGTAGCTAGTATGGGGCTATGTTTTGGATTTGTGCTGAAAACAGTGTTGATAATACAGGGATGTTTTCGTTATTGCTGAGCAGTGCTTACACAGAGTCAAGGCCTTTTCTGCTCCTCACACCACCCCACCAGCGAGGAGGCTGGGGGTGCCCAAGAAGGTGGGAAGGGACACAGCCAGGACAGCTGACCCCAACTGACCAAAGGGATATCCCATACCATATGACATCATGCTCAGCATATAAAGCTGGGGGAAGAAGAAGGAAGAGGGGGACGTTCGGAGTGATGGCGTTTTGTCTTCCCAAGTAACCACTACACATGATGGAGCCCTGCTTTCCTGGAGATGGCTGAACACCTGCCTGCCGATGGGAAGTAGTGAATGAATTCCTTGTTTTGCTTTGCTTGTGTGTGCAGCTTTTGCTTTACCTATTAAACTGTCTTTATCTCAACCCATGAGTTTTCTCACTTTTACTCTTCTGATTCTCTCCCCCATTTCACTGTAGGGGGGAGTGAGTGAGGGGCTTAGTTGGCAGCTGGGGTTAAAACATTACATATCTCTATTTCCCTTCTTTAAGAAAGCAAATAACTACAGAGTGAAAAAATTAGTTAATCTTTTGCATATATGTTAAAGATAAAACTTATTAAGTCTTAACTAAATTTAGTCTGCTCAACTCTAATGCATTTGCGAAAGCAGTGACCTATTAAGAAATTAAGCCTGGTAATGTTATGACTTATGGAAAAATCCTCTAACATTTAATTAACAAAATAGATATTTTCCCCAAATTTTAACCATTTAATGAATGAGTACAATATTATCCCAATTATCAAGGTCTGTAAGATACTTAAAAAGTTGAACATCGGCTATAATTTTTTGTGAAATTCTATGGCCTTTTAAAACACATTCTGAGATGCAGAATAGTTTTTCTGCCAACTTTAATGAGAGCAGATCCTGACGCTTCATTAAAATTCCATATAACCTACTGCTGGCTTCATTCTATTAAATTTCATAGGACTTCTCCATAAAGGTTTTGTCATATCTTATTACGACCCCCTATCTGATTAAGAACAGTCTGGTGTTCCCTTTTGTTCATATGCACCTGCTGGAGATGAACTGATGGTGTCAACTTGTACTATAATCAAGGGTAAATGTAAGATATTATTTGTTGGGTTTGCAGTGGAACTCTCTTGACTTTGAAATCCAATTTTATCTGACATACAAATTCTGTAGTCAATTTCAGCTTTGAAATAACTTCTTTTGCAGAATAGTTTTTGCAGTAATATTAATGAATGAGATGGCTGGAAGAATTGCATATTTTGCATGACAAAAAAAAATTATTATGCATTACCTAAAGCACTCCTCCATAGACATGGTAGTGTGGACTATGTTGTATATGCATTTCTCTCCACTCCCCCCAGTGGAGAGAACTAAGCTTTGTGCTTATTAGAATAAACTTTTAATGAGAAGAATGTGTGTCAGTATTGACAAGCAACAAGCAGAATTTTTGGCAGACTAAATRCATAAGCTACTGTTCTTGTTGCTAAAAAAATCCAATTTTTTTAAAAAAATTCCTTCTCTGTTATACAGCATCAATTACTACATTTAGATCATTTTTGCATTAGTCAAACTGAACTAATCAGATCTAATGGCCCATCTGTTCTTAAGTCAAAAATAGCACTTTCCACCAAAAATATACATCAATACATGATGTAAAAATGTCTACATTTAATTTAACTTGTAGGTGAGAAAATATGTTTCAGCAGAAAGGCAGATGAGCCCCATCTTTTAATTTATGTCAATTAACTTTTTTTGCATTAATAATGCGGGATTTTTTTGGTAACTGTCTTTTCTTTAAGAATGATGATCCAAATGTTTTTTTTAACCTTTGAGCTAAGATTTCTTTCTTATTGATCTCCAGCGGCTATCCAGGGCGACATTCTGGATCTACTGACAACAGAGGGAGTTTTGTCAATAGCCACACCAGTTCCAGGATTTCACTCATAAGCTATAACTAAACTACCTTTAATCTGCAACCAAACTCTAAATTAAACATATTTCATATAATAACATAATTTCTGTAGTTACACAATTTTAATTCTTTAAGCCTCTGGCACTGGCTGAATTTGATTTCTAAATTCATAACCATCCATTAAGAAATTCCAGTGATTTTTTCCCTGCATCATGTCATAACTTTGTTTTCCTCTTACTGAAAGAGAAAAATAAAATTTCAAACCTATGTATAAAAACAATAGCAAAAAAAAAGGCAATGGTATGGAACTGCTGTATCAGGGTTGCACATTATGCAATTTGAATTGGAAACTACTAAGTTGACTTTGCTAGATACTGTAATGTAAGTTTTCCCTCTTATTTTTTACCTTCTTGTGTTAGGTAAACCTGACTTAGAGCTTATTGATACCAGGAAACACTAGTGATTTTATTCAATGGATGTGCATGAGGCATTCAAACCCAACTACACCATCCTGTTTTGACTCAGCTTCAAGAGATTATAGTCCTCAGAAGCTGTTCAGACCTGTAAGCTTGTAACAATTAGTTACTGATGATTATGGCAATAAGAGAATGATGTACAAAAGGTATTTAATTGAAACAGTATTGGGGAATGTTCACAGGCATTGGAACTTGATAATACACACTGTTAAATTGTTGTAACAGTCCCTTCAACTGTTTTGAGCCAGGCCAAATAGTGCTCTCCGAAATAATTTCAAAGCACAGTGTTGGAGTTAGCACAGGCCAAGGACCACTCTCAGTCTGGATGCAGCTGTCCTGTTTCAGAGGGAAAAAGAGTTTAATGGTTTGGCCATGAGCTATTTGGTGCCAGCTGAGTTCAATGCCAAAGAGCAGTTCCAGGCACATTTATTAGCATAGCTATAGCCAAAATAATCCAAGTATTGTACATTTTGGCTACTTGTCCCCATTCTCTTCCAGCCCACCGCTCACACTTCTAGTGCCCTGGAAGCAAGCAAAGGAGTTAGCATAAACTGGTTTCAATCCAGAGAGCCATACATCAACTTATACCTAAAATCAGCAAAAGATTCTCCTTCTAAAGGGATTAATATGGTGGAGTAATAGATTCAAATTAATGTTCATCAAGCTTTCAACTGAAGCATTTCAGTGGAAGCCTTTCTGGACTCTGGGGTCATCTAGATCCTCCAGGACTTTTGTCTTGAGATCATCAGGGTACTCCTGGGAATCCCTGAAGAAACATCAGGGTGCCTACGGCTGCCAGGAAAGAATACCTACCTGAGCCCATGACTTCCAGCAAGCTCTAGCAGCTTCTAACAAGCTCTGTCAGCTGTTCTTGATCAAAGAGTGCACTGAGCTTTTGTTCCAGCTGATTTCTGATTAGGGAGGATCAAGCACCCTTTCAGCACGTGCTAGGGAGAGGTTTACAGAAGTGCTGGCTCAGGATACAGCTGTATCTGGTGTATCCTGTTGAGGACAACATATGTGGGCTCAGTGGTGGTGGTGACATGCCACAGGGCACAGTTCCAGCAGCTGCTGGAACATCAGGTGTGTGGCCAAGATGGAGGACACAATGGGGGACACAATGGAGGACACAATGGAGGAGCTCACAATGGAGGAGCTCACAATGGAGGACACAGACCTGCAGGCTTGGGGCTGCAGGGGTGCCTGGGGCCTCTCATTGGGACTGGGGTCAGGGGGCAAGGTGGGCTCCTTGCCTGCAAGAGATGTATGCTGATGGATGGTCTGTGTCGCCAAGAAAAGGAGCTGCAGGAAGAGATAGGCAGACTTCACAGCATCAGAGATGATGAGAAAGAAGTTCACTGGCTCTTCTCCAAAACCCTGCAGATACAAGAGCCTGAAAACCCAACTGGCAGAGGCAAAAGCAAAATCTGTGCATATCTGGGTGGGAAATGAAGACTTCCATGATGACCAAGGCTGGTAGCTTGTGACTTCTTGCTGGGACTCAGGAAAAAAAGGAGTGTTTACCTCTTGTGGAAGAAGAGGCAGGCAACTCAAGAAGAGTACAGGGATCTCGTTAGGTCATGCAGAGAGGAAATTAGAAAGGCAAAAGCCCAGCTAGAAAGCAATCTGGCCGCTGTCAATAGAGACAACAAAAAATGTTTCTACAAATATATTAATGACAAAAAGAGAGCCAAGGAGAACCTCCATCCTGTATTGGATGCAGGGGGGAACAATGCCACCGAGGATGAGGAAAAGGCTGAGGTACTTAATGCCTTCTTTGCCTCAGTCTTTAATAGTCAGACCAGTTATCCTCAGGGTATTCAGACCCCTGAGCTGGAAGACAGGGACGGTGAGCAGGATAAACCCCCCATAATCCAAAAGGAAGCAGTGAACGACCTGCTA
>JAYKAV010003221.1:2742923-2793243 GCA_035582835.1 Phoebastria nigripes | reverse complement strand
CCAAGCAACTAGCGATAGGACGAGAGGAAATGGCCTCAAGTTGCGCCAGGGGAGGTTTAGATTGGACATGAGGAAAAATGTCTTTCCTGAAAGAGTGGTTAAACATTGGAAGAGGCTGCCCAGGGAAGTGGGTGAGTCACCATCCCTGGAAGTATTTAAAAGACGTGTAGATGAGGCGCTTAGGGACATGGTTTAGTGGGGCATGATGGTGTTGGGTTGACGGTTGGACTCGATGATCTTAGAGGTCTTTTCCAACCTTAATGATTCCATGATTCTATGATTCTATGATTCTGGCACCAGAAGGATAGCTCCTGTTCCCCCTGCAAATCTGCAACTACAGAGCAGGTCAGTGCCCTTGTAGTAGATGAGGGGCTGGGAGCTCTCTCAAACAAAACAACCAAGCTGCTGAGCCTGAGCAGCAGGAGGAAGCAGTAGTTGCTCCCATCTGTTAAGCTCACCTCTCCCCTAGGGAGATTTGCTGCTTATTAGCACTTAAATCCAGGACCTTGGGGAGAAGCTGCTGAGGCTGACTAGACCTCCTACTACTACCCCCTGCTGCTCTTCCATATGTGCACTGATACTTCCACGGGGCACCTGGAGTGTATCAAGTATGACTACATGACTGGCAGCAAGAGCCAAGAGCGTGGAAGCCCAGATGGTTTTTTCCTTGATCCTCCTAGTAAGGAGAAAGGACTTTAGGAAGAYTGAATGGATCCCGCAGTCAACACCTGGTTGCACACCGGATGTGGACAACAGAGATTTGGCCTTTACAACTATGGAACCATTTTGGAGGATCATGGTGGGAAGAGACAGGATCCATCTGACAAAGTAGGACAGAAGCACCTTTGCCAAGAGGTTGACCAGGCTGATGAGAAATGCTTTAAGCTAGGGACAATGCAGGYGGAAAATGGGAGCCAACAGTACACTGAGGAAGTGGTGGACCAGGCTGGTAAGCAAAGGGTGCAGGGTAATTTGGAGGAGAGAGGCCTCACGATCAATATTGCTGCAGTGATGACACAGCAGGGCACAAGCAAACCAGATTTGTTTATGGAGTACATCGGTGACAACTTCCTAACACAGGTGACTGGTGAGAAAAATCTCTGCTGAAGCTGGGACTTACAAACAAGGAAGAACTCGTTGGGGATTGAAGGTGGGGTCAAGTTTGGCAGCAGTAACCATGAGATGGATCACAAGAGGAAGGAGCAAGRCAAAAAGCAGGATCACAACCCTGGACTTCAGGAGAGCACATCATTGGCCTGTTCAGGCATCTGCTTAGAAAACCCCCACAGGATATGGTCCTGGAGAGAAGAGTGGGGTCCATCAGAGCTAGTTGACTTTTCAAGAATCAGCTCCTCCAAACTCAAGAACAGTCCATCCCCAYGTGCAGAAAAGCAAGCAAGGATGGCAGGAGGCTTGCATGGATAAACAAGAAGCTCCTGAAAAACATAAAAAGGAAGCACATAAGAGGTGGGAGCAGGGTCAGGTAACTCAGAAAGGATATAGGGACATTGTCCAAGCATGTCAGGACAGGATTAAGAAAGTCAAAACCCATCTGGAGTTGTACCTGGTGAGGGATATGAGGGGCAGCAAGAAGGCCTTCAACAGCTGCATCACCAACAAAAGAAAGCCTAGGGAAAATGTAGACCAACTGCTGAATGAGACACAGGACGGGTTGAAAAAGGACTTGGAAAAAGCCGAAGTACTCTGTGTCGTCTTTTCCTCAGTTTTTACTGGTAAGGCTAGCAGTCCCTGCAATCAGTAGAAAAGTCTGGAGCAAGGAAGACTCCTTCGTGGAGGATGATCAGATTAGGGAACATTTAAAAAATCCTGGATGAATACTGAGGAAGCTGGCCAATGTCATTGTGAGGCCACTCTTAATGATCTTCCCATAGCATCATCCTAGAAARGCTGATGAAACATAAGCTATATAAGGAGACAGCGAGATGGATTGAAAACTGCATGAAGAGCCAGACTCTCTCCCGTGACAGCACAAAAGGCAACGGACACATACTGAAATACAGGAAACTATTTTTCTGCTACTCTATGAAGTAATATCCATGGGAGAGCAATTATTCCTTTATTCATTATATTTTTCCTATTTGAAGAGTAAACACACATCAATGACAAGAATATATTGGTGTCTGTTAATGTTAGCTCATTGACATATTCATTTTTCTGCTCCTGAAAAGGTTATTCTAATGATGGGTGAACATCAAAACTTCAATAACTTGTAAGTAATATTGATAAATGTGTGGTAGCTTAGATAGTTTATTCAGCTTAGGTCATTTTTTTTTGTATCACACCATGCAACCAATAGTTGTCTATTTCATTACTTTTTTTTTTTTTTTTTTTCAATGCTTGCGTTTACCATCTCAGAAGTCCACTTATTTTCATTTACTTCTTTCTGGACCAGCTTGGGAATCATTGCTCTGTCCACCATGTTACAGTAAATGAAACAGAAGATCATAGTGTTTTTTCTTGCTCAGGAAGATGTTGTGGGAACTAGATTATTACCACATCATGAGTTGTTCAGTGTGGGCTGGTCACTGAGTCTGCAAGTTGTTTTAGGTGCTCCTTTTTATGTAGAGATGTGATTTATGCCTCTATGCACAATGACTTACTTTCCCTCAGATGACCTTTACATATGTTCATTATTACCTTACTGATAACCAACAATTTCATAAAGATCCATTGGTAGTAGTTAAACTGATTGTCTCACCAACGGTATTGGTTATTCATTTTCATTTTATGTTAGCAAATAAATAAATAAAATACAATAATGAAACTTCACCAGATATAAAATCATACACACCAGGGGAACAAAAAAGACTTGCTTCTTTCTCATATTGTAGAGAGGAACTGAAGACTTATCTTTAAGCACTGATGTCCCCATTAATAAATGATGAAACCCCTGTCTATAGAGAAATCCATTATTATTAAACATAATATTCAAACTGAAGACATTGGAAATGAGTTCCATTCATTAAATGAACAGAAGAAATAAAATTTTATGTCTTCTTAGTATTAACCTAATCATGTTATTCTTTTTTCCCTTTCTATTTGATTACCTCATTCTTATTTTCTTTAATAYTCATTTTTTGTAATATTCATGGTAAATGGAGTATTTCCTTTCAATGTGCTTATTATTATATCTTTTACTATTTTGTACCTGCACCTGTTTTAATAAGGAAGAATTAAAATTGTGTAACTGATACTCTCTACAATATTTTGATTGGCAACTCTAGTATTTATGTTTGACAAATATGCTGATAGCAAAAAAAGAATGAGGGTTTTAACCAAAACCATTATGCAGAGGTCAGAGATCAGAAAACACATAGAGGCAAACCAGGGCTTTACTATAATTAATGAATTCTTCCTCCTTTTGCACTTTTCTTCATTCCTAGCGACATGTCAAATAGCACGAAAGCAGCAAAATATGTCATTCTATCTCTGATTTATCTATTCAGTTCCTACTGGTGAGGGGAAAAAAAAAAAGCACCTCTAAGTCCATACTGTGATACAAAAGTTTGTCACAATGTATTTATCATATAATAATGTGAAACCACAGAAAAAAATTACCTAGAGGATCAATAAATTCCCTGGATAGGAAGTTCTTGCACATTTAAACTAATGAACAAATGTTTAGAAAGGGAAATTTTCTTTACTTCCTGGCCTACAAATAAATCACTGGTAAAACTGAAGTCATTAATTTGTAATCTCTATTTTAAAGGCTTTTATTTTTCACAATATTCTSTGCAGTCCTGCAATAGTAACATGTAAAACACTCTTCCTTTTAAAGGGGAAAATAATAACCAAAATGCTAATGCCACTCTCCTGTTCAAACTGTCATAACCAGCCCACTCCTACTGTGCAAATCTAACTTCTATGGGAATAGAGTTGTCAAACGAGAAAGTTCTTACAGAATACTCATACAGAAAACTTTGAAAAGAAACTTTCTATGCATGCAATACAAATCATAAGTTATCTAACGTATAAATCGTTCTTCATCAGCTCTGATCAAGGCAATTCATTCCTGATGTAAACTAAAATTGTAACTCTGGTGCTTTGATGAATGTGAATCACTCAGTGTGTAATGAAGTCAAGCTTCTCCGAGTTTCAGTTTTTAAGTGGTATTTCTAATATGTTTGTTCATAAATCTAAAATTTTGCTTAAAGCATATTTGTCTGTTGGGCTTTTTATTCAGGGAGAAAAATGTTACCAAATTATATCTATTTAGTGTGCCTCCAGTAAACTAGAGGATCTTGAAAGACAACTACATACACAACCTAGTACAAAGAAGCCTGGAGTGATTTGTCAAAAAGTTTTTTCAAGAGATTAAAATGCTGAAGGTACTTGAACTACACAGGTACAACACAAGCAGGAAGAAAACAGTGAATATTCGGAACATCACACTAAACAGAGAGAGGAGCAGGCTGTGTGATCCCCATAGTTTCGCACACATTTCTTATGATGAGTTTCTTTCAGCATGGAAATCTAACTGTAGCGTCATACTGTAATTTAGACTGGAAGGGGCCTCTTGGAGATCATCTGTTCCAACCCCCTGCACCTGCAGGACCAGCTTAGATCAGATTGCTCAGGGCTTGATCAGGAAAACTTTGAATATTTCCAACAGTGGAACCTCCACATCTCTGGGCCCTTGTTCTAGTGTGTGACCACACTCATGGTGAATTTTTTTTTTTTTTTTTTTTGCTAATATCTAATTTAAAAGTTCCTTGTTGCAAGATGTGTTTAACTGTCATCCTATCCCTGCCCACCTCTAAGCAAAGTCTGGCTCTGTCTTCTGTATGCCTTCCCATTAGGTAGTTCTAGATAGCAGTAAAATCCCCCTGAGCTGCCTCTTCTCTAGGCTGAACAAATCCCTGAGCCTCTCCCTGTATGCCATGTGCTCCAGCCCCATGACCACCTTGGTGGCTCTCCACTTGACTCAAACCAGTGTGCCAGTGTCTTTTTTTGAACCAGGGAGCCCAAACCTGGACACAGTGCTCCAGATGTGATCTCACAAGTGCCATCAGAGAAGACATTCCCTTGTGATACACTCATGTTTGTACAGCCCAGGATGTCATTGGCCTTCTCTACTGCAAGGACACACTAATGACCCACATTCAACTTTTGTCCACCAAGAATCCCCTGTCCTTTTCTGCAAAGCTGCTCCCTAGCCAGCTGCCCCCGTGCCTGCACTGGTGAATGGGGTTGTTCTGTTCAGGGTGCAGGACTTCGCATTTGGCCTTGTTGAACTTCATGAATTTTCCATCAACTTAATTCTCCAAACCTCTGATGAAGTTTCTCTAAACAACAACCCTGCCCTCCAATGTATGAACCACTCCCTCAGTTTGGTATCATCTGTGAACTCATTGAAAGTTCACTGTCTTATCATTCATGTTGTTAATAAAAGTGTTAAACAGTGTTGGCCCTAGTATTTACCCCTTAGAACACCATTGATGACCAGCTGCCAGCTAGAGTTTATACTGCTGATGAGCCTGGTGGTCCATAAAATTTCCACCCCTACCTTGTTGTCCATTTCTACACTCCATATTTCAACCATTTGGCTAACAGAAAACTATGGCAGACCATATCAAAGGCCTTCCTAAAGTTCAGTGTATACAACATCTACTGCTCTCCCTTCCTTCACAAAACCAGACATCTAATCCTAGGAAGCTATCAGGTTGGTGAGGCATGATTTGCCATTGTAAATCCATGCTGCCTGTCTCTCCTTGCCTTCAGGTGCTTGGGTGTGGTTTCCAGGACGATTTGTTCCATAATCTTCCCAAGAACTGAGGTTAGGCTGTTGAGATACTGCTTCTTGTTCTTCTTGAAGGTGGGCATGATGTGTACCTTTTCCACCAGGATCATGGACCTACAAAGCCAGCAGCAGACCTTACCAGTAAAAGCAAAGGTGAGGAAAGACAGAGTGAGTACTTCAACCTTTTCCAAGTACTTCAGCTTTAGATTAGTCAGGCTGTTTTGGAAGAACATGATGCGCACCATTCATTTACGGAGGGTAGAGTGCCATGAGGAAGAACAAGTACTTAGATTCAGAGTGAGCTACTGCTATTGGAAGTGCAACAGCAGAAATAGGTATAACACATGGAGAAGACTGGATTTCTCTGTATTTTACTTAGGAATAAGTCAATCAAATTTTTTTTTACTGGAAACCTGAAAAAGAAATTATCAAAATCAGTTTGTTTAAAAAAGAATCTCAGTACAATTTAAACTTTCTCAGAAAAGTCTTTGTTTAAGCCTGAGGAATTCCCATCAAAAAAGAACAGATTCCAGCTATGCAGAACAACCAACCACACAGTGTCATCATTTTGAACAATTATTGAAACCTGAGGTTTTGTATTCAGTATGAATCTTTGCAGTTATTTATTGATTTTCAGTTGCCCTGATTTTATATTATTACTATAAAACACCAAACACCTTATTTTCTGAATACATTTCACAAGCTTTTTGTGTAGGAAATAGTTTGTTGTATGTGACTGTGTGGGAGATGCATACACAGAAAAAGGGAATTGTCCTTTCTTTGATGTTCAAAGGAAGCTAGAATATCTATATGGAGTACAACACAGAGTTTTGTTATGTATTCAAGTAGTGTAACTCAAAATATAGGGAGGTGTCTTTAATTACCTTAGGGTTAGATCTCCAGATCTTTGGAAAGTAGATACTTACAACTGTTCTCTCTTTGATAAATGGAGTGTGGAGTTTGTTTTGTTTTTTTTTTTTTCCTTGCTTGCTTTTCTTTTTTAAAAAACTATCTGGAGAAAAAGGACCCCCTGTGTATAATGGTTTAGTGGTTAGAATACTCACTCATAAAGCTAAAGAATTGGATTTTAAGCCTTTCTCTGACTGATGAGGTTCAAATCCACAGACCAATGTCTGCTGAGACAGTGCCCAACCATCTGATTATCATCCATTCTGGATGACAGAGTGAAAAGCACATTCCACCTCTCTTCCTCAAGCTGTTTTCTTCCATTGTGAGGAAAAGAATATATTGGGTCAGAGAAAGAGCATGCGAGGAAGCATGGCTCTGTAACATAATACTTAGGACTTTGCTCAGCAAAGGATTCGGATCCCAAAAGGGTTTCTGTGTCTTGCATTAAACAGATATTAAATAATATGAACTGCATATAATGCCTAGAGCTGAGACCAGAATACAGTATTCTTCCTCCCAGAATGAGCACTCTAACCACATTGGATACAACATATATTTCTATGTTACTTGGAAAGCAGACCATTGTTTTCCATGCCGTTTCTGGAGACTATTCAAATAAACAATTTGAGAATTCCGGAGTTAACCATTCTGAACCATGAAATGCCCAAGCTGAGCTGGACAAACAGCTCAAAGTATGTAAGAGTCCACCATCATGTCAAGAGACTTGTAAATAGATGATCATTTCTCTAATAATTTCTTAAATCTGACATTTAATTTACAAAGAACCTTGAGCAAGTTCAGGAAACCAATCTGTGGGAGTCATATGCCTCAGTGGCTTCTTATCCATTTTACAAACTGCAATCAGTATTTAGGGTATTTTCCAGAGGGAAAAAAAAAATCATTATCTAGGTCTTCTCCTGTTGACTTTGAAAGTAAGGGGTAGGTGAGCTGYGAAACCAGTGCAAATCCCATGTATTGACCCATGAAATAAGCAAGCAAAAAATTGAGTTGAGGAAGTTGTCTCTAAGGAAAGCAAATACTCTGAAGGCCTGAATTCAGAAAGAATTTTACTGAAAATATTTACCATTGATTACAGCAAATGTTGTGTGAAGCAAACACTTCATAAACGACATAAATACATATGTGAAATCCTTATAAATGGACCGATAAGGAAGGTACACTATTTGCTGAAATTTATAGATCCTGAGATATTAAAAAAGCTAACTAGTGGACAGACAGTTAGGGATAAACCTTATTCAAACATCAGATGTGAGGCCGTGAATCAGGATGATACTCATTGTGCTTGCAGCTGGAAATCTCATCATAAGCAAGAACTGAATTTCCAAGGAACACTGATAAAAAGCCCTTTTTTTATCCTTCAGTCTCCAATGTGAATTTGCATTCACACAATTGTAGCAGGTGGATGTTCTGAATTTGTTGCAAAGCTTCTGGGCAGATTAGATTCAATTTGCACCTAATTTTCTTCACCCACTGTTAGGTGGACCACCCCATCTTCTACCTGGTAGCTAAACTGGTTCTATGTGAATAAGGTAGAAAGTTCGTTCACTTGAAATCTTTTTATCACTTCCTTTGATTCTTCTTCCCTTAATCTCTTTATCAAACTTAGACTAAATGCCTTAATTCTAAAAGCATAATTTATAAAGCAGAAAGCTTATATCGCTTTAAATCATTCGGAGATCTTCAGAAGTTCCTAAACATTACCGCATTCCCTGTAGCTTGCTTTTGATATACTTCCTACTTGTTCTTTGTGGTAAGAACAGTCTTTCTGTTCTGTATTTGTACAGCACTGATGAAAACAGGGATTTGGACCACCACAGGGCCATCTAAATACTGGTAAAAAGATCTAAAACACATCAAGGGTTTAAATTCCTAAAATAAGCATACAATGTGTCTCCAAAGACATTCTTCAAAGACCATCCTCCAAACACATTCAGCGTAGAGATTTTTTTGGGGTATCACAAACATTAAAAAGGTCACAAACCCATTTTTTAATGGTATTTCTAGCATTTCCCCCTCTGTGACAACACAGAAACCAAAAGGGGAAAACAACAAGAAAGTTAATACATTCAGATGTATATACTTTGTAATATTTATCTTTATGCTATTCTGAGCCAAGTTCCTCACTCCAGTTGGTTTCTGCTCAGTTGCAGCCATAGTGGCCAAAAAATCAGAGCTTTGTGCCTCAGTCTTTCCTTGTCTCGCGGAGCGAGTACTCCAAGACTGGAGAACAGGCTGAGATAGACCACAGACTTAGTTTCTTCTTTCAGCACCAGGCAATAAGAAGAACAAACATCATTGACTGCAACTAATTGTGAGTGGAATTACTCCCTCAGAAGACATTACTTCTAATGACATCATGAACAAGAGGCTAGAGTGGGATCTTGAAATCTTGAGTTATACTTCCCATTCTATCAGAAATTCACAATGTGTACTCAGACAAATGTCACCTCTGTTGGTTGTCTATGACCACTCGTACCTTTAGCTTTCCCTTTCTTTTAGTTAGCAAGTTTTACGTCCTGTTCCATGCCTGACACAATGGAATAATGCTTTTAGCTGAAGCCTGCCAGTGCTACTGTAATACATAAAGATAAGCATATTTTTGTACAATGAATTTATCTTCAACTGAGTAAATGTACTGATAAATATACCAACCTACCAGTTCAGGTAGGTGTATTCAAGAACCCTGCAATTTAACTGATCAATTTCCATGAAGTCTTTAGTTTACAAATTTTGACCAATAACAATTATTTAGTATACCATCATCAATGTCTATGCTATCAGTACTTCTTTAATGTAATAGTTACCTAATAAATACTGTCTGTTGACATCCTGTTTAAAATTACTTACTGTAACAATGCAATTAGTGGCAATGGCAGGAGAGATGATGTTGGCAGAAAGAGCGAGCTAATTATGATGAAACTGCTTGTGGCAATGTTGCCTTCCTGCAGTATATATATTTTATATAAAAGTACACTTCTTATTCATTTCAAGGGTTTTGCTGGAGGAAGCCCATAGGTTATTCTTAAAGACAGTGGAGAAGCTTCCACTTCTAAGGTTTCCCAGAGCAGACTTTCTAAAAGCACATGCTCATCCTTTAGTACGGTTCCTGGTACTATAAAATGCCCAGAATGTCTTCTGGGCATTTTACTACCTTCTTTTCCAATCCATTCATTTTAACAAAAGGGGTGAAATCTTATTTAACTTCTTGAAGTTTTCTGTTGTTCTTGCTTTTTACATTCAAATTTTGCCATTCATTTCAGTGAGGAATGGATTTTGCCTGCAATGAACAATAAATCCTTATTTCAAAAATCCATTCAGCCTGAACTGTTGCAAGTTTACTTGGAGTTACTAAATTTCAAGCTGTTTCGTGTTCCCTTTTCTCTACTTGATGTCCACAGCGAAAACTTAACAATGGTTTAAGAACTTGGAGAGGTCAAGAGTGGTGATGACTGTTCCTTACAGTTAGCTTAGACTGCTGGTGGCAAAGCCTGCCAGAGAAGGGGAAAGATCTTCGTAATCTTGTTGCTTTCTGTTCTAATTACTTTGTTACTTCCATTGTCATACTAGATTTTAACAGATTTATCTTCTGAAACACTTACAGGGAGGGAAATTACTATTACTCCTACTTTACAGATAGGAACTGGCAAACAATATTGATAAGCAATAAAAAGTTGAACCTAGATATAATTGTATCTTAGATACAGCTTTCAAATCCAGATTATTTTTCCAAATATCTGTGTTGTGGTTTTACCCCAGCCAGCAACTAAGCCCCACACAGCCACTCACTCACTCCCCCCTACAGTGGGATGGGGGAAAGAATCAGAAGAGTAAAAAATGAGAAAACTCATGGGTTGAAATAAAGACAGTTTAATACGGAAAGCAAAAGATACGCACACAAGCAAAGCAAGACAAGGAATTCATTCACTACTTCCCATCAGCAGGCAGGTGTTCAGCCATCTCCAGGAAAACAGGGCTCCATTACGCGTCACAGTTACTTGGGAAGACAAACACCATAGCTCCGAACGTCCCTCCCTTCCTTCTTCTTCCCCCAGCTTTATATTCTGAGCATGACGTCATATGGTATGGAATACCCCATTGGCCAGTTGGGTTAGCTGTCCTGGCTATGCTCCCTCCCAGCTTCTTGTGCACCTGGCAGAGCATGGGAAGCTGAAAAGTCCTTGACTAGTAGACTACTTAGCAACAACTAAAAACATCAGTGTGTTATCAACATTMTTCTCATACTAAATCCAAAACATAGCACTATACCAACTACTAGGAAGAAAATTAACTCTATCCCAGCTGAAACCAGGACAATCTGTTATGATAGGCTTGAGTACAGTTTGATCATGTCTTTGATCAGTAGAATAGGTATTGTAACATCTCTTATGAACCTGTAGCTCTTTTTCTTATCCATTCTTCTTGCTTAATGTACAGCACTGGAATTTTTACATCATTTTTTGGTTCATTTCATTCATTACTATAATATATTATAAATGTACACTGATTTTTCACCCTAAATTAGGCCRGATTATTTTGTGTAGGCTTCCCATTGTCACTCATCACAAATTTCCATGTTCTAAGAAACTCACTCTAGTATAAAAAAGCTCCACCTAAAACTTATGCCAAAGTCAATACATATTCCATCTGCTTTATGTCCCTGGTTACAGGTGGGAAGGTTTTGGCCAAATCTCTTTTTTTTCCCCTTTTTTCTTTTCCCTTTATGCTACTTTTTTCAACCTCAACATGCTCAGAAATGGTTCTCTATTATGTCCCAATTGGAGAAGGTTTAAAATAGAAAGGTATATTGAATCAGTTTAATGTGTCATACTGAAAACTGTCACACCACTTTAACACATATATAGAGAGCTATAGGGTTTCAGAACATTGCAAGGACATCTGATCAATTCTCAACTACTCTAGAGTGCCATCTTGTGGCACAGAGAGCTGGACACTGAGAGGCGCACACACAACTGTATTCCCCCATGCAGCACTAGCTACTGGTGGTTCTCTCATATTTATTCCTGTGTCCTGCAAATGTAGCATGAATCCAGTCTTAAGTTCAGAAACTTCAGGAACAGGTGGTATGGAAAGCAATATCACAGAATCACAGAAAGAGTGAGGTGGGAAAGCAGCTCTGGAGATTGGCTGGTCCAACCCCACCTTCTCAAAGCAGGGTCACCTAGACTGGGTTGCTTTGGGCCATGTCTAGTCAGGTTTTGAGTATCTTCAAGAAAGGAGACTCCACAACCTCTCTGGGCAACCTGTTCCAGTGTTTGATCACTGTCAGAGTAAAAAAAAAATTTCTTATGTTTAAGCAGAATTCCCTCGATTTCAATTACTACTCATTGCCTCTTGTCTTCATCTTGAACTCCACCGTCTTATGGTCACTGTAGCCAAGGCTGCCCCAAGCTTTCAATCCCCAGCTAGTTCTTCCTTATTTGTAAGTCCCAGCTCCAGCAGAGCTTTTTCCCTCATAAGCTCCTCAATCACCTGTGTTGAGAAGTTTTGACCAATGCCTTCCAGAAATCTCCTGGGCTGCTTGTGGCCTGCTGTGTTATTGCTTTAGCAGATCTCAGGCAGGCTCAAGCCCCTCCATGAGAACCAGGGCCTGTGAATGTGAGGCTTCTCCCAGTTGTCTGAAGAAGGCTGCATCTGCTGCTTCTTCCTGATCAGCAGTCTGTAGCAGATACCTACCGCAGTGCCACCCTAGTTGGTGCCCCCCCTATCCTGAACCATATGCTCTCATCTGGTTCATCATTCTTCCCCTGGCAGAGCTCCATGCATTCTCTCACATCAAGGGCAATTTTCCGCTCCTCACTGTCCCAGCCTCTCCTTCCTAAAGAGCCGTTATCCGTCCATGGAAGTACTCCAGTCATGTAAGCTATCCACCACATATCTGTGATCCCAATGAAATCACAGTCCTGCAACTGCACACCAACCTCTGGTAACTCTTGTTTGTTCCCTATGAGGCAGGAATCAGTGTACAAGCACTTCACAGAGGCACACTGTCATGATGATTTCGCAGAAACTGAAGATGTTGAACAGGATCAGACCCAGCATTGACCCCTGGGGGTACACTGGTAGTGACTGGCCTCCAACTAGACTTCATGCCACTGATCACCACGCTCTGGGCCCAACCATTCAGCCAGTTTTCAATCCACCTCACTGTTTGCACATCCAGCCCATGCTTCATCATCTTCTCTATGAGCATCTTATGGGAGACAATGTCAAAAGCCTTACTGAAATCAAGGTAGACAATAGCCACTGCTCTTTCCTCATCCACCAAGCCAGTCATTTCATTGTAGAAGGTTATCAGGCTGGTCAAGCATGACTTCCCCTTTGTGAACCCATGCTGACTACTCCCTATTGCCTTCGTGTCCTTCATGTGCCTGGAAAACATCTGCAGGAATAGCTCAGAAGTCTGGAAGAAAGGTTATGAACATATACTTAGAAATTGCTTTTAATGGATCTGGGGACTATTCTTCCGTTTCCAACCAGATTTGAGAAGAATAAAACCTAGAAAGCAAAAGGATAATGTAGTCTAAAACTCTATCTCATTGTGTATTGTGTGACTTTAGCAGTTCATTTAGCTTCCCCAGGACAGACTAAGAACAGTTACACAGCTGAGTCCAGCATGTCAGTCCCTGACTGCCAAAAGTACAAATTAAAACATACAAATCTAATCCAAAGTAAACTACAGAGATGTATTTCCAGCATGAAATGTGCACATATACAAACCCAAGACTGTTCGAGGCCTCCACGCTCCCACCATCTGACCATTGCCAGTGGAATCATTTTCTGAGAGTACAAAAAAAGGATCAAGGGACCTGTGCTGGGTGTGGGTGATGTTTAGGTTGCACTCCTTGGTAGTCTGTCATAGATATGGCCCCAACACAGGTAGCTCACTAACACCTGACCTGCCTTGGGATGCTTTTAGTTTGTTTTGGCTGAGGTCACAACCTCAGATGACCCAGCCCATTTTAAACTTGGAAGTGTTTAGATTGTTTTTTAAGATAAAAGTTTCCATTGTCCAGCCTTCTGTGCTGTCAGTGAAATGTGCAGATTGCTATAATACAGGCATTTACGGGTCATGCCTGAGCTTTACAGATTGGGAAAAGAAGACTCTATCCACTCAAATTACAGTCAATTCTGTATTAAGTCTGAACACTGAAACAGCAACTGTACCAAAAATGCAACTTTCCAGGTGCTGACCAACCTGATATGGACAGTAGGAGCAAGTACACAGCTGGSGACAAGAACCTCTTTGGCTACCTCTACATAAAGCAATTTTTACTAGACAGACTCCTAAGTCTCTGACAATGTTTACCCTCACAGAAGTTCCCACAAAGTAAGGGAACACTGTTAGCCTTATTTCTAGAGGGGAACTGAGGAACAGAGGGGTTAAACAATTTGTTCCAAGACACACAGGAAATCTGTGTACAGAACAGGAAATTAAATGCAGGGATCTGAAGTCCCAGCCCATTATTTTACTCACTTCCTTGTAAAAATGATCTCTCACCATTTTCACCAAAGTAGGTATAAATTAGAATTCCCTCCTTTCTTCTAATCTGGGAAGTTCTTATACAGCTGCAGTGCACACATGCTTCTAGCTTAATGAAGATGATGGAAAGTTCTGGGACACTAAATCCTTCCTTGCCTTCCTTGATAATGTCCATTATCCTAATTATTGAATTTTTCTTGCAAAACACTGAAAAGCTGAATTTAGTTTTCAGTTCCATTTACCTCCCCTTATGCTTTTCTTTGTTTTGTCTTAACTTTGAAGTTTTGCATTATTGTTCACAGATTTGCTTATGAAAGTGAAAAGTAAACAGACATAATGCCAAAAGGCAATATTTCAAAAATTCCCTCATTAACACACTATTTGAAAGAAAATTAATTTCATACTTTAAATATTCACAGACCCTGGGTGAAATTATTTTAATTCTGTTATTCTTTTCTTTTATTTTTTCTTTCCAAACTTAGTTGTATAATATAGTGGGGGTTAAATGTTTTTTAGAGTATTTGCCATCCAGCTCTTCAGTCTTTTTTTTTTTTTTTTTNTTTTTTTTTTTTTTTTTTTAGGTTCTAGTACCTCTATTTATGTATTTTCTACCAGAGTCCAACATTTCATTGTGCTGTGTGGGTATCCGGTGCAGTCAGTGGACTTCTGGTTTTGATTCCTCAACGCATTTAATCATCTACCCAACCAATTTAAAGTGTTTAAGTCCCTTTAGGATTAAGTTAAACTGAAGCACACACACAAATGCTTTTGCCAGACCATGCTATCCCTTCATCTTTGTAGTCAACYGTGTACATTGATTTATGTCAAAGACTTCAAACTTGGCCTGATTTTTATGTTCACTAGAGATCCATCGAACAAATAACATTTCACTAGAAAACGAGATGGGTTTTCAAAGCTTTGAATGTTTCAGTAAGACTAATATTGATGTTGAAATAACTAGATCTTTTCAATTTATTTATGTATTTATCAATCTAAAGAACAGATAAGACCATTGGCTTGGTATTAAACCAAAAGTACAAATTTCTGACCAAAACAAATACTTTTTTGTACAAGCAGCTGTCAAGGTAGGTTACAAAGAAAACTGAATTTCAGCTCTAACTAGTCTGATCAATACATTGGTTCTATGAATTCTTTCTCATGAGATTGTTGAGATTTTAAATTTACATCTCAGAAGTTGGGTATTTCCACTAGTATCCTAATTTGGAAACTGAAGCTGGAATTCTCGGTGGGCTTTTTGTGAAAATTGCAGTGCTTTCTATTCTTATTCTTGTTGGAAATACTACAGAAAGATCTTGTTGCACAGTGTTTGTGACTGTTTTAATTATTTGCTTACAGCAACATACAGAAGCCTAGCTGCAAAGAGGGCCCCATGACACTGGGAGATGCATAATAAAAGACAGCTTTTTTTTTTCTCCTTGTAGAGGAATGAGAGATTCATAGAGTTAAAAAACAAAACAAAACAAAAACAAACAAAAAAACCCAACAAACCACAAAAACAAACAAACAAACAAAAAACCCGAAAGAAAACCAACAATAAAAAAACCCCACCCAACTCCAAGAGAGAGAATGATGCTATGCACTCACCTACAAGAAGGTAGTATTTGTTTCCAGCCCTCCTTTCAAGACTGTGAATTTTATGTTTACCAGTCATGGGATAGCACTAATTACAGTACAGCAAATCACATATATTGGGTAGCTACCTAAGAGGTAGACTATGAATCCTTCATGAGGTAAGTTTTAACCTCGCTAAGCTGAAGAGAGAATCCAAATTCCTACCTCTCAGATGAATGCGCTAACCTATTGTTACATAAAGACAAGCATCAGTGGCATCGATGCCTTTAAAATAAGACCCTATTCCTTCAAAGAGTAATTGTAGGCATCTACCTTTATAAGAGAATTCTGCACTCAAAATGCCTGCCAGAAGCAATGAAAAAAGACTGAAATTCCGTATGCAATCTTATGCTCAGCATTAAAAAGTGCCTACCTCTAGGGATATTCTCCTGTCCACTTCAGCTTGATCCTTTACCTTCTTACTGTCAAGTTTTCTTTAATATTTTTACTCACGCATCTAATTTTCTTGGTGCACTCTGTAGTTATATTTCTAGCTCCAGGTTTTAAAGCTTAATCTGAGGGCCAGGAGCCTAAAATTTAGGCATTGCAGCACTGGACTTAAAAGCTCCACATCCCTTTATTTGGTTGAGTCCTAAGTGAATTCCCTAGGATCAGCCAGGAAATCTATGGCAAAGCCAAAAACTAAATATCAGTCCCCAGGAACTCATTTCAGATCCTTAGGCAAAAGGCCATTGTTTCTATCACTGTAGGTTAAAGATTCTAGTCCAAGCTGGAAAAGGGAAGTGGGGAAAAAATACCTCTGTAAGCACTTTCAGAGAGTAGTCAAAGGGATCCTAAAAGCAACCAAAGCTGCATGGTGATCTTTAGTTTTTCACCCATCCTTGATTTTTCAGTATATATGAGAGCTTCACAACTGGGAGCAATTATGGGCAAAAATTATTACATGATGTATGACTCAACATACAAATGATCTTTGGGAAAGGAGGTTCTTGAAAAGGAGGTTTTGCGTATGGAACAGTATCAAAAGCACTGCATGGTTTGATTGTTGGGGGAATTATGTACTGGTATGTGACACCTTTGGGAAAAGTTCTGAAAAGTAGGTCAGGTACCATGAGTCTTAGCAGACTGGTTACATATTCATTGGGATCAGCTGTTCTGAGCTTCAGGAAGTTCAGGTCTCAGCAGCTGCTGTGTAATCAGGGTGCAAAATGCTTTACAATGGCTGGCTATAAAAAATTGGAATTGATTGAGAGGGCCTGAGTTATTGTCCTCCTGTGATTGCAATATGCAGCATATAGAAAATTCTCTCATGCTTAAGCCTTTCCTTTATATTTCTAGTGTTCGTGAAATTAGTTTTAAACCACCAAGGGTTTCTCCCCTCCTCCCCATCTCCCCACAATAATTTCTGGTTCTAATTTGAAGGGTTTTTTTAATAAATATGTTTTAGATGAATTTAGTGCTTGTGAAAGTTGCCAGCCTATTTGATCCTGGACTGGGGGGAGGGCAGACCTTAAGCATTGGAAAGAACTAGGACCTCACATGAGGAAGAGGCCTAGAAAGCAATTGATAACTCGGGAAAAAGAATAGCAGTGCAGGATAAGGCGGCAGATTAGCTGATCAAAACAAAGCTGAAAATCTTGTCTGTGTCAAGAAATCAATGGGTGTCCAATATGCAACTCGCATCAGACCACCACTCTGGAAGACCACTTGAACTGAAAATGGAGCTGAAACACTATGGCTGCCAAAGACCACTTCTCTGGTGAAGGGCAAGAGGTGGAATCTGAAGGAGGGTGGATAAGAATCTGCCCCTACTTTTGGATTTGTCAGTCATCAGTGTTCCTTAAATGCCAATGAAGACTCACCCCCCTACATCCCTCTTCTCATCCCTACAGCTTGCCCTAAGTCCAACTTACAAAGTCAGCTTAAATATTGTGAGAAATCTCACTGAGGGCCTTTCTCTGCTGATGAAAGGTGTTGATTCATAATAAGGATGTGAATAATGGCCATTTTGGTTGTGCATGTTTATGTCATGAAGACACCAAACTGGCAAAGTCAAATGGAAACAAAAAAAGATATTTAGCGCTAGCCAGCTATAGAGCCATCATGGAAATCATCACATGGGCATACATAACACCTCTTGTGCAAGGATCTCCATTATCTTTGAACAAGTAGGAAAAGAACAGTACAGTTTCCTATTTTAATGATTATAGAAGAGACCTGTATAGGCCATTAGATTTGGCCCAGGTTATATATCCAGTTATTAGCAGCACAGGAATAGGAAGCTGGGGTGAAATCCTAACACTACTGAAATTATTGGGAAACTTGCCATTTTCTTCATGAGGGCCAAAATTTTATATTCATATGTTCTTTCCATGATTTAACCACAAAACAATTATTTTTATTCAATTCTCTCCCTAAGCACAATAACAGACAGCCTCATAAGAATCTTAGAATTGTTTCTTTCATACATTCATCATAATTTACATTGACATCCTGACTTGCCTGTGCTTACACATCCAACTACTCTCAGAGCACCTATTATCACTCTGTCTGATCACCTTCTATGTTAAAATTTGACAGAAATTAGAAAGGTCTACTCATCACCAGCAGCTATACATATACAATCCTAGAAGTCTTTGCCATGTCATGCCCATAGTTGTTTTCCTTCCCTGTGAATAAGAGAGGCTAGGCTGGGTTAGAAAAAGGGTAAATGCAAACCGGTTCTTTCTTTGTTTCTTAGGCTTGTCATATACTTGTTGCCTTACCCATAAAACGGGAGAAAAGAGTAGCAAGAGACACAAAGAAGATGTGCAAAGGAAGTTCTCATCAACCTGGTCCTGATTTTTCCTGGTGTTACAAAGGGGCATATGGTGACCCTATGGCAGTAGTTCAGTTAATGCATTCTGATAGAGCCCTTTATTTCCTTCGCTGCTTGAAACTAAGACATCAGCTCTAACCTCAGAATGCCGTTCCCACATAATAGGGCAAACCTTGCAGGTTTTTATTCTCGTGACTTTTTTTTTTAATTTGATCCTATATCCTCTATAAGTGTGTTTGCCTTTCCTGCTTCAAACATGCATTAGTAGTTGTATACAAAACAGTACTCTCTACCCTTTTAATAAGCTTAGTGTTCTCCTTTTTGAGTAGAAATTCCAAGATTGGCAAATAACTAAAATTGTGCACACATGTGGCTTCCAAAGCTTTGATATATCTTATTTCTATGAGATTTCCTACTTCCTTCACATTAAATTTTGTGAGAGGAAAGCACTCCTTAAAGTATTTATTACATTTTCACCAGTCCCCTCCTATATTCTTCTGCTTTTTTCAGTTTGTAAGGTGAGAAAATTATCAACAAACCTGGAAGTTAATCAACTCATTATTGTCACATGCAGTTTGCTTCTAGGGGCAGAGATCCAAAAGAGGGAGCTGAACAAGAAGAGATGTAAGTAATAAGTTGAGGCAATTCACCTCCTGTGAGGCCAGGATTTATTTGTTTGTTTGTTTATTTAATTGCCAGACACATTTGATATCATATCTCACTAAGTGCTGCTGACTGTGATACTTGAATCCTGTTGGGAGGATTTAATTCTTAAATAGGCATTGTAAAAAGTGTGTGAAAGTTGGCTAAAGACAATCACATGTCTGTGGACCTTAGAAATACTGTGTGAAGTGCAGGGAACCAGGAAACAAAACAACATTGGAGATTAAAAGGCAATTCATGATCTAGGAGAACCCTAAAGTTATTCTTGGCTTTTCTAGAGTTACAAAAAACCAAAGTCAGCCTCAGGATGAAGTGAGAAATAGACTGAATAGTCTATTGCCTACTCCAGATATGTGGGGAAAAAAAAAAATTAGGCACATTCAGTAGGAGGATATTTTGCTACTTCCAGCTCCCAGTATTTGAGTATTTGCCAACTACTGAGTAAAAAACAAAACAAAACAAACAAACCCAAACAAACAAACAACRCAAAACCACACAAAAACAACAGAAACTTTGGAAATGCTGAGCATCCATTCCTATAAAGGTGGAAATTGTTGTGATACATAAATATCAGCACAATGCCCATGAACCTTTTTTTGCCACCTAGACAGGTACATTTGGAATATATTGATCAATTTACATTCTTAAGGTTTCAGCTGATAAGCATGCAGAAATACAGCCAGAAGTATCTTGAGTATCAACTGTGACATTGATTTTTCATATCCTTGAGGCCATTCCTAGAACACTCTGCTCACAAATGGGATATCCTTTCACAAATCCTTGTTGGAAATTGAGTGATGGAACTGATAACCAGAAGAGACCAGTGGTGGTTCTGCCGTCTTTCCCCCAAGCCATGGAATTTCAATGGATTATCTTGACATGAAGCCCAATAATTTATGCGTAGCTGATTTTATATTCCAGATTGAATTTTAGGATGAGGATGAAGAAATTGAGCAACTACCACTTTTTCCATAGATTTCCTTATATCTTAGAGCAGAGCAGTTTTTTTCTACTGAGTTAATTGAACTCTGTGAACAAGTGTACAAGCAGGGAACAGCTTCTAGTCCAGTGTGATTCCATATGAGTATGTTCAATAATATTTATAAATACAAATATGAAAATAAAAGGCACCAAGGAAGCAGAAGCAAAAAATCTCAGCCACCCTCTCTATTTCAATCCTTTCATATCTGGTAGAACAAACAGAGCTACAAAGTAAGAACATCTGTAGATAAAACCTGAGAGGGACATATGTGTTCCACACCTAACCACAGCAGGGTGTCACTATAACAGCTTGCTTACTACTTATCACATCCAAGTCCATATGGTGCATTTCTGCCTTAATTGGGCATTTCCATGCTTTTGTAGATTTCTGTCAAAACCTTAATGATATTTAAATATTCTTTTGCTGATACCAAAACTTTTTTATTTTAATGAATTTCAAGCAAAACTTAAATCCTGGAGTGGGTGTTCACAATATTTTTTAGTGACCTGAGAGATTCTCTAACAACAGACAAAAATGTAGTGCTATTTTACCTACATTCATATTTTAATTTCTTGCCAGCATTCAGCCTAGACTGCTCCAAATCAAATAAACCGCGGAGGCCCACACAGTGAGAGAGGGTTCATTATGGATCATGAACAGCTCAGGGTGGAGGTGCCAAAGTAAAAGAACAGATAGCATTGAAAGAGGACAAATGATATGTTTGCCCCATACCCTCCACATGTTTAGTGAACTTTCTCAGAGAGGCTGTTTTATTTGGGCACTCTGAGGAGTAAGGAAATGAAAAATAAGTGGATTTACTTGCTTGTCTGAATGTAGAGAGTTATTTTGATAGAAAGGTAGGCAAAAGGAAGTGTGAAGGGGGTCGGGCATTTGCCAGAGCCTTATGCACAGCTTCAGTAAGCTTAGCCACAAAAGAGTGAACAGCAAAATAGTACACTATGTGCAGACGTAGCAAAGAGATAGCATTGAGCCCTACTGAGTCAGAGCCAAGGATAAAAGGTAGAAGTGGCGACTATTGACTGGAACTACTCTCTATTACTGCAAAAACATACGTGTTCTGGAGGAGCTATCTTGGATAAAATACAGTTTTCCAGTTCTCCTAGTTTTGCAGCTAGCTTATTTTCATTTGCTTATTTCCTTTTCTACTGGCCTGAGAAACAGGAAGGTGGATTTTTTCTGCTTTGTTATCAGTGGGGATATGTCCAGATATCAGGGGAAATGTCCAGAGTTTTTGGAGCCCAACAATCCCAGTATCTTTGGCTGAATAAAAGCAGCCATCCTTGTTAAGATATAGGTCTTAATAGGAGCTTGTGAGGAAACACGTAACACAGATCCACAATTATAGAACAGTATACAGACTCTCCCTTTAAACTGAGAATAATGTGAATACAGACTTAGGTGATCTTTCCTAAAAGAAGCTGGTCTTCAGTACACCAAACAGCAAGCTTACTTCCACTTAGCTCCAGGTTCCTTCCAGCAACCATTCCTGGATGAACAGGRATGCTGAATAAGTTGTTTAACAAACAAAGAGAAAAAATGGTGAGAAGTTAAAGCTGGGTGAGTAAGAAAAGCAATGTGTGCACTGCAGTGTGCGGTATGTCAACGACAGTGAGAGAGATGCAGTGTGACGCTGTCTTTTTTTTCAGACCACAGTAACTAGCAGCAGGCACCTCTCTCCCACACAGACACGGCTTAGGATACAAAGAATGATCTCTGCAGGGAATGTTTCATGAAAGCAGAACTCAGCCACGATCACATCTCTCACAGGCCAATTTCAAACAGTTTTCTCCCTCCCCATGGTCTGGATATAAGCTGATTTTAAAATGCAAACATCCTATGCATAATTTCTTTGTAAAAACACAAGAAGGGATTGCAGACTTGATTTTAAAGGATCAGGCACATAACATAGCTCATGCTACAGAGCCCAGATGTGGCCAAGGAAAAACACTTATTTTTCTTTCCGTGTACAAGTTTCATAGCAAACACTAGTGAGCTTCACACTTGGCTGTTTATTCTAACCTCTGTGTTCAAAAGACTAGGGAACTCTCACAGTATATCAGGGTTCAAAGATGAAGTTAGAACATAATGAATCCTGATAAAATCTCATAGATTGTCCTTGGGGAAAAGCATCAATTAATTCAAAGTTTTAATTCTTTTTATAAAAATAAGGGGGGTTTTTAAGGTGTTTGAAGTCCTTGACTCTACCCCTTGGCTTCTTTAATTCCACCTTCTGAACTCCTTAATCAAGATTTCAGTAGCTTAAATTACAGCTATTAAACAAATTGGGAAAAGGGGGAAGTATATTATTCTTTCTCCTTGTTATGTGTAAAATAAAATGGACCCTGAGGAAATTGTAGTGGTCGCACTGAATAAGCTGCTCAGGACCCATGAGTTGTAGCATATATCAAATCCCTCTCTAATAATTTCCTAAGCTCATACAAGCTCTTTTTAATAAAAAAAGAGAGCTCAAAAGACTTCAGATGCCTAAAGTACTACTTAGTTGAAATTTACTTGCCTTTGTTCACAATAGCAAGCCACGAACTATCACAACTCTCTTTCAAGTAATCACTTAGACATCTGTGAGGCTATAGAGAAATACATCTTGCAAGAGAACTTACTTCAATAACTTAAATTCTGCTCTGGCGTRAAAACAGAATTGTCTCCATCATAGCTGAGTTGAGCAGTTTGACACCTACCTCCTCTGTGAATCATCTGGGATACCCAAACAAGGCACCTGGTATTAACGCCCATGAGGACAGGAGCCAGTAAGCAATTTCTGAACCTGTTTAATTTGTGCAGAACACTCTGAAAGCACCACAGCATGGCATTCAAATCCATCCAAACACTTGCCAGACAGGGTACTGCCACATCCTGCTGAAATCATAGTATTCTGCTTACAGGACTTGCCCTGGAAATTGAAAAACTACACCATCATCAGCCTGAGTGGATACAAATCCACAGCTCCCATCTCTTCAGAGTGTGCCCTAGCCACATGGCTTTTGTTGAAGCTGTGCCATTTTTGTGCAGCCAGGAATGTGGAATTTGTTTGGCCTGCAAAGAAAATTGCAAAGGGGAGTCTATTTCTGTAATCTAATAGGCAAAACACTCTGCTGGAGAGGAGGGGAAGCTAAAATAGTTCTTTCCCGAGGGCCTGCTTAGAATATGTATTTTCCATGTAACAGTCTTAGTATAAAATGCATTAGCAATATTGGAAGAAAAACTGAAACACAGGAACTTTCCTGTTTCCACAGTGGACACATCTCATTGTCTCACAGTTGGCCTCTTTTGCTTACTTTTTCTTTCTGGCCCCAGTTCTAGCACGATTTCTTGCACAAAGGCTTTGTTCTAATGGATAGGTATAAGGCTGGCATGGCATAAAACTAGCCAATAGATGGTGAATGAGACATTCTCATGATAAGAAAGCATCAACCTATGTTCAATATTCAGAACAACATCTTGAATCCTGAACTCAGCTAGTGGGTACACAAAGGCACCTCACTCGCAGCTGCAGAGAAGTATCAAAACCTAGGGAAACACAGGATTTCAAACATATTCAGCATTTTCTAGCAGCTGGCTTAGATATCTTCCCGAAGAAGATAAAAGTAGTCACTTCTACATACTCTAAATATTATTTGAGTTGATAAATTTCACCCCTGGACTGTCTTTATGAACCTCACCTAGAAAGAAGCATCAAACTCATCTGCTAACTTTGATCCTCTTTGCAGCTTTTGGAAAATAAAATATCCCAACTTAAATGCTCAAATCTATTTCTGAGAGAACTAAAAATAATGTTAAAAATTGTAGACTCCATAAAAAGACAAGAATGCCTGGTTAAGAGTGAATTTCATGCTGGCATGAAATTTCAAAGTGGCGTTCCTARAGAGCGCAGTTTTGTTAATCCACCAAACAGGTAGATCCTTAGTTAGAGGCAATTTCATCTTGTTTGCCTTACCCTACAATGGTGTTATAAGCAAGAAAGTGGTATTACAAATGACAGTTATAATCCAAAATTCAAACTCAGAGCTGCAGCCATGCTCTGAAATGTGTGCAAGCCTTCAGAGTTTTGTATATAAAGTCACAAAGCCTCAGAATATTTTACATGAAGGAACTGTTCCTCTCATACAATATTTGCTATATTATCTGTGAATGAAATACACTGTTTGTCCCATTTTACAGTTGGAAACTAGTTTGACATGTTTTTCTCCATTACTTCGTCCTGTATTACCTAGACCACAAAAAAGTCAATCACATATTCACCAGGGACAGCTTGCCAAATTGAAGTGGCAATGTGATGTTTCCTTACAGCATTGTGTCCCAAAAACCTGAACTTCCCTGTTCTCCTCCTCAAAGTGGCTCAAACTGGAAACAGGTGACAGCAATGAGTTTCTGATGCCACAAGTCCTAAAGCTGAAATACAATGATCTAATCTCTCCATCACAAATGAAAACAAACTGAAAGCTGCTCTAATTGATACTGGCTATCAATAAGGCAAGATTTGATAATACAGGAAAAGAAACAGTTCGGCTCTGGCCTTGAAGAGTCAGGAAGGAGATATCGGAAATGTCCTGCAGGGCTCTGTCCCTCTGAGCTTGGAAAATCTTTTGGCATCTGGATCCATTAACTTTAGCTCTGGTTTTATCCATGACAATGGCACGGAGCCATCCTCGTGCTGGAGGCTTGAGGCCAGAGTATTTGGGAACAAGTAAGCTTCACCAATAGGATAGTGTATTGCAAACTTTCATGTAATATTTTTTCATATTACATTTATTATGTGTGGATTTGAGACATTTCTGTGCCACCTTGAGAAAAAAAAGTGTGTTTGAATTCTAATTGAATGAGACTGTACACTTACATGTAATTACATTCCTTTTTTACACATTACAATTATGCAACACTTTTATATATAAGACATTTCCATCCTCCTTATTTCACATGTTTAAAAAAACAGGCTTTATTATTATTTTTGTTTGGCATATGGGAAGAAGTAAAAGGACAAGGAGGGGGGAAAAGGACAAGGAGGGAGGAAGTGAGAGAAAGAGCAAGCAAGCACAAGAGAAATTTATAAAACAAGTATGCCTTTATAAATAGAGGTCACAATTTAATCTCATATTCAGTCTTTCCTTCAGAATATTTACAGAATTGTAACATTGTACTTTTTATGGCGTAAAAAGATATTAATTCCAGCATTGTTTAAGTGGGAGGCAAAGAAATATATTCTGGTTTCAATTAGGAAAGACAGATATATAAACAGGTTTTATTGGAAGGTCCTGATAGGAACAAAAGAATGTGATATTGATGGACACAAGGGACTCAGACCTGCTCTTGTTCAAACCGCTGGAAAAAACTTCCATTGGCTTCAGGGCTGCAGGATCAAGCACATCCCTAGGTCATGAACAGGTTTAGCAGACATGTTAAAATGGCTTCAGTTTCTGAGTACTGATGGCTCCATCCCCAGGAATCTGGATCTCACTGCCATTACCCACAGTCAATGGTAGCCAAAGGCCTGAATTTCTGCTTTAAGAAAGGTTGAAGCCTTGCCATAAATACTTTCCAGAGAATGGCAGTTATTATGGCAACAGTGTTCCCATCGCTCTAGTTAAGGTTGTGTCAGCATTTAAATTATAAACCCCTGTTTTCAGGGGTTTACATCTTGGCTATAAACATTTGCCGAGAGATGAAAATTGGCATTCACTGCCCTAAAGCCATTTTTTCAATAACAAAGCTTGGAGAAAATCAGACTGGGGTTTTTATACCGCAAGAGGGAAAAGAATTGGAGGCTTGTTGCGGGTGGTGAGGTGCATTTCTATGTACATAGATGTGTGTATACACAGAGATGGAGGGCAGGTATATTACTAAAATGTAAAATTTGCTCTGTATTTTTTAATTAAATTTTGCTGGGCACTGAGAGATTTGTTAGTTTGTTTTAAATGCATTTGTGTAAGAGTACTAAAAACAAAATAAGAACATTGCAGCTAGTATATTTCTTATAGCTGCATGAGCTTTAATATGGGTATAGCAATGTACATAAAAAATATTTTGCCTCTAAAATGCTAACATTTTTGCCCTTTGTAAAGAGGTTGTCGTATTATGCTTTATCTAGTTTTTCTGAGTACAAATAGTCCTTTTTTAAGCTGTAGAAAACAACACCCATTTACTTGTAACTACTCTTTCTCAAGGTGTCTTAGATGACATTTCCACTTTGAGTGTTCACATATGAAAACTCCACTAGCCAAAGAATTCATCTTTCAGCAGTATCCAGAGCTGTATGCTCCAGCCCTGCTCCTCTGCGTGCTAACCTCTGGCTCACAAAGGGGTGGTGCACATTGCTCTTCCTGAGTTTCTCTCATTCTAAAAATCCTTTGAAATCCCTCTCACTCTCTGAGATGGTGTTTTTGAATGTGTGTGCATTTTGTGTGTGTCTATACACATCTATGGATACATATATGTAAAACAACTGTGAAGAATTTGCTTGTGAATAACTTCTTCCTTGCATGTTTGTTATATGTATAGTAATACTGGGTGACTGCAAGAAATACTCCCTAGTGAAGCACAATTTTCTTGAAGAAGAGTTTTACATCTCTAATGAAATTAAGACAGAAAGATCAGATTCACAAAAGCAACATCACTGGGTATGCAGCGCTGTTGTCAGACAAAGGTACCTGAGGCCCATGCTACATATTGAAAAAGCAATATGAAAACCTTTGGCAGGAGTGGCAGTTTCCAGTGCTCAGTGAAAAGTGTGAAACAAAATTGCTTCAGCATTCCCAAGGCCAGGAGGATCATTATTTCCTTATAYTATGGACACCGAAGGAAAGAACTGGTGAGAAGTACACATCAGCCACCCTGACTAGAATTAGACACATGTCTAACAATATATCTCAAGCAGGCAATTTCTGGAAGAAGACTGGAACCTCCTGTTTCAGTTTAAAACAGAGTATGTGACTTTGAAGTCCTTCCAGGCTTGGGTGATCGGGACATCTTCTCATTCTTTCCAGCTGTAATCCACAACTTCAGTGTGGCCAAGCACATCCACCAGAAGAGTCAATGCCTGAGGTCCAAGACTGTGGTCTGACATACCTTATGTTTATCCACAGATCCTTCAAGGCAAATGGATGTTGTTTCATCAAAGTTACTGATAATGAACTGTGGTGGCGGATGAGTATGTGCTTATATAGGTGTGTTGGCACTGACTATAGGAATAAAAAGCCTGGAATTCATTTTTCACATTTCTGAGCTCAGCTGATGTGTAGTTTCATGAGAAATCACAGGCTTCGAGCTGTCAGATCCCTGAAGTGAGTTACCCATCTAAGCAATGAAGACTTTATTACACAACAGTAGGGGAAGAAGGAAGAGCCATCTACTGCAGACACTGCCTGGTGCCTACAACCAGCAGGAGCCTTGGGTCTCTCACAGACTGATCTAAATTATGGATTAACATTGCAGGTCTGCAAGCTCTCAGGAACCCTGGAAATGTCAGGTCTGCATAGACTGGAAACAAATAAGGGGAAGGTAATTTCCACAATTAATTTAAAACTAAATGTAAATTAAAACAAAGTATCCCTTCATTTCACTTCTGATTAAAAGATTTTTTTTTTTTTTTTTTACTAAAAGCATCAAACTCATAAATCTATTCTGCTATTCATTGCATTTAATACTTAATGCACTACCTTCACTGTGGTCTTATGGGTCTGATTGGCCTGCTTGGTTATTTCAGAAACGTAAACAACACCCATTACTATTTTTCCTTGAAATGGGTGAGGATACACCCCTTAATCACATCTTTTGGAACTATATTTCTGGGAAAAAAGTTCTATGAGATCTTACACCTCTCTCATCCTTAACAATTTTCAGAGAGTACAGAAAGGTCAATAGGATATCAAGTACCAGCTCATTATGAGATATTATTAGTGAGCATGATAATTGTTTGAGCTCTTCCATAGCATGACTATGTTGTACTTCAGTGCATATATTAATGAATAAGCCATTACTTAAATGGCAATTCGTCTCTGACTGTTATAAGTAATAAGCCTCTGAGTACATAAATCCAGATAAGGCCCTTTAATGTAATGTATAGCACATYATTTCATTTAGTTAATGAAAGAACAAGTACCAGCTAACAAATGGAAAATTGTCTGGGTTTTTTTCCTGGGGCTGTGGAGATATATTTTTCCTGTTTATTCTTCCTGTCAGCAAAAGAAAGGCAAGTTGAAAAACAAAACTGAGCCTGCCTTGTACAATTCAGAGCAATTAGCACCATTGAGATAATAAAAACTCTTATTTATTTGTACTGACGTTCTGCTACTGCAAGAAGCTTCACTGAGCACCAAGGCCTTTTTCTATTAGATGCTCAAATAAGTCCATCAATCTCCTACCCTAAAGAGTGTCCAGTCTAGTTTCAGAGAAGATAAAAAATGGGAATGATGACAAGGGAAATGAAAGTTAGTTGGCACCATTGGCTGGAAATTGATGTCCAGTCATTCCAAATCATGTGTGAGGGTCATAGAGGAATCATGACTATGATAGAAACTGGCAAGATGTGAAGACCATTATGGTAGAAACTGTAGACATGCAGAGCACTAAAAAAAGGGAGAGGATAACTTAAAAAGGCAAATATGGACATGGAGGAAGGGCCAAGTTATGAAGCCTCGAGAGTTTTAGAACTTGAATATGATCAGGTGAAAAATGGAGAACTGCTGGCAACATTCAAAACCACAGAAAACAGTGGACAGAGACAGAATCTAAAAATACATTTTTCTAGTAGTGTCTTGTATAATACAGTAGCAGGTGATCATCTGAAGAGGTGAGGAAAAACCTGTACCTAGATGAGTTTAGAGAGGTCAGGAAAGACTGAAAAAAGATGGACGTCATACATACAGATGAGTGGAAGGAATCAAGAAAGCATGACAAGGAGAAAGGACAACCATAAAACATGATACAGGAATATGTGTCACATGGGGCAATAGTGATGGGAGAATGAGTTAAACCCTGATAAATCCGTTCTCCCACTCAAGAATTAAAGAAATGGAAATGAGGATCTATTCAAATGAAGCCTAAATGAACAGCCAGGGAAGGCTGCTGAAGAGTCAGCATAACCACCACAAAAACTGAGGGAGAAGATTAAAATGAAGATAGTAAAGGAAAAAAGAATGAAAAAAAAAAGAAAAAAAACATGGAAGCTACAGCCTTAATTTGACCAAGAAAGATGTAGAGTGAAGATCTACAATGAACAGAGAGTATATTCTGTGTTCCTCTTTCCTTCTCTCCCCTTCTGCAGTTGCACTAGTACTATTCATATTAACAGAGCTCTTCTACATCCAATCTCACAAGATTTGCAAGGCCAGAAAAGGAGGTTTTGTGCAAGCAGTTCTAGCACCACAGAAGGTGAATGTAAGAGTGGAGCCAAGAGGGATGGGTGGTTCTCTCTGAATGAAGCCCTGCATAAGAATCTATTAAATGGCCCAATTTAGTCTGATCCGTGTTGATGAACAGTAAAAGTAACCAGAAATTACAAGTACATGGCCAAGAGAACTTTGGTCATGACGGCAAATAAACCAGGAAACTTATCACTACCTGAGCRCTAGACTATAGCTAAGGAACACTTAGAAATTCACACAGCACTTTTCCCCATGGTGGCTTCGCATGTCAAGCAAAGAGGAAGAGATGAAAAGAACCAAAATGATGAAAAAAGAGAAGCAGATCAACTACTGCCTTTAGGGAAAAGAGTGAGGATGGAAGGAGAAGCAGGGCAGTTAAGGGACAATAAGGACACTGTGGGAACAGAGAAGACTATTTGCAAAGATAATAGATGTAAAATGAATGATAGGTAATAGAAGTAAAATGGTGGAGGTGATGGCTGTAGATGATAACCAGCCACAGAAACTCCTAGGAGAAAACAGCATTCTTTGGAGGTCAAACAAAAGATACAGTGTAGCAGTATAAACTTGTTCAGAAAAGAAGCTTAGCAAAAACAGTGCAGCTTTTGAAGGATTATTTTAAAACTTTTTAATTTTAAAGCACTGCAAAAATCTTGATTAGCTTTGGGCATCTAATTGCATCAGTGTACTAAACAAGCCCTTGGATTTTAGATATGTGGAACTTGGAAAAGTACCAGTGCAGGCTTATACTTGGATAGATAGATCTAAATACCAGCAGTATCTCCCAACTGCAAAGAATCAAAAGATAATTTGCTTACCTCTATTATTTGTATCCCACCCCATAGGCAGGATCTGCTAATGGCTTGTACAGCACAATGTTTTTCTGTCAACACTGCAATTTTAGGAGAGAACATAATATTAACTGAGATTGCATTTACAGCTTCAGAGCATTAAATTTAGCTAAAGTAAATATTGCCTGGGATTCCAGCTAGGCACTGAGTAAACACGTATGACTTGTTGGGCAAGACTTGTTGGGTGTAAGTGCCATGTTCTGAAGATTTGTTCCGTAAAAAAATTTACGCTAGCACTTAAGCCAAGCACAAATACTATGCTCCCTAATAAGTAAGCCCTTAGGACTTGAGTGACACTTGCAAGGACTCTAGGTTTTAGGTTTGTCTGCAGTGAAAGATGAATATCCTCCACAAATACACTTGTTTGTTTATTTGCATCTGGCCATCACTCTGAAAGCATCTGGTCCTCTGAGGAAACAAGTTTTTTTCAGAAATCATCTTCATATGAGAAAATACTGGAAGGTGAAATGCAGTGATAATTTCAAACATACTTCCTTTGGCTCTTTCACTGGAAAGAGCTTGAATGTAATTCTGCTATCTCTGGGGGAAGGACTGTCAATCAGGACACTCTGCCAGCAGTGTTTGTTAGGCTCATTCTTGTGGGGAGCTGCAGAAGTCTGAAAGAATTTCAATGTGTTTATACTAACATTTAAATAATGGATGAGCTAGGAAGATATGAATCATGGGAATCAGTTGTCCCAATCAATGCCTGAACTGAATCATTGGACAGTTGTTATTTATTTATGTATTTTTGTAGTTGAAGCCAATTACACAACATAACAGCAAGTTCTATAGCATATGACATACAGTAAGAATTATACTCCATGCCATGTCATTATTCTCATAAAAACACCAGAAGGAATCAAGCTGAGCAACTTATTTCTGGAGGTTCCTTGCAAACAGAGTAAGGGACAGTCTCTTAGTCACTGAAGGCAGAGGAGGAAGAAAATAGTACAGGAGGACAAATAATTTCCAAAAAGAACCAGTGGCCTACCCAGACAGAACTGAGAATTGAGTAAAGCAGAGACTGTCTACAGCTTAATACCACCTGTTTTGAAGGCAATGGGACATTTATAATTTGAGACATAGAGCACCATACCTCTATTTGGGACTAGATTTAGTAGCTGAAAGTTTAAAAGATATAGTCATTCCAGTAATGCATTAAAAACTAAATGAAGAGGTTTGAAAATATCCCATAATAGAGAAGAGATGGGTGCCTATCACTGCTGGATACCTGCTTGAAATGCAACAAACAGCAGGACATAGTAGAAGGCCAAAAATGTTACAAAAAGGGGCATCCAAATAATTTTAAACAGGGCACAATTCAGATGACCTATCTCCATTTTGTTGTTTTGTGTTACAACCTTAATGTTATTTAAATGTATTTTTTTATTGTGTGTTAATAACAGTAATAAAAAAAAGCAAAAATACAACATACAGCTGTTTTACAACAAGCAGATGGTGGCTAGAAATGGACTGCTCTCCAGCTGTTCCAATTCTTGTCCAAATTGTGATCAAGAGAAGGGATAAACAGTYGTGTTACACAAGTCTGTCATAATATTTCATTTCAAAGTTAACGATTCACAGTGGTTTATCAGATGTAAATAATTGTTTATCACCTTCTATTTTGTTGCAGGAACCAGCAGTTTGTTATGAAGAGGAAATTTTAGAAAATTAATTACTTTGGGTGGAGGTAGAGATAACAGTGACATCAGTGTACCTATGTGGCAACATGAATGTTTAAGCACTCAAGACAAAAAGATCAAACCGTCCTCTTTCCCCCTTCAAAGGGAAAACCTGCTTTAGGGAAATAAACTAATTTTGGAAGTCCTTGTGTTCTAGTACAGTGCAAACCTAATGCATTTTGTCTTCAAGAGAGCTAAAGAAAGGTTTTTGTTGAACAGGAATGCTGAAGAAYATTTTTGGAGCTATGTTGAACCCCAAGATGTCCCAGTTGAACCTCCCAGTTCCACAGATGTCTGGATGTTGACCTTTGCACATATTATCTTATAGCTTCTGTTGCCCTTTCTTTACCTTGGTTTTGTAAACGCATACCTCACATTCTTCCAACCAGGTGAATTTGAGWTTTTCAGTGGAAACATCACTGGGATTTGCTATAGTCGGCATTGTATCATTTATTTACACTGAGGCAACACATTGACTATCAAAGGAGTTCCCAGAACCTAAACCGAGGAAGATGGTAGAAGTTACACTGCAAGATGTGGGTCAAACACTTTGGATTCTTTACTCACTACACCATGAAACATATGGCACAATACAMCTGGGGAGCCATTCTCCCTTATGGTGATTCATCCTGCTGAATAGCACAGCAAGTTCAGTCTGGCATTAAATGTTAGCATATGCAGTCTGGCATACCAAGACAGCTCACTGGCATCTGAATTATCGACAATGTGAATAGTCTGTTTGGAAACATCAATTCAGATCAACATCACATATCAAGTGAATTAGCCAAAAATAATATGGACATATTACATTCAGTCAGTAGACTGTAATATTCCTTAGTTGACAAAAAAAAAAAAAAAAAATCCCACAGGAACTTTAACATCTGCTTCTCATCTGTCCAGACAATCTGGATTTATTACCTTTGCATCCAGGTGTGCATCATTTCTTGTTACATTTTATCATCCAATACTCATATGTCATTCATTTCCAGGCATATCAGGAAGAAATGGTCTTTCAGAAGAGAAACTGACTCAGGATGATGAAAAAATAGTAGTAATAATGATGGCAAAGTGAATATGAAAAGAAATAATTTTCAGCATTAAATGCTGAAAAGATTAAATAAATGAATAACAAAGATTAATTGCAAAAGCCATTTTGGACCGCAGTAAAATAAGACTGTCTGACAGTCCCATGAATCTATATATCTTCTTGTGCCTTTTACAATTACAGTCCAGGCAGCTCAAAGGTGAAGGGGTACTCAAACAGGCACCAAAGGAAATCTCATCTTTGCAGTGTGCCATTTTCAGTATAGCAGCTGGGACCACGAGACAGACCTTAAAAGGACGTAAAACCTAGAAAGAACACCTGCAGTAGGAGTACAGCTCTGGCTTCAAAACGATGGGGTTCGGATTTCTAATATGAAATATTTGCCTTCAGTAGAATATGCTGGCTCATGCCATCATAAAGGCTGGTAAAAATCCCTTAAAACTAAAGGGAGGGAGGTGAACAAGACAGAGAGTTAAGAAGCCATTATAAAATGCCAGTATGTGTAACTCTGCAGTTTGAGTCTGATCCATGCTGGAGTCTTCCATTTCATCCTCTGAAGAGAAAATGACAGCAGGAAACTTCTAGTGTCAACCTTCATCTATTCTTCTGCATTTAGTAATGTTTTTTGACTGAACTTCTTTCCTGCTGCATTTCTTCCCACAACTTTTCTCATTTCTTCCTTCAGCAGCTTGAACTAATCCTACTGCTGCCTGTGAAATTTCTGAGTGTGTTACTGGGTTTGTCAGGAATCATTCAAGTTCAGAATTAGGACATTGTTTACTTGGTATACAAATATTGCAAATGTGATGCACCATAAAGTAAGAATTTGTCCAGATGGAGATTAGACATGAGATTAGATTTTACAGAGACAAGAAGAAAAATGAAGGATTCTTTGGGTTTTTGTGACCTTAGAAGTCCCCTAATGGGAGATAGGCTGAATAGTATTTTACAGAGTCAGGCACTTGTTTCCGAAGGACAAGATTGACATGGATTCTTGTACAAGGGAGAATACACAGCAAGAGCCCTCCTATTCCTTGCCCAGCCCACACAAAAAGAGTTTACAGTTGTAGTCCCTATGAACTGGCTGGTTACTTTTTTTCCTTTTTGCAGGCAAAGACAAAAATATCTACCTGTGCATTGAACTATGCACCAAATTTTGTCAAATAGCCTATAGAGAGGGTCATTCTCTTCCATATGTATTTTTTTAGAATTTAAGTTAATGATATGATCTAACCTTGAGTTACAAATAGGTTGAATTATAGAATGCACTTTTTAAAAAAAAAAAAAACAAGCATCTTACCCATTTGTTATTAAGCTTCCTGAAAAAAATATGTTAATTTGGCCCTCAAAGAAGGCTAAGTACATAAGAAATAAAGGATTAGCTAATAAAAAAAATGTCTGCAGATTTATCCAGATTTCAGGAAAATATTGTACATGTGGCTAAATACTGCCAGGACACCGCATTTTCACATGAATCTGATAAAAGACCCCCAGAAAATATTCTACAAAGGAAATGCTTCATATATGTAAAAAGCAATCCTCTTATGTAACTTCCATCATGGAGTTCTTCATCCAGTTTGCACGGACTAAGGGGACCAACTACAATTATTTAGAGTAAAAGCACTGAGGAAATTGAAAGCTGAACATCATGAGGTATGGGGAAAAAACAAACTTTGGGCAGGATGACTGTGATGAGAAGTAGCAGGTGTGATAACTTTGTAAGGAGAAAAATGCATTTCTCATTTAAAACAAATTTCATAGATTGCCATTAGCAAAAACCTACATTTTCAGCTTTTCACAAAACTGTACTTTTTATTGGATTCACTGTCCTGGAAACTTTGACTAAATCTGTGGGTTTTTTCAGGATATAGTAACAGCTTATAAAAGTAGACTAGCTCATTTTTTTCCCCTTATGCTAATTTTAACCTTGTCTAATCTCACTGTGATTACCTAATGCAAGAGACCAAGCAACCTGCAGTGACAGATTTCCTATGAACCTGTTATAACTTTAGGTGACACTATATGATTCTTTACGTATACTTATTTTTATGCAATAGTAACCCTATATCCATGCTAAGTTTTAACTTTTTAATGTAATATGCAAACAGTAAATAATTAACCTTCAAAAAGTCAAGGAAAATTACACCCACCTTACGAATGAGGAAACTGACTTTCAAAAGAGTTTTTGAACTCAGAGATACTGCATATATTAGTAGGAATAAGATTCGTACTAATGACTGAGGGAAACATTTTTCTCTTTCTTTAGACTCTTTTGATATATACATACAGTTCATAGTATTAATAATGATGGTGAAGACAAAAAGAAGCAGCTGGTAGAAAGTGGAAGAGTCATATTAAATGGGCAGTCTCTTAATTTACATCTTTGGGTGTTTTAAGCTACTTTTCTGACTACTCCTTTCTACTGACCCATTAACATAAGACCTAAAATCAGGGACCAACTTCAGAAAAACAAGGGGGAAGCTGCAAGTTCCCATATATGCTGAGGAGAGCTCTCCAGAAGACATTCTCTTCAACAGGCATGTTTGCCATCGTGGTCAGTGCCTGCCTGCGAGCTCAGCCTCAGGCACAGCCAGGACCTTATGCACCCCAGCACATCCAACAGGCACCCACAAGCACACAGCAGCCGATGGGCTGCTTGGGAGATGAATATGTTTATGGACTAAAGGGGGAACAGGTGAGAGAGAGTCAGCTCATGGCAGCTCTAGTTGCCACTTTACAACAATAGGAGAAATTGTCTGGGCGTTCAGAGACCTGTCACCACAAACCACACACCCATAACTTCTGCTACAGAGTCCTTGCCCATGATTAAGTTCATTCATTATCTACATCACTAACAGACGATGAAAGCTTTAGATCTTAAAATTTGGGTTGAAGATCATCAAAGACTTAATCAAGGTTGAGATGTGTGAAGATTAAAGTTATTTGAGTGTAATACAGATAATGGAATGTTTGATTCACGGGCAGGACAGAAAAGTGTATTTTGGCTTAAATAATTTAATTTTACTGTAACATATTTTTACTTTGTTTTGAAATATATTGGATTCTATTCACAATTTCAGGGTTAAATGTTTTCTCAAATGGAAATATCAAAATCTTGCATTTTTAAAATAGTGAGAGGAAAGCTGCTCTGAAAGTATAATTTTAGAAGTTGTGGGTTTTTTTTATTTAATGGAAAAAATCCAGCAAAACAACATGAATTTTCAAAATACTTGGGTGAAATCTGTGGGGTTTTTAATTTTAAAATAACTTGGTCAAAAATTTAATCCATCTCCAGGTAGCGTATACTGGTCAGATTGTGTCAGTAATGCCCTGGACAACTGAATTCAAAACCCTCCTTAAATTGGAGTCCTCCTTACTAGAGGACTCCAATTCAATACTTTGCTGACGAGGTAATTGTTACTCGTTTGAATTAAGGAAGTAGTCTTTAGTATTTCTAAGCTTTTGTAGTAAAAAAGTACTCATCAAGACATCTCCGTACAAATACGTATTAATATCAGGAGGAGTGTATTCACAAGAGTGTTCTTTATACATTGGACACACATATACAAACAATGTTTTCATAAATCTATATTTCTGAGAGGTAAAGAAATCTCTTTCACATATAGCTTTTTTAAGATAGATGTATATTTTAGAGGACTATATCTTCTCTTTTAAGTGCATACCTTGAAACTGGTGGGACTGTTGACACATTGAAGGAGTTATTCATGTAAATACGGACTCCAGAATCAAGCCCAATAAAAAGAAAAGAGGTGTTGTAGAAGTCTTAACACAACATCTAATGAAACAGTTGAACATTCAATCTCCAGGACCCATCCTGGCTCTGAAAACTGTAGAACAGAATATTATCACAGAATATGATATATGAAGCTTTTAACTGCAGTCTTTTCTAAAACAAACAGCAGCAGCTGCATGCTACTATGCACCAAAATATGGAGATATTAAATGCTTTGAATTGCATGTATTTATGCTTGGATCTTTCAAATGCTGTTTTGCGTAATCCCAGGGACATCACAGGGTCAATCTTACACAAAAGAAAAAAAGGTTTGCAGAAGGAGATTAATTTTTTCCAAGTTTTGTTTTCAGACGGTTCATAGGGAATTATTTACCACTTATGCCATACTTCTTAGGGCAAAACAAATTTCATAAACAAATTAATTACCATAGACAAATCTTGGATATTGGTAAACAGATTAAATAGTTTTACACATAGACAGTGCCTTAAATGGATAAAACATTATATGCCATAATAATTATTTTATTTTATTTTAAAGGCAGACTCTTTCCATTGAGCTGACGCAACAGTTTATTTAAAGACAAGTAGAACACAATTTGAGACAAAGATCTTAAACATGTCAGTAATTTTATCCTTCATTTATATTCCAATTTGTCACAACTACTTGTTTGTAGTCCAACATCCAAATAGAATAATTAGAAGAAAAAGCAAAACTTCAGCAATGGCCTCGTGTCAATACCAATGTTCTAAAAACTGAGAAGAGGAAAATCTTCCATTAATAATGCAAAATTCAGTGTTGGTGTTTCAAATTGTTCCTGACAGTTAGGCCAGTTAGATAAGAAGTAATATCTTTATTACAGATAAACTGGTACAGAACTGGGCCTTTAAGGGAAAAAGAAAGAACTAGAAGACAATGATGAAGAAGAAGAAGAAGATACTAATAGGTAAGTACAAGCTAGGGCATGATGGCTGAAAATATAAAATTAGACTAAAACTGTAGAATCATTCAAAGTGAGAGGGTGGTGGTGGTTTAGGGTATTTCATTCATTAACAATGATCATTAAAGTGAGGATGGTAAAACCCTCACACCTGTCTACACCTAAGTGGTGCAAGCTAGGACAAGATCATTCAAAGAATAGGAGTAAAAACTCTGAAAGGACCACTTAGAATAAGTGAGTGGTGATGGTTCAAGAGATGTGTTTATTAGTGGTGATAATTGAATATAAAGTGGCATAGCCTCCACCCTCTTGCAGACAGCACAGTCTCTGTGAAAGGGTCCAACCTCACTCACTTGGTGCTGATGTTAATCTGCACCTCTCAGCATTCACCAGGAGGAAAACTATAGGTCTGAGATCCCCCCTTTTTTTGTGGCTACACAGAACTATGCATTGATATCTCCCTGCTTCTCAGGGAAAAATGGCTAAATTAAGTTGTTGTTGTTGTTGTTGTTATTATCATCATCATCATCATCATCATATTTCTTGTTACAAGTGTAATCCAGACAAACTGGAACGAGCCGCAGAGTCAGAATTCACTAACTGCTTTCCCCACGACCAGCTTGGACGGGGGCCATGTCTCTTCCTCCTCTGCTCGTTACAACATAAATTCATAGTTGTTATGTCTGGGGATGGCATTGCTAAACTCAACCAGTGAGTTTCTCCTGGCAGGTAGACTTAGGTAGCGAGTTTCTGCTGGCAGGCCTGAGGAAACCCCTAGAAGCTTACATAGGCAGGCAGAAAGCCGGGTGTCAGGCAGGTATGATTAACCTTCTAATATAAAAAATAAACATATCTCTAGTAGGAGCTTTAGAAATATTCAGCATTCCAAAATCAAATAACTCTTTACACTCCCCATTGTAAGAAATTGTCAACAGAAGTTTTTTAAGACTGGAATCTGTTTTTATTAGGATTTCTGTACTGAACCTCTTGTCTCTCCACATTTGTATGTAAAGGCATAAACTGACTGACAGAGAGAAATATAACAAAGAAATTTGGCTCAAGCAGAATAAAACAGTCTGCAGATTAAATGTTTTCCTTTTCTAAATGTTACCAGTTTAGACGTAGTTCTCGGAGACCGCAGCATGCAGAAATAAGATATTAATTCCCTTATGATAACAAAACTGCAAAACTGCCCATCTGCAAAGGTCACTGCATCTGTGTTTTAGAAGTCATGAAAGACCAACCAAAGTAGTGTAGCTAGTGTGCAGATAAAGGTATTTAGGCAACTGAGTGTACCCATACAATTTTTTCAGGTTCCTAATCAATGAAAAGAGAGAAAGAAAAGAAAGAGCAAAATAAAAGAAAGATCATGATTAAATATTATCATTAAACATTTTAATTATAAACAATTCTGGATAATTATTAAGCTTTCATGTTAGTAAAACTGAAATTATTTTTCTAACCCCATCTGTTTTCCAAGTCCCAGTTCAGTATCCACCATCACACTGTTGAAGTCCATTTTATCATATGTCCTTTTGCATTTCCCACAGAATGCAAATAATGTAGTCTGGTATTTCCCTCCGAGACCATTTCATTTCTTAGATTGTATGCAAGAACAATGATGTTGCTCTGAATTCACATCACTGCAAGGGAGTGTTTAAAATGTAAAATGAATGAACTGAGTTTTCCCCTAAAGGAAGAAGACAATTGTATTCAGAGTTTCTGACTACCATCCCCTTTACTTGTTACAATTTTGTTAGGTTTTGGGTTGTGGGTTTGGTCTTGTTTTTTTTTTTTTACAGAAGATTTGAATTCTATACCAAACCTAGGCTGATACTGACCTTTCAAACTTTCTGCTACTAAAAAAAAGTTTGTAGGCATTCAATTATCATGAATTACAGTGATAGTTATCATTGATTGCCAAACCATTTAGGAACATTTGATAATTAATCTTCACAATAGCCTTGTGACAAAGGAATAAAAATGCAATGCAGCTTTCCAGAATCAAAGTAAAATTAAAGATAAAGAAGGGTGTAAATAACACACAGGCTTTCTGTTAACTCTCTCTTGTTGTATAGGGGAAAGTTTCACACTGATACTAATTTTGACATGTTTACATACTGCTTTATTTCCTTTTTCATAAACAAGCTAATAAGCTAACTACAGTGATGCAGCAGTTCGTTGTCATACCAAGGCAAGATGCACTTTCAGAGTCCAACTCCCAAACTTTTGCTGACTAGCGTTGCATGGATAGACTACCAGTTTGATAATCAGCATTGGTTTCTTGTATTAGAAATGGGAAGCTGAAGAATACTGAGACACACTGATTTCTAGCCCAGATACCTTGAGTAGGTTTTAGAATAACAAAGACAATTTCATTGTCTTTCTTTGAGCATCCAGTTTTAGTCTGGGAAGATAAAGTCAGCATCACRGACAGCATGAGAACTTCCTGGATCCCAGAGTCTTTTCTCCACTCTCGGGTTTGCTAAATAATTGAGACAGTTTTTCCCATGATTTACCACTCCTTCATAAAGGCTCCTCTAGCCTCTCTTTGATTATGACACAAAGTTCCTTGCACCTTCGTAATAAAATTATAACATTTGACTTTTAATTAACAAACTTTGGCATTATAGTATCTTCTAGAAAGAAAATACAGTAAGAGAGAGAGAGAGAAAGAGACAAAGAGAAAGCAAGCAAGAAAGCAAAAAAGTCCTCCGTATCTATCAAACATATGCCAATTGAACTGTAAGTGAAATGCATCTGTTGCACCATTTTGAAAACAGAAAAATTTTTTTGTTTTTTTTTATTAATGTTCTGTGCCTTACCTGGCCTTCAGGGACAGGATGCACAGACTTTTCTCATCTGAAAGAGTTGACTTAAATTTAAATCATTCCATTACAGGTTTTAGAGTGCTAATAAACTTGCCACATTTTTGTATTCATCCGAATAATAACTGGCTGTAGGGACTGGTGAAACAAGAACCATATTTTTTAAAAAACTTTCTGTAGTTTAGTTTCCAGGGTTGACTGGTTCTGAAGCTCGTGGGAATTATAAAGTCCAGTGGAGCTGGGGTTCTCTCAAAGCCTTTCTCTGTCCCCGTACCACCTACAGCACTGTGGTCACTGCAGTGCTGATTTGGGAAGGTTACTAATTCATCTCAGGCTATACTATTTTCCAGCGACTAGCACTTCATTAGGGTAAAAAGCTTCATTATGAAGGAAATATTCACAGAGAATTCTGCTTATAAATGGAAAAATACCAAGTTTTCTACCAGCTTGTTTCAAACATACATATAAACCTTATTTTTCAAATGTTTTGCAGTTCTTTCAAAATATTTCCCATTCTTCATTATGTTTCCTACCTCCTTTTTAATTTTAGTCTATTTCTTAAAATTATTAGAAAGTCAAAGTACTAGGAAATTGCCAAATTTTCTCAGAAGTAGTAAAGACAAGAGCATAACACTGCATTTTTCTGATCTACCAAATGAATTGTGAGAGTGGATCCTTAACTCCATATGACCAATACTGGTGACACTGAAGTACTCAGAGGTGTGAGAGCCATATCCTGACAGAATGGGTGCCAGTATCTGTTTCTAACTTTCACTTAATTTAAAAAAATATGATATTCTGATTGTAAATACTTGACTTTAAAGCTGTGCAAATGCCTTCCTTTAAACACATCTTCCTCCTTTGATCTCAAGCAACTACACAAAAGCCCAAATTTTTAGACTGCAGCTTTCATCCATTGTTACTATTAAAAAACAAGGGGGGAAAAAAAAGGAAAAACAAAAAAGAAAAAAAAAAAGAAAAGTTGTTGGTTTTTTTTTTTCAGGGCCATAAGTCAGACCCCACTTAGCCAATTTTGTTTGTGCTTTTCTCCAATGAGCAAACTAAACATTAGGCTGCAAACAACCGTGGAAATTGCAGCCCCAAAGGAATTTGTTTAACAAAGCTCTAAGTATCCTTAAAAAGAAAATCAAGTGGAAGGTGGAATTGACTTTAAGGAAGTTGGAATTAACTTTAACAGCTCAGCCACAGCAAGAATAGCACACATCTTTAACTGCAAGGAAAATTCACCCTGTGAACACACTATTACYAAGAAAAGTTGCAGATTCTCCATTTCTGTATTATCAAATTAAGACAAAATGTGTCTGTAGGAGATGAGCTGCAGTCAAAGAAAGTTTCCAGAACTCATTGCAAGAGAAACTGATGTGGTTCTACAGTCTGCATTATTCAGGTCAAACTAGTTGATGTAATGGTCCCTTCTGGCCTTAAGGTAATCTATGTATCTATGAAAACTTCTAGTTTAAATAATATTTCATTTGTATATAATATATTATAGTTATAATAATTATTAAAAAGACACTTGCTGATTTGACAAAGCTGAGGACATATTTGCTTTCCACTGGACAGTGCCACGGACTTGCCACATATAGAGGTTGGGTCCTGTCGTGCACAGCCACTGATACTTCAGGGTGTACCTGCTGCAGCATGGACTTATCCACAGCCACAGATGCTTCGAGGTGCACCTTCTCCAGCGTGGACTTGTCCTTGGGCCACAATCCCTTCAGAGGTATACCTGCTGCGGCACAGACATAACCACGGCCACAGATGCTTCGAGGTGTACGTGCTTTGGCATGGGCTTATCCACGGCCACAGATGCCTCGGGGTGTCCTGCTCCTGCGCAGACTCATCCACAGGTCACAGTCCCTTCAACTCGAGTTCACACTGGAGTTCCAGCCTGTCCRGTACARCAGCACAGAAACAGCAGCGATGCCCTGGCCATCTGCCAGCCCAGGCGCATCGCCATTGCTGTTATCAAAATGTTCCCAGGCACAGCACAGTAAGATGATCAGCAGTGCAGCAGTACAGCAAGCAGCAAAAGCAAAAAGCAGCCACTAACGAGCACGAGACTCTTAATATACAGTAAGGCAAGCAAGCCCCATGGCAAGCACAGAAGCCTGCCGATTAATAGCTAAATAGCAATAACAGCTATAAATTCGATCTAGCACATTCCAATCAAATCTATCATTATCTCGAACCCTTCGTGCCCCACATTGGGCGCCAAAAAGGACTGTTGTGGTTTAACCCCAGCCGGCAACTAAGCCCCACACAGCCGCTCGCTCACTCCCCCCTACAGTGGGATGGGGGAAGAGAATCAGAAGAGTAAAAGTGAGAAAACTCGTGGGTTGAGATAAAGACAGTTTAATAGGCAAAGCAAAAGCAGTGCACGCAAGCAAAGCAAAACAAGGAATTCATTCACCACTTCCCATCGGCAGGCAGGTGTTCAGCCATCTCCAGGAAAGCAGGGCTCCATCACGCCTAATGGTTACTTGGGAAGACAAAACGCCATCACTCCGAATGTCCCCCTCTTCCTTCTTCTTCCCCCAGCTTTATATGCTGAGCGTGACATCATATGGTGTGGAATATCCCTTTGGTCAGTTAGGGTCAGCTGTCCCAGCTGTGTCCCCTCCCACCTTCTTGTGCACCCCCAGCCTCCTCGCTGGTGGGGTGGTGTGAGGAGCAGAAAAGGCCTTGACTCTGTGTAAGCACTGCTCAGCAATAACAAAAACATCCCTGTATTATCAACACTGTTTTCAGCACAAATTCAAAACTTAGTCCCATACAAGCTACTATGGAAAAAATTAACTCTATCCCAGTCAAAACCAGCGCAGGTCCCCATATCAGGAGCAGCCACATTTCAGCAAGAGTGTGAAGGATATGAGTTACCCAGCTGGTGTGGTGTAACTGAAGCTGATTCATTGCTTCCTGTTGGGTGGGTATCCATAGAAACAGTGGACTATTACTTTGATTTTAAAAAAATGTGTTAGCCCTTGTTTAACTTTGGAAATAATGTCTCTTTAGAAAGACATGTCTGGAAAGTGTGGATGAGCAACTAGTAGTGTTGATGCACTGCTTAAATGGTTTAAAACATTCATTGTAAGTAGCAACATGTAAAACATTCACTCCAAGTATCAAGTACCATCTCATCTACACTTGGTAATATCCTACATTATGAGAAGAAATTCTGCATTATGAAGAGAAACATAGGTAGTAAATAAATGTTGGTGTTAGGTGAGATAAATCACACCTTTGGAGTGGTATTTCCCCCAGTGGCCTAAACAAGGAGTCTAGATAACAAGCCTAGGTACAGATATATCTATATGTGTAAAACCCACAAAGGGAAACCACGATTTGTTTGGAGATTCAATGAATAGAAGTAATTTTTAAAATATCCTTTTCTGTGTATTTTAAAACATCTGCCACTGTGAGGAATGAATGTCCTGCTATGTTTTCAAAATGGAAAATAGTTATGGGATAGCAGTGGTTTTGTTTCCGGTTTAAATTCCTCTTTTTGGTGAAATTCACATGTAATGTGAGAAATGTCAGATTTACAGAGAAGAACAGAGCTTGCAGTGAAAGATAGAAATAAAGACCTATATTTACTGAAACAGTTGATGTATGTATGTGTGTTTGTGTCTGCGTGTACACAAACACACACTAATATACTCTGAAAACTTTGTGCACATACCTACAAATATGTTTAGTTCTAAGACATATCAATTTAAACACACTTTACTGTTGTAGAATTGGGGCTTTATTCGTGTTTTTAAAGAAAGTCACATATGTAAAATAAAATGTCTTTTCAACATATAAAATCTAAAGTAAAAACAGAATTAAAATACAAATAAATTACTGATTACATTCTCAGAAATACTAGTTATTTATTTTCAATGTTTGTATAACTAGAAGTTAGAATATCTGATATTACTGCATTACAATAAACTAATTCCTTATAATAAAACATTAATGCAGTTGCTCATATTTATTCAAAAAAGCAATAGTTTTCATTCAAACATTTTTCTCTAATTTTTGTAGGGAAATATTTGACAATGACCAATTTAGCATGAGGTGTCACAATAGCTGATAGAAGTGAGTGATTTTACGTRTCTAGATAATATTTATGTCTCTGTGTGTAAGCATTAAAGAGGAAAATACTATCTGTTAATTATTATTTTTCCATCAGACCTTTCATAATTTCACTGAGTGTTCTTTGTATTAGTCCAGTGCCTAGAGGTTCCTGAAGAAAACAAGGCACCAAGATTTAGGTAGCATATTACTATACAGTTGATGAAGGAACACAGCTGACACATCTGTTTGACATCAGTCATATGGAAGCTTCTGCAAGGCCCTGCAGTGCGTATGGGAAAAGGTTTGGCCAGATAAATGTAACTACCATGGTGCCAAGCTGCAAGAGGGCTCTACTTGTACCTATACAAAGAGGTAGTGCCAGTTCAGGTTGCCTACCTACCTGAGTGGAAATCTCCCAAAGACGGACACTTAACACAGGCTTGCATCAATAAAACAGTGTGCTGAGTTTGAAAGTGGGTGCTGGCTTGAGGCCATGTTCAAAAGGCAAATTCCGCCATAAAATACCTGTGGCCCCAAAGAGCCTTCAGTCCTCCGAAAGCTGAGACCTCACAATTTAAAGTATGAAGCGTTTAATGCAGTTTTCAGGGTAACATTGCATATACTGTAGCTTACAAAAATTAAAAAAAAAAAAAAGGAGAGAACAGTTTAGAAGGAAGGACATTACTCTTTCCTCTAAACTGATGAGAAACCAAGGCCTGGAGAGAAAACATGACTTACCTAAGGTCACACAGGAAGCTTGTGACAAAGTCAGAAACTGAAATCAAATTTCCTGACTTCCAATCTGTTGCATCAGCCATAAGAGGATCTTTCCTCTCTTATTAATTTAATTTTTTGATTTATCTTTTTGTATTCTGAAGCATCTGGTTGACTACAGAACAAAATGGTTCACATGATTAGTGTAAATAATGTTACATTTTGATGCTATTTTCATTGCTTATATATATCCTGAAGATACTTCAAATGGGGCATCTATTATATACAGACACTGAATAAGTACATTGATTAATTTATAAATATGTCATAATTAAAGGGTTTTTCTTCCTTAATTTGCATATAACTGATCAATTTTCAAGTGAACATATCATTATTTTACACAGAAATTAACCTTGGGCAGTTCAAATAGTGTCTATGTATATGTACTTCATTATCTATAATTTACATGCTATGCCATTCGCTACTAATTCCTCAGAGAACATAATCATTCAGCAAACAAGCAGCATTTTGATGTCTTTTACAGMATAATTCTAAGAATAAAGAGGGAAATGGCACACAATCCAAATTGCTGCTTTTCCTTCTGCTGCTCAAGATGAAGCTGCTGTCCTCACTTCCACTAGCGCTATAGTGGCACCTCAAGGCAGAATAACAACATGTCAGGATTATTCACGGCTTATCACATGCCTCGCACGGGGAAGTCAGTATTAAGCTAGAAAAATGCAAACTCAGGTCAACAAAGGCCTGAGTCTGCAATGTCTGCTTTTAGTTGTCTAAAAATGACAGGCACTAACTCAAAATGGGTGAAAATTACTTTTATGATTCAGACCAGGTACCTCAGTCTTAAGAAATGTCAGTGTCTATTAAGTGTTATATCTCAGTGAAGAGATGAAGCTAAGAAGTGAACCAACAAAATTTATCTTCCGTATTGGAATCCCAAAGACTCCTATGATGAAATAGGAAGATTCTGAAGCAGGAATGAAAGGAGAAAGTGACATATCTTTGGAACMTCCTCTATGACCATTTTTTCTTTCTAAAGAAGATCAGATACATATTTTGCTCAAGCCATTCCAGACAAGAAGCAGACAATGTGTTTGAATCATTTAGAGATTCATTATAATCCAGAGAAACTATAAAAACCACAAACTTATCTATGTATCTTGAATGAAAATCACCCAAGAATTTCTGATACAAAAAGTTCCACAACTATATCCAAAAATAAGCTGTTTGTCTGAAAGAGTTTTGTTTGCAGTTTTGCTTTGCTTTGTTTGTTTGTTTATTATGTATTGTATGAGCAAGATAACCTATGGCAGAGTTGACCAATCTAGAAGACACATAAATGCATGTTTGGTGGGAAGGCTGTCCTTCCATCTAATGGAGGTCCATTCATTGTTCAGTTCATGTGATAGTTTCCATGTTGATTTAAATATTTTAAATATACTGATTCTTTTGGCAGGGACCTTATCTTCCTAAGTATTTGTACAGCATGTGTGTTAAGTTAGCTTCATCTTCAACAGAGTTTTTAAGCATATGTAAGTAACGTGCACATAGATATAGATAGGTAATCCATATTCCACAGGTTCTAGAAGAAGAGCTCCTTTCACCATACAGAGATTTCCTGAGCAGAGGCTCATAGCAGTTTAGATAATCGTTAACAAGAACTTTAGACATGATGAACCCACCTGCCTTTGCCATTTTTGTATTCAACACAGGAATCACAATTCCTGAGACTACTGAAAGTCTGAAACAGTGACTTTGACCCTATTAGGTTTTAACACCAAGGTTGTTCAGGAAGAGATATCGAGGATATGTGTATAATTACTATATAATTTACTAATCTAACTGAATGGGTAGAATATTTCCTTGCTTCTTTGAGCATTAATAGTACTTCCTTTAACCTTTATGACCTACAGAGATTCTGTTGCAACTTCCAGGGGAAAAAGGAAGGTGTTTGTCTTGAATAGCTTGTCTGGAGCAGGAGACAGCTTTTWCCACTGCCAGAATCCCCAGTGAGAACAAAAGGATTAGAGAGGACCTACAATATCCTCAGCTTATAGAGGACAAAGAATATTCATATGGATGCACTGGACCTATTCAACAGGACAGACAAATGCACACATCAGTATAGGATTAAAGTGTCATCTCAACAGTGTGACAAGATGAACAAATGGCTAATGAATCCAACCTACATCTTTTCTTTCAGTCACAAACAAATCGACTATTTTAAACCTGAAGACAACATCTCTAGATAATCAGATGGTTTTTTCCCTGTGGAAGTAGAAGGATGGTAAAAAGATGYACTACCCTAAAATTTCCTTGATCTGCTATCCTTACTACTTTTTGTGCATCTCCACACTATGTGTGAGAGACCAAGTGTCCTAATGACTGCTTCTGGCACTGTTCTTGTTTATAAATGTCAGGTCATTCAGTAAAGTAATAGAAATCACATGACTTTTTCAGATGAACATTCACAAAGACCAAATTAGTAACATTAGTTGTTTCAAACAAATTTGTGAAAATCCTCAGGTCTTATTCAACTCATAAATGCTATTTGTCAAAGAATGAAAAATAATGAAGAAAAGCAGAGAAATCATCACTTCATAAAAATACTTAACAGTCAATTGAAAAAGTCAAGGTAGGTGTTATTAATTATAAAGTGAAAAAATACAGTCTGTCTTTACACTTACATTAGGGGAAAAAATGGCTCAGAAGAACTGATCCCTGTGCAGAAAACTGTGAAAATATTTCATAAAAATTAATCTTGATTTGCCAACTATTTTTCTGTTCTTTGCAGTCATTATCTACAGTAATAGGCTGAGACAACTATATAGGAAATTAAGATGTACATTTGGATCACTGGTAAATGAGCAGTTAGATAATAGACAACTGACTTAGTCTGCTCAGATAACATACAGAATACTTCACTGCTAGAAAGGAGATGAAAAAGTAGCTGTGAATTGCCTGGTGTTTGTATGCATTGGTGAACTTTGCTAGAGCATAGATTTTACAGAGTTTTTTTGTTCACTGATCCAGGAGAGTTAGTGGAAACTTCATTTTAGAGTATATATCAACACATATCGCAGATAATAATGATTGTAGATATTTTGGTCTTCTCTGTTGAAGGCCTAGCAGATGTATGTAATAGAGGATACCATACATTACATACCCACACTGAAATGGGTGGATGAGGATGGTGAAGAGCGATGTTTTCAAGAAGTTACTTTAAGTTTAAAATACATTTCAAAATGGTTGAGGGTTTTGGTGGCAGGGCAATCCTTTACTTTTGCACAATCATGTACCACACCAGTGAAAAATTAAGATAGGAAATCATATTCCCAAGTTTCACTCCTGTTTACACTAAACTGAGTTTATGTAAGTAACGTGCTTGCACTAGTATGGAAAAAACAGGAGACCATCGTCTGAGAGAAGGGCATCTCTTTCCCATTATGATTTGTTTTGAAGTAGCTGCTTGACTAATGAATTTGTACACATCCCACCTCCAACCTTCCCCATCCCATTTTCCGCATGTGTTTGCATTACTGAGGAGTAATTATAATGAAAAATACAAACCTCAGGTGAAAAGGAGATGGGACGTGACAGCTGAAAAAAACAGATACACCAGACAGCTCATCATCTTCACATTTCATCTGACCTTTCAGCAGCCACCAGACCAAATGAGTAGCAGGATAAGATCAACAGGTGAAAACAGACACAGCAGGAATTATTTCATTCGTGGATCTTGAAGGTCGGACAACTTGAATAGAGTACTGTATAGATCATTTTTCTTAATGATTCATCAATATACATAGAAAATATGCATTCCTATACCCAAAAGATGAATTTATCTGCCAGTGTCCCATTTTAGGGGCAAAGAATGGATCAAATCTATTAGTCATTCTTTAAACAAGAGCATAAAGAATATACAGAGATCTGTCTCTTTTTGGGAAAAGAAATTACGGAGGTATTTGCAGCACTTACCTTCAAGTACTTACCCTACACATTATTCTTCCTAAACTCTCCCTATAATCAGTGGAAAGAAACACTCCTGCAGACAGGAAGTTTAAAGCATCTTAGTTACATTTCTGCTCTGAACTTCTCCCAGATCGCTTTCATACTATTCAGTATGAATCTTATCCYAAAAACCTAATATCAGACAGTTATGTCATTGGAATAAATCAAGTAGGTGAATTAGTTTTCCTAATTACTTTCCTGAGTTTAAGCTTGCCTCAGGACAATAGACTAAAAGACCTACCAAAGTATGATTAGAAAGATGCTATTTATTTAATTTTTTAAGACCACCTGGAAGACTGGGCTCTGCAAAGACAGAGTATTCCTTTAACAAGAACGGTTGGAATGAATATCCATTCACAATATGAGTCTAAGCACATTACAAAACCATTCAACAACATGACAAACAGGCCTTAGACATATGAGAGAAACAGGAGACTCACTGCAGATCTTCAAAAGGATGAAATCTGATTTTAAAATAGCATTTTTACCACAGAAAAGGGTAGTCCAGAAGCCAGGCATATCCACTATTCACAAGAGACTACAAAAGCAATACATTGCAGAGTGTTAGAAAGCAGGCTTTCTGCCCATTGCCACTGGAAATCAAGCCTTTTTAATTGGGAAGTTGGGGAAAGGGAAAGGGAAAGGGAAAGGGAAAGGGAAAGGGAAAGGGAAAGGGAAAGGGAAAGGGAAGGGGAAGGCAAGGGAAGGGGAAGGCAAGGCAAGGCAAAGGCAAAGGCAAAGGCAAGGCAA
>JAYKAV010003221.1:2700858-2742713 GCA_035582835.1 Phoebastria nigripes | reverse complement strand
AGGAAAGGAAAGGAAAGGAAAGGAAAGGAAAGGAAAGGAAAGGAAAGGAAAGGAAAGGAAAGGAAAGGAAAGGAAAGGAAAGGAAAGGAAAGGAAGCTTAATATAAGACATCAATACACCACCATACAGCAATTAAAAACATTAATGGGCTACTTCCATTAGAAACAGGTTTTAGAAACATGTTTTAAGATCAGAAACTGAGACACAGACAGGTCAACTGGCTTGCCCCAAACAACTCACAAATCCTGTGCCACAGTCACTGCCAGAAAAATTAACTTCAATCTAATTCATCTACAAGGTCATCCTTCTTCTTAGAGGTCCAGATTTAGACTATGTATTTTGCATTTCAGTTAAGAATTCACATCTTGTAATACTATGCAACTAAATAACACTAACTCAGCCAAATTTAACCATTTCTTCTTCTTCGTTTTACATCACACTTCTTTAAGTCATAATCAGTAAAATCAGACTGTACACTCACACTGAAACCCTCAAATAGTCAGTTGGAGAAAATGTTTACAGCTGACCATAAACCCCTGAAAATACCAAGTTTTATTGGAAATGCTGACCAGCCTTTTACGCGTAGTTCTAAATAATGAAAGATTCCTGGCTGGCTCACTCTCTCATTGCCATCTAACCATTTTTGTTCCATTCATTAATGGAACATCATATAACTTAACAGAAATTAACATATGTAAAGAATGTCATCCCAGAGGGATTTCTGGAACAAAGGAATATTTTTCTATAGTTGGCAGTTTTGGTAAGAGCTCGTTTTCTAATCTACAGTAATTATTAACCTCACAAAGAAATGAACTCTCTTTCTTCAGGTTTTTAACCAAATGCCCCATTCTTTGGCTTTGTGTCTTGGACTTGTGGATGTCTTAAATATAAAAAAAAAGCACAAAAACTCACCCTCCAAGTTTCTGATTGCTTTTTTTAATAGCTCAGTCCCTGAGGGGCTCAACTTGTTATTGAAATTGTTTTCTTTAATGGGCATTTTGTGCTTTTCCCCTGGATTATTTTACTTACTTGGAGTGGTGAATGCATGCCAGTTCAAAAATCAAACACTGGGGCAAATGCTACAAACACATTGCCCAACATGTGGTCAGCATTTAGACAAGTATATAAAGCAGAGAATTATTCTGAGCACTGGGGAGAACTCTCTTCATTCAGTGTTACAGCAGATAAATTATCTATCTCATAATTTAGATTATGCTGACAGTTTCATTATGTATTTCCAGTGCCCAAAGATACTAATAAGTGTTGTAGGTTTGTCCCAGTTCAGCATACAAACTAAATTCTRTCTTCAGTGAATGCTGAACAGACACAATGAAGGGCAGATGTGTTCTATAGGATCTTGGCACTGTCATCCCTCACAACATTTGAACTTTGAATTTATTTCAAAAGCCTGAAAGCTTATTTAGCTGACACTTGGGAGGGAAGGAACGGGAGAGGATTTGATTCTCCTCTCACACATGTTTTAAGCCATTGTTGGATTGCTGATTTCATTAGAGTTACTTCTGATTTACACGGCTGTCAGTGACAGGATCCAGTCTATATAAAACTGAATTAGAAATCTAAAGAATATTCTGCCAGATTTCTGATGTTACACCCAGCAGGAGACTATTGAAGTTATAAGCTGGGAAAATAACTTGCTAAAGGAAGGCAGATCAAGAAACATTCTAAAGGGATGGTGGTTACTAAGTGAGTTCCTTAAGGATCAGCTTTGGGGCTGTGTTTGCATCATTTTTTTCAAGGTTAGTGCCTAAGTTGTCACAAAGTACTTTATCGAGTGTTATACTGAATTCCAAATCTTTTAGAACCTCACAGTTTCTCAATGGTCTGTATTGTACCAAGTGCTGATACTAACTTTGTCTGCTTCAGTCAGTCTTCTGTAAATACATGCTGCAATTTCAATTTTCCATCTATCATCATGCCCTGAACAAATCATCATAATATGTTAAACAGTAATGCATACTATTGAAATGAATCCATCAAAGTTGAAGTTTCCTGGTTATTTTTTCTCTTTAGGATATTTACTTCATCCAGCTGTAGGCACTTGGCCATCTAGCAGCCCTAATTTCCCACTACAGGCAATGGAGAATAGACTCCACTTAAGAATTATTCAAAAGCATAAGTAAGATTCCTGGTTTAAATAGCCTTCTGAAAGGATCTGTCTCTCTGTATTAACTGGATAGGTTCATTTGCCCACATAATTAGGTAGCTGAACTACAATTGTCTGACTGTGTGTTGCCACCTTTAATCTGATGCTACAAATCCTTGTTACGGGACTTCTAATTTCCTGCACTCATTCTTTCATTAAGTTGCTTGTAGTTGCTGGAGTCATGAGAGTAGTATTCCATTTTCTTCTACTGCTCTTTGGAAGAAAGCACCTTCTTCATTACATTCCCTTAAAGTCATAGTCTGATTTGCCATATTTACAGTAAAGTCAATGGACTACTTGGCTGAGTAAAATCAACCTTATCTTTCCAGTTCCTAGGACATCTCACTTCAACCTGCATTAAAACATTAGGGATTGCTGTGATAGTATTCTTCAAGCACACTTGGCATTGTTGGGAGAGGACTCACAGGTTCTGTTTCTGTGGGAAGAACTAGGAGACAACCAGTAAGCCTGAGGAGAGGATGGGTACCTCGTACAAAGACCATTGATCTTCCAGTATTCATGACATCTCTATTACTACAGCATCTAGCTGAAGAATGAAGACCGCGCCCATTACACCAAAGAGGAAGAAGAGTGAATGGAAATTAATTCTGTTTTGATGTGTCTTCTCTCAAAAATCTTAGGTGTATGATGTAAGTTGTACAAAGCAGGGACATGCAATTCTGAACAGACTTTTTCATTCTCATTCACTGCTCTGTTTTTCAATTTAATTTTACTTTTATTAATGACAGGGTATCTGGTTCAACTCCTACTGACAACCATGAAAAAGCTACAGGATTTCCAGGGAAGAAGGATCAAGATCATCAAAACTGGCCTATCAGTCTTCACTTTCAATTTCATTCTCAACTGTGTCAATAACTTTGGCATTACTAAATACAATGAATTGATTTAAGATACCCAGGCAGATCCCTAAATAAGATGTGATTATTTTGAGCACATTCTATAAAAGCTTCACACTAAAAGCATGAAAAAGTAGCACCCACAGGAGAGCAATCACAGTTAGGCATTGTTAGATTGTACAGTATTTTTTAAAAAAGGTCAGTTTCTGGATCTTGTTGGGGCCACTAATATGCTGTACAACTTTTACAGGTTTGAATCCTGAAGTTAGTAGCTAAGGTTCTAGTCAGACTACTCAATTTTCATGTTACCCATCAGAAAACTCAAAGCACCACTGCATAAAATCGTTGATGCCTGGCAGCAACCTAAGTAGCAAGAACAGTGTCTCAAGTCCTGCTTTCTGTTTCATTTAGGAAAGCTAATCTCTCATTGTAACCTTGACAAAAAAATGTCAATACAAGTTTGAATTAGATTTAAGTAATCATTTCAAAACTCACCCTGGAAAAAATTAATTAGAGAAAGATTCTCACTTTTACACTTCTCCTTCTACAGACAGCCTAAAGAAAAAAAAAACAGCCTGGAAGAGTCTCCAACAGGAAACAAATTCAGATTGCTGTTGGTTCCTGTGTTCCCCCTTACTGTAAAAAGAACAAAACCCAAGAATAAAACAACACCCTTTAGCCTAAAACCCCCAAAATCCCCAAAGAGGAGGTTCATTATATGTCTGTAGCTTTGCTCACCTGTCATGTGGGGGTTATCATTAGCGGGTAAGTTAGAGTTGCCTGAAAAAGAAAAGAGGATTGTTCTAATCAGTCCCATACGGGGAAGGAAATTACTGGGAAGCACCTCTACTCCACTTTCCCCCTCCCACCTTGCCAATACAATTTCAGAAAAGCAAAGGCTCTTACTCCATTGTGCAAAACTCAAAGGCCACTTTAAGAAAATTTAACCCCATTCCTCTACATCTAATCTGGAGAAATAGACAAGAAAAATTCAAAAGAAACATGTCTTCTGCAAACTGTGGTAACTGTTTTTATTGCCTATCTGTCAAGGAAATGAGAACTCATATCAGCATGGAAGTGATTAAAAGATCACAATGGATTTTTTAACTTCGCACTTTTTCATGCAAATTATTGCCAAACTTTGTCATGAAAATTATATAATTTTAATTGAAAATCATATTTCCCTGCCTTTTAATTCATGTACATTTTTAAAAATAGTAAAAAATAAATATGAAATACAATATTGCCTATAGTAAGAGTTGATAAATCATCTCCTCTCTTGCTTCTGCAATATTCTCTTYATATGTTCATCTGAATTTATATATATAAAATATATTAATATTGCAGTTCATAAGTTTAAGTTATCTGTAATTTTCGTCAATAAAAGTCAGTACTATAAGTAGCTTACAACATAAAGCACTGATTAAACTCCCTTTAAAATCAATGGGTAATACTATAAATCTGACAAGAAATACAGAAAATACTATAATATATAAAATAAATAATAAATGTAAGCCATCTACCATTTATTATTTAAAATTGACCTCAAGAGAATAGCAAATAGATATGGATTTTGATTCTATCCAATTTAAATTCTAATTTAGATTCCAGATTAATATCAAAGCTGGAAAATTATCTTGTCCACATGGATTTTTACTATTTTATAATTCATAAATGTAATTGTATCATTTTTATTGCACAGGACATCCAAGTCAGAAAAAAAAAATCCCCTTCTTTCATATTTTTGCACGTTTCTACAATATTTAAGTTTCAAAATTTGTTTTTCAAAGACAATAGAGGAAATTGTGGAATATATAGTTTTATATGTAGGACAAACTACTCTATTAAAAAGAATTGATTTTGTACTTTATAAAGCTATATGAAACTTTGGTGTGGAGCAGACTTATAAAGATGCTGCAAACATGAATCAATAACAATTATTTTATTTCTGTTTGGTAAATTGGAAGATATGAAAAGTTCCTTCTTGTTTGAAAGGCAAGAAAGTATGATGACTAAACACCAAGTTGGGCAACTGCTAATAAACTGGAAAAGTGAAAACCATTTCAGATAACAAAAAAAATATTATTCTTTGAAAATTTTTGAATTAATTATGGTAGGGGGATAGAATATTTGTCAATCAGGATGTTAAATTTAAAGACAATTTTAACTGAGAAAATACTAAAAGATGCATTTTACCTTAGCAATGGAGAGATGAAAGAAATGTGAGTGTCATTCCTTTTAGTTCACTACAAACGAAAGTATGAGAAAAGTAGTTTTTGCAGTCTTTATATTGGAATCTCTTTTTTTTTCTCAGAAGTTTTGTTGTTGACTGAATCCGACATGGATTCTGGTGTTTTTAAACTTTTTTTTTAATTTATTCTACACATTCCACTTTCTACATGAAAGGCCCATATCCAGACCTTACAGTCATCAGAGCGTGCAGGAAGCTCAGACTTTGGCCTGCCACTTATGTACAGTAAGATGCAAAAAGGATCTGTAACACTGTGCTGAAAAGAAGTTTATACTGCTCTCTGTACCACTGATCAATGTTACAGCAAGGAGAAGATGTGAGATATACCTTTACTGTGCATACAGACCTGTTTTCTATGTTGAACAGACTGTGTTTGTCTAGTAGCTTTGTAGTCCACCTTGCATTCCTACTACTATAGCAAATCTAGCATGATATCTGATTATCACTTACTATTTACAGGAAATTTGAAAAATGGAGAATGAGTTTGGAAAAGGCACTGGAAAACAGACTGAGTTCTGGTGGGAAAGATACTCACTGTTATGCCATCTATAATATTAATCCTTTAAATAAAAAATTGGATAGTTTCAAAAATATGTTGTCTTTAAAGTTAATATCCAAAACATGGTGTATCAAACACATATGAAAAAAATCTGACACTTATGTATCTTATGTACAGGAAGTCATATTTTTAGACTGAAAAGGAATATGCTTTTCTTTGTGAAGTATAGACACATGCATATCCTCAGAAATCCAAAATAATGGGTGACTTGCAAACCTGTATTTTGTAACTTTGTAAGCTCTGAGGAAGCTCTGTCAAGAACCAGTCTCCAGCATGGCAAGCACTTTGAGGATAAGTAATTAAAACAGTCTCTCCCCCAAATAGACCACAATCCAGATGCCGTATGAAACCGATGGAAGACAGAGGCAGGTAAGTTTTCTGCAATGTCATTAACAAGGTTTAGAGTATTAGTTTTTCAACCAATTGTTTAACCAGTGCTAGATGGAGAAAATTTGCAGACAGAGTACAGAAAAGCCTTAAGAAGGCGTTGTGTGCCTGAGGAAAGAACAGATAAGCAGGTAATTGTGGCTGCCACTACTGATATAGACTGAAGACTGAACCCTGATAAATTAGCAAATGTGATGATAGTGTGAGACTAAATGCTTAGGGCTTGAAAAAGAGAAAGGTGCTGAAGTTGATGTGGTGGGGAAGGGACAGCCAGGGAGAGGCAGCAAACACAAGAAAGGGCATGGTTAGATCAATGAATAAGAAGCTGATTCTAGCAACAGCATGTTGAATGGAAATTTGTCTCAATGTTCTTTACTCAAAATATGTTTGCTGTGATAGATCCTACATTATGCATATGTCACTCTTATTAGGGAAGGCTGCTTGTATGGCTAGGAGTATCTGACACTGCTGGGTTTTATAGGGATTACTTGTTAACTTTTAAAGTTAAAGCTTCTGCATCTTTTCCTTCTTTTTTTTTTTCACCCTTTCTTTTAAATTCCAGACTAGTCCACAGATTGAAAAAATCCAAGCCATCTATCTGTTCTGTAATCACTTCCTTCCCACCAAGTGGGAAAAAATCTCCAGGTACTTTCCCAATGCTCTATGGTTAACGCTGAGGTTAGGAAGTTGTTCTGCCATTTTTAGAAGCTACCTTTGTGAGTGGAAATGTACCATGCAGAGAGAAACTGCATTTACTGTCTACTATGTCCTCGGTTATTTAGGAAACCAACTATGGCAGATTACATGTGGATGTTGAATTTCTCCCCAAAATCTGCAGTAATATCAAATTTATTTTGCTTGACACAAAGTTGCTTAATCCTTGAGGGAAAAAATCTTCAGTTTTACATAGTTTATTTATTTTTAGACATTTCTCCTTGGGCACTGCATGATTCCTCTGATAGGCTAGGTTTTCTCAAAAGTGCTAAATGACCTATAAAAAATCTGATGGATATACTACTAGAATACAAGTTTAATAAGTTCGCTTTCATATGCCATATACAGTTTAAATTAGTAGTGACTAAAGGTTATTAAATTAAATACTATGAAAAATGAGTGGTCAGCTCTGGATTACAATACACTGATTCTACAGAGATCAGCTCATATCTCTTCTTTTCTTTTCTTTTCCTTTCTTTTTTCCCCCAGAAAAAGAAAAAGAAACTGTATTTTTAGCACCAACTCTTATGAGGAAAGAAAAAAAAGGAAAGGAAAAAAACCAACTTGGAAAATAATGACGTGAACAAACATGTTTCATGGACATCTGCCTGAATCCAAAACCAGAAGAAAGTTCATCAAAATGGGCTTTACCTACTGCTTCTCACTATGGCTTTTGCTAGCTTGCTGCTGCAGAGGATGCCAAGTCATCCTCTGTTTCCAGGGCATTTGGAGAAATTGATTCCTAAACAAGGATAATAAACCCCTGGAGACGGGAGCTGGAAATTTGACCTGCCAAAACATTGTTGCACTGCCTTCTGGTCCAAGGGTGTAAGAAGCATCAAGTGATCCGTGGCTTGACCAGAAGGTCCCATCAACCTCTAAGTCTGGGCCCTTCTTAGGACCCAACAATCTCTCCGTGTTTTTTCTCACCAGGCAAGGCAGGCCGAGCACAAGCTGCCTATGAAGGCTCTCTGCCTTTGCAGCTGCTTTTTTAATGAAGTATTCGAGGCTGTCCTGCCTGCCTAGCTTTGATCACATGAGCCGACAATGTGCACTCGCAGCCCAGAAGGCCAACCGTATCCTGGGCTGCATCAAAARAAGTGTGGCCAGCAGGTCGAGGGAGGTGATTCTGCCCCTCTCCTCTGCTCTGGTGAGACCCCACCTGGAGTACTGCGTCCAGCTCTGGAGCCCTCAGCACAGGAAAGACAGGGACCTGTTGGAGYGGGTCCAGAGGAGGGCCACGAAAATGATCAAGGGGATGGAACACCTCTCCTATGAAGAAAGGCTGAGAGAGTTGGGGTTGTTCAGCCTGGAGAAGAGAAGGCTTCGGGGAKACCTGACTGCAGCCTTTCAGTACTTAAAGGGGGCTTATAAGAAAGATGGGTACAAACTTTTTAGCAGGGCCTGTTGCGACAGGACAGGGGGAATGGCTTTAAACTAAAAGAGGGTAGATTTAGACTAGATATAAGGAAGAAATTTTTTACGCTGAGGGTGGTGAAACACTGGAAGAGGTTGCCCAGAGAGGTGGTAGATGCCCCATCCCTGGAAACATTCAAGGTCAGGTTGGACGGGGCTCTGAGCACCCTGATCTAGTTGAAGATGTCCCTGCCCATGGCAGGGGGGTTGGACTAGATGACCTTTAAATGTCCCTTCCAATCCAAACTATTCTATGATTCTATGATTCTATGAAGCTGCATTCAGGTTTTACCCCTAGGTGTACCATCTGAGCTGCTGTAGAGTCCATCCCCCAAGGGCTGCTAGGAAATTTGGTATCTGGCTTGGGATTGATGCCACACTTGCAAGGTAATAGAGAGGAAATCAGTGAACATCTTAAGTGTTATACTCACCAGAAACTTGCCAGCTACTCTGTTTGGCTTCTTCTTTCTTATTTTTAAAACTATCACATGAAAACAGAATATATTAATTCCAGTTAAAGCTTTTTTTTTTTTTTCCCCCTTTATTTTCCTTTTTAAAAAGAAAACAATTCTGATTTCTTTTTTTAATTCCTGGACACAGACTTAAAAGCATAGCTTCTTTTTTCTCAAAGGCTTGGTATTATTCTGAATAAATCTATAGCAATTCCACTCAAAAATATCATCAAATGCCTTGTGGACTTTTTGCTCACTGTGTAGGAGTGGAGGCAGGGGGAGAAGTAGATTCTCAACATTCATTTTAAAAGAAATTACTTAGTTGTGGGTGTGAAACACTTTTTTAATGTTGCAAAATCTAATCCCTACCAAGGTCTATATTGAGGATGTTGCAGTTAAGAAAATCCAGTATTTTTCAAGGAAAAAAAAAAAAAAAAGAGGAAAAATAAAACCAAATAAATCCCCCAACCTTTAATAAAGCTGAATGCAAAAAGATTGCAAGAATCATAGCCGTCCCCAAATAAGGACATATCTGAATATGATTAAAATGATACTTTTTCCTTTATATTTGTACAGGGCAGAAGGTGCAAGATGCCTGGCAGCAGCACGTGGAGGCAGGAAGAGCCTTTCAGTACAGCTGCAAACTGCAAGTAAAGGAGGGTGTGGGGAGAACAGCTGGAAGCTCAAGAAGAAACAGGGACACCATGAATCACACTTCCTTCTTAGGCTGCTTCTGGAGCAGCAGGGCTCTTTATTATGACTTTAGAGTAAGCTCCTGCTCACCCACTGCTTTTTTTCTAATACAATATCTCACAGTCTCAAGAACTCTCCATGGGAAAACAGCCAAATCTGAAGGAAGAGAATATGAAGGAGGCATGAGAATTACCTTCAAATATGCAAAGAAGGGAACAGCCTCCACAGGGGTGGAGGCTAGGACAGAAAAAATAAAAAAGGATTAAACTGCAGCAAAGAGGACTTGCATTAGATACTCGGCAGAACTTCTTAACAGTGAGGACAATGAATCTCAACAATGGATTACTTGAAAAGGGCTATATTCTGGCAAGCTCTAAGAGCCATTTAGACAAGCATCTGACAGTAATGACACGCGTAGTGCTTATGCAGCTTTGGCATAAGAGGATGGACTACATGATCCTTCCAGATTCATTCCAGCTCTATGAGTCTGTGTGCAAAACAACAGTCACAGCTAATCTGCATTTGCAGGTTTGTGGCTGCCAAAAATAAAGGCTAGAATAAGGTGAATCTGAGAATGTGGCTCTTAATCTATCTACCTGCGTGGTTCCTACTGGTGGGGTTTCTCTCCACGTCAAGCAGAGAGAACCCTTATTTGCAAGGTCTCATCCAGGTCACATAGAGGAAAATGATTAGAATTCAGTTTCTCTGCATTGCAGGATCCAGAGCTGAGTCAACCCTGCTGGGATTCAACCCACATTCCAGGGAGTCTAAGTATTTCATATCTGATGTATAAACCTCTAACTAAATAAAATTTCAGCTGGGAGATGTACCAGTGTGTTGTCAGATTTTATTGTGTTTCTGTTTGAAATTCACTCACAGGTTTGAGAAATTCCTACGTTTTTACCAGCACAGAGCATCTGTTATGTTGATCTATTTACCTCTTCTTTTCAAAGGCATGCAAATTACCAGGATTTCAGTGTTTTTCAAAATGATTTTATACTCAACATGATTCCATCGAGATCTGCAAATGCCTTAGATTTATGCCTGCTCAGTATCTGATGCTCAATTATTAATTCACTAATGTCTGTAAAGTGCTTTGAAGATGAAAAACATTACATTGTAGAACTGCTAACTGATGCTTGGATGCTACTTTTACTGCTGCTGAAGCTGTTAGAAAATATGCTTGGACCACATCCCCAAAGGCACATGTTGAGGAAAGGTCATCTAGGGCAGCAGTTTATCCAGAAAGGAGTAAATCAGACTGAAATTCTAGAACTACACTRTTTTTTTAATGCGGAGTCCAAAAGTCATTAGAGTTATGAGACTAGATTTTTTTTCTTTAAACAAAGTATGTTTAACTATTAAATAGATCAAGAGGAAAAAAAATCAATACAAGGAATAATTTAAAACAGTAAGATGAAAAGCATTTCCCACTAGCTTCTGGGAAGGCAGGGCACTGTGGTTTCTGTCCTACACTCCAATTAATTTGTACATGGATGGGGAGCTGAGTTTGAATGTGAAAGCACATTTGGATGGAACAGTCCTTTGGGCATTTGTAGAGAATACAGAAAGGTCTGTGATGGCATTCCGTCTCTTTGACTATAGAGCAATACGGTTTGGGTTTTGCTGTAGCACTGGTCTGCTTCTGCTCCAGGAAGATACCTTTTTAACCCATCATGGCCTTTTGGTGGGATGAAGCCAGAACCCTAAGTAAACATCCAAGATCTCAGCAGGTAGGGCTTTGTYTCCAGGCTCTGGCATCTAGCTGCTTGCTGTAAGATCAGTAATGCTTTTAAGGTATCCTCTTTGGTTCCCCTCAGACCCACCCTCCAGCTGGATTACATCTGAAGGTTGCTCTTCCCTCTGCCTGAGATATGTACAGAAAGAAGAGGCTTTTATTGATTTTTCACACATCACCCTCCTACCCACACAAACACACAGTCCTGATCATCAGATACTTTGGGCGTTTTGCTACACTTCACACATATGTTGCTGCATTACAAAACACTGCTCTCTACTACAGGATTACAAATGTTGCTGACCCCGTCTTCTGCCACTTCTGGAGAGCACTACTTTTAAGAAAAGCTTGAAAGAACTGTTTGGCTCTGAGCAGAGGCCAGTTGAAGTGATCAGACAGAGCTTTGACCTCAAGTGTCGGACTCCTTTATTTGAGCAAATTTTGAACAGCAGTCACTGCATGAGCTAAAACTCTACCCTGAGCAGAACTGAGCAGATAAAAACCCAGCCAGAGCTGAAACAGTTTAGAAATGTGGAAGACAACTGGAGAAGTTTAAACCCAGTGCTTTACTTTGTATCTGCAAGCAATGGAAACCAAAATGGACACCAAAAAAAAAAAAAAAAAAAAAAGGAAAAGTCAAGAGGAAGCTTCATCTCTGACAACAGCTTGTTCTGAAGCACTTGAGGTTTTTAATAGTTTCAGTCAACTCAGCCAGGCAAGGCTAACACTGAAGCTGTAATGCAGGCATTTATTTGAGAACTGCATTCCACATAAAAATAGAATATATGAGTAACACCATTTTAAACAGAGGACACTAGAAGAAGTTGAAAAAATAGAGAAGTGACTTCAGCCAAGCCTCAATCTTAGGGGGTGGAGTCCTTGATAAGAGGCAAAACACTGAATGAGATCCGGAACAAAACATTCAGAGAGAGGCTATTGAAAGATCCAAAATTAACTGTGTAAAAAAACAATTCACATTTGGATAGCAAAAGAAGCCAATCAGTTCAAGCCAAAGCCCACAGACTGTTACTCAGACATGATGAATATCATAGGAAATTCAAAATACAAGAAATAAAACAATCAAGGGTGGAAAGGCAGGAGGATTTCAATGCTGGGAGCCTCTAAAATACAGCTCATGAAGTGATATATGTAAACATGTACACATTCACATGTAAACAGAAGAAGTAAAGATAATGTTTGACATCTGAAGAAAGATGCAGAAAATGAAATAGATTTGCCAAAATGTTTAAGAGCCCACAGAACATGTTCTACATGGGCAAAGGAGTTTCTCCTTAAGAGCAAAAGATAATATTGCCAAAGGAGAAGAACAGACTGCCAATGTGGGGGGGRAAAAAATAAGGATTATCAGGTGTGATGAACATTGTTTCACAGACTACAAGAATCAGTGATCATAGAATCATAGAATGATAGAATAGTTTGGGTTGGAAAGGGACCTTTAAAGCTCATCTAGTCCAACCCCCCCTGCAATGAGCAGGGACAACTTCAACTAGATCAGGTTGCTCAGATGTCAACTCTAACTATCTTCTGTAAAACAGGAACTGGTGAAATCATGTATYAGCATGTGGGTTCCCAGATAGCGCGGAGAGAAAGGTCTGCTGCCACGAGCAGCAAGAGCAGGCTGCTCGGCAAGGGCAGGAAAGCTGGCAGCCTGGAGCTACAGTGGGCAGTGAGGTTGGCCAGGCAGTACCCTCTCCTGCAGAGCAAGTCCATTGATGGTAATGACAGTCAGCCAAGTACAGATCACACACATGTCTAGGTCAAGCCAAGGCATCAAGTTAGGGTCAGAACCAGTGAGGGACATGGCCAGGCACAGGCATCCCTGCAGCATAGCCCAGGCAAAGACCAGGAGTGAGTGTCTGAGCTCAAATGCAGTTCCTGAGCAAAGTGGGAAGGCCCCAGAAAGGCATATCACACCTCTGTCATGCACCTCTGATTCCACGTTACAGCTGCACCATGTGAGATCTTGCCTTGAGCACAGACAACCAAATACCTAGGAGTTGGGGATGGAGGCTGCAGAGCCTGTTGGTACACTTCAGGCCATGACAGTAATTTGACATCTGTATATATTATACGGACTTTTTTTTCTAAAAGAAGAGCAGCTGAGGGAAAATACCTCTTCCGAAAACATTCTCAAGAATCAGCCTAAGTCTAATGGACAAACGTCGCATGCTGCAATCTTCATTCATCAATGAAATTTTCTTAACCTGGAGACATAACAGTGTTAGCGGTGGAAGCAACTGCTAGAGGATTTACTGGAGCATTTCACAGCTGTCACATCCATATGTGCTGGTTTTGGCTGGGATAGAGTTAATTTTCTTCATAGTAGCTAGTATGGGGCTAGGTTTTGGATTTGTGCTGAAAACASTRTTGATTATACRGGGATCTTTTCTTTATTGCTGAGCAGTGCTTACACAGAGTCAAGGCCTTTTCTGCTCCTCACACCACCCCACCAGCGAGGAGGCTGGGGGTGCACAAGAAGGTGGGAGGGGACAGCTGACCCCATCTGACCAAAGGGATATCCCATACCATATGACGTCATGCTCAGCATATAAAGCTGGGGGAAGAAGAAGGAAGAGGAGGACGTTCGGAGTGATGGCGTTTGTCTTCCCAAGTAACCATGACGCGTGATGGAGCCCTGCTTTCCTGGAGATGGCTGAACACCTGCCTGCCGATGGGAAGTGGTGAATGAATTCCTTKTTTTGCTTTGCTTGCATGCGCGGCTTTTGCTTTCCCTATTAAACTGTCTTTATCTCAACCCACAAGTTTTCTCACTTTTACTCTTCTGATTCTTTCCCCCATCCCACTGTAGGGTGGAGTGAGCGAGTGGCTGTGTGGTGCTGAGTTGCTGGCTGGGGTTAAACCACAATACCATGTCACACATCCTCAGCTCCACATATGCTCCATTGTCATATAACAAAGGAGATGTGGCCTGCTGTGCGGACTCCATCCCCTCTACTAGTATAGGTACAGCCACACAGAAACTATGTCCCAACAGTCACTCTGTGAATGATGCAGTCTACATGACTTGAACCCAAGTCTACATGACTTGGGTAATAAGGGTTTTCCCAAGGTTGTATCCTACTATTGCTCCCTGGAGCATGTACTAGCAAGCATAGGATATAGGTCCAGCTTCACAAAAAATTTCCTTTACCAGAGGAATGAACCACGGGATCACTCACTGTGCAGTTATTTTATCTGACAGAAATAATATTTTCCCTTTACCTTGGTCTTTTTTTTTTCCCATTCCAAGACTTGCATGATGCCTGGCCAGCTGCTGATGAACTGATGGTGTTTGTCTGAAATGATGACTACTCAAATATCACTGGTATCTTTGGGACCATCTCTTGGCTCATGATAAAAAAAAAATTCACTGGAGAAAAATAAATACTTGATTCTTTGCTCTCAAAGTGAAAAGTCAGGAGCTGATACAGGAATGGGTTGATTTAGACTGAAGATCAATCCAATCCAGAGCCCTGCCTCTGACAGTACCAATAGTTCCACAGAGATAAAAGAGCAAGGACAGAAAAAGCATGCTTGCCCAGTCAATGCACTGCAGAGATACAAAAATCATGCACGCACACTTCAGTCAGATTATTTCTAAGAAATCTGGTAGGCTACCTTCAGAGAACCAACCTGAAGCTGAACCTTGGAAAACACAGGTTGTTCCAGAGTTTAATCATATTCAAAGTTAGATTATTAGTAGAAAGGCATCTGTTTGTTATATTACTGACAGCTGGAGTGTCTGACTGATGGGATGCCAATGATGCCTCTGAATATTTTGCTTCATTCTACTACAAATTTGTATTTATATAGAGCAAGGATATAAAATCGAGTGTTTTACCCCTTTGAAAGGTGCTTTGACTCTGGTCCCATGGCAGTCAAAAGTGTGGTTTGCCCAGTGGCTGTTGCTGAAGCAGTTCCATTTTGCGTGACATCTTTAAATAGTAATTGGAACTGGGACTAAATCTGACCTTCCCGAGTCACACTACAGTGTCCAAAGAATGAGGGCAGCTACGTATTACTTGCAGGAAAATTTTGCTCTGAATTTATACTTCAGGTCAGTCTTCTGCCTAGAAACCCCTAGGAATCTACTGCTTTGCTATGTAATCTGTCTGCAGTTACCATATTCATCAGCCAAAAGCACTCATAGGATCTTATAATGGTGCATTAGGACACTGAGCACTCCAGGGAGAAAACGAAGTTAATGTAACGGCAAATGACTTTCAAAATATTCTATTCTGTGCCTTTAAATTTCAGACCCTGAAAAGAAAGCAAAAGAAAAAAGAAAAAGAAGCACATGAAAGGAGGACATCAGCCTGTGACTGAAAGTCCAGCTGTGTAAACAAGTTTAGTGACTTCTTTTATCTCTAATTGGTCTTACACACTGATCTTTCTGGTGCCAAAATCACACACTTCACATTAATTCTTCAGTAATATAGCATTATTTCCGGATGGAATTGGTATGAAATGTCAAACTGATATGTGTCACTTGCAATTTATTAACGTTTCAAGTTTTTTCCAGTGAACATCAACAACTGTCTTTAGTTATATTACTTTAAAAGTTTGAAAAGGAAACACGTTTATACCACTGAAAATGTGAATATAGGCACTAAAATTGTGCTAATAGTGCTATTCACTGCATGAGACATAGAAGATACTCAGCTGGCATAAATTTTTTGGCCAAATTACATTAACTTCAGAGATGCCATGCCAGTTAATATGGTCAAATAATTGGCCTATAGACTTCAGAAGATATCCGTCTCACAAATGCAGACCAGGCTGTTGTCTTTCCTGATAGTTTAGGACCTTTGAGTAACAAGATATTCACATAGTTATGTAGACTAATCTGGAGTAGACACTGGGGTAGACACTGAAAAACGCCAGTGAGACAAAGAAGCCACGTGTACAGGCAAATGAAAATCAATACTGATAAATGCAAGGTGATGCACACTGGCCATAAAAATAAATTAATGAGGTAACAAGCAAGTGAACTGTCTATTCATCTGACACGGGTCAAAGTCACCCATATGTGAGAAATGGGCATCAAAGCAAAATCACAGTCTGTGTGCAGTTGTGATCAGAAAAACAAATATTTCACGTTACACGGTGTATGTGGCACAATGAAATATATAAAGAAGATCATGTCAATACAATGATGTGGTATTGTCTGCACAGTTAAAAGGGATTTGATAACATTACACATAGCAATGAAAAATGAGTGTGAAAAACAATAAACTTCTGTTCTTTAGTCCTTCTATTTCTTCCACAGGATTATTACATAAAATTAGAGAAGAGTAAGTTCAGAAAGAATCACCAAAGTACTTTTTTCTGCTACAGATCAATAAGCTGTGACTATATTGTCATATATGTGTGTGTGTCTGTGTGTGTGTGTATATATATAAAACTTAGATATAACTTAGGTTAATAACAAGACTGATGACTGGTAAGACAGTCATAACTAATAATCAAATCTGGCATTAACTGATAATAAACATAATTTCAAAACCAACCAACCAAACATAATTCATGGCTTAAGATAGCCTCTAATGTTTACAGATCTGTCATATGATAAATAGTCCTTTGAAGCAGCCAGTAACTGTGAGAAATGGAATACTAGACTAGATTGACCTCAGTTTGATTCAATTTGGAAATTTCTATTTTGCTAACAATATTCGTTTTCTACCAATAGATGACTAGACAAGACCCTGAGTGACCTGCTGTAGTCATTCCTGTTTTGAGCAGAAGGGTTGGACTAGAGACCTCCAGAGATGCCTTCCAACCTTAACAATTCTTTGATTCTATGATACAATGAAAGAATACAAATAATTTTGTAGGACTGGTATTGGAAGGAATATTTCTGTTCTAAAGGATATATGTGGTTGAATGCATTAGGAAAAAATAACACCAGAAAACAAAGTTATAGGTTGGGGTTTTTTTTTCATTAATCCGCTCATAATGGCATATATGGCAATTCCTCTAGTGCTGCATTACTCTGTGAGAGACAATTTCTTTCTACCCCAAAATAGATTTAAATAAATTGTAACAGACATTTATTATAATTCCCATACTAGCAGCCTCACAGATGACTACAGCAGGAAAATTCTTCTCTGCTTCAGTGCTAACTTACATTCCCTCCATTTGCTACCCTTCACATGCAGCTTTTTGTTTTACTTCTGAGYTCACATCCATTTGTAGACATCAGTAACATCACCCATTCCTCGCGAGAGCAGGGTTAAGGAGAGTGTAACAAGCCTGAGAACTCAGATCTGATCAGTAAGGCTGGCTTCACCCTTTATTCAAGAGAAAATTGCTACGAAAAGCAAAATGCAAGACAAACGTAACTCTCAGAATACTGAAAAAAATGGTGCCCCTATTTAACAAGTAACTTGTTTAGAAGTGTCTAGTTATTGAGGACGTAAACACTGTTGTCAACATCGGATGTAAACACTGTTGTCAACATCAAACATCCACATTGTTCAGGTTTAGGTCAGGGCCTGTTTCTCTTCCCTTTAGCATGTAAAATATGTTTTGACTCTTCACTCAAAGAAGCTGTTTTTTCCAGTTGTTAAAAAATCAAAAAGAAACACACAGCAGTAAACAAAATAAGTGAACCATTTTGCAATAGTTTTGTGAAACACCAGGAGAATGATTTATTCAAAAGTCTTCTATTTGGGTTATTCTCAAAGAATGTCCATAGCTCGGTAACTTTAGAACTTAAGTATGCATCATTATCATTAACAAGGCTTTTCCTTTAATTTATTGGGATAAAACAATGTGTGTTTCTAGCCTGGACATTTTCACTAAAGCAGTTCAAAGTTAGTTCATCTGTGGCTATACTAGGACATTAAACCTGCCCAGGAACACTTTTATGCACAAAGTGGTCTGCTAAGACCAATGTCCAGCTTATCAAATCCTTTCAGCTACAAAACAAGATGGTCACACACAGATAAAAACAGAAATTGAGAAATGAGAAAACCAGACTATGATTATTCCTGAAATGCTCCAAGAAATTTTTCAGGACAGTGCAAGTTGACGAAGACAATAATTTTTCCAGGGACTGATCTAACAACTGAAAAGTGGAGATGACTGAGGTCCAATGTCAAGGAGCCTTCTCTGGCATAGTTTAATTTACCAGTTTAGATATAGATTCAGTGTTTTTATTGATTGTTTTCGCAGCAGAGTTGGTTCTTCTAAGAATACGCTTTGGTGGGCCAAGTTAAACGCCATCTTCCCTGACTGGCAGAAGAGGTTTTCAGGCCTGCTTTCATTACTTGTCTTTGATTTCTGTGTTGAAGTAGATTTGTTCAGTGGCTTGGAAACACTGAAACTAGATGCCCAATCTTAATAAAAAACCTGGAGAAATTAGACTGCAAGAAAATATTAGCAGTTAAGAGGAAGGGAACATGGATGTGAACTTCACTGATTCATTGAGTTACAAGTGTTAACTGGGACATAATTGAAGAACCTCTTTCTCCAAAGGCTGCTGTGCAAACTGAAGGAAAAGACCCATTTGCAGACTTCACTTGGGGACCGACCTCTAGAGGGCAACAGAATCATATGAAATGGCAATTCAATAACGACAAGGGCAGTATCAGAATCGCACACTAATCAATATAGTTCATCCTCCCTTTACATCCTAAACCTCTATTTATACAAAACTTAATTTGAAGGACCTGTTTTACAGAGTGATACATGTAATGACCAGATACCACCTGTATGGTTACTGTGACCATATTGTACCTTCCATTAACACTCAATCATGGCCATAAAATACATTACCTTCCACTCTAAAAACACAACCTTTAAGCTTGAAATAAATACAAATCTCTGTAAGGTCTCAAGTCTTTTATTCTCTGGGAACAAAACCACTCTTATGAAGAAGACCAGGATGTCACACTCAGACCTCCAAGCTGTGAGCCTACAGTGGTTCCAGACTGCTAGACCTCGACCCATTTTTTCAAAGCATTCCTAAAACCCCTCTCTCTGTGTGATTCAGTATGATAATTTTTAAACACATACATATGTGTAAATTAAATTAAAATCTTCCTATAGTTGTTCTCAAAGTATCCCTGTGCCTTTAACCTACTTCATCTCCACCTTTCTTAGATGACAGTCTCTTCATGGAAAGGTCATCTGCATTTTATCTTGGAAAGATAAAACATATAGAACATATTCTCTGTGCTTCACTTGTAAATAACGTAAGTCCTATTAACTAAAACAAGGATTAGTCCTCAAAGTTCTTTGCTAAATAGATTATTAATACTACAGGTACTGTGTTAGCAATAATATAAGACCAGAAATGGCATAATGATTATTTCTCTTAAAGCACTCTGAAAAGCATTCAATCATTAGCTCCTGCAGCCATTCACTGTGGACTCCAGACTAATACTTTCATTTTCAAATGTCAATTTCTGCTGTTAAATTAAATGAAAATCTGGATCAGTGTGATACATCATCATCTAAAGTAACTCCTGAGGWAATCACTAGAGTAATGCCATTAGCATTGCCTGCCATTTTCTAAAATGTTTCAGTGTAAAAAAGCAGGCTGTGTGGTTTGTTTCAGATGGCTGCCTGCTGCAATCTTTCTTCGGTCAAGGCTGCGAACACCCAGCCTACCTTTCACCTGGGGCAGCTTTTCAAGACAGTACTTGGAACTGATGAGAGGATGAAACATGGCCTGGGCCTGCGGATAAGACAAAGAATAGGTCGAGTTGTAATCCCCACTGTAACGGGCTTTGATAGCTCAGTCTGCCTGCCTTCCTGAGAAAGACTTAGTTAACTGATGTTCGTACAGCTGTATTGGGTGTCCATGGCAAGGTGTTGGTGGCAGGGGACTGCAGGGGTGGCCTCTGTGGAAAGAGGCCAGGGGCTGCCTTGTACTGGACACAGCCAGATCCAGCAGGTTCCAGGCAGCTCCAATGGACCCATTGCAGAAGACAGTTGAGCCCATCAGCCAAGATGGTGGTGCCTCTGGGAAAATGGATTTCAGAAAGGGCAAAAATGCTTATGGCAGTGTGAGGAGTAAGGAAAAAAGTGTGAGAAACAACCCTGCAGACACCAAGGTCAGAGAAGAAGGAGGGGGAGGAAGTGCTTCAGGTGCCAGAGCAGAGATTCCCCTGCAGTCTGTGGAGAAGACCATGGTGAGACAGGTTGTCCCCCTGCAGCCCATGGAGGACCACACTGGAGCAGATATCCACACTGCAGCCCATGGAGGACCCCACGCTGGAGCAGGGGGATATTCCCTGAAGGAACTGCAGCCCATGGAGACCCCACATCGGAGCAGGGAAAAAGTGTGAGGAGGAAGGAGCAGCAGAGAAGGACTGTTATGGACTGAATGAACCCCCCCCCATTTCCCATCCCCCCTGCACTGCTCAGGGTGGGAGGGAGATGGTAGAGGAGTCGTGAATGAAGGAGTGAAGCTGAGCCTGGGAAGAAGTGGGGTGGGGGGTGGGGGGAAGGTGTTGTTTTAATTTGTCTTTTTCCCCCCATCCTAATCTATTTTAATTGACAATAAATTAAATTAATTTTTCCCAAGTCAAGTCTGTTTTGCCCATGAAGGTAAATGATAAGTGACCCCTCTATCTTCATCTCAACGCACAAGCTTTTTGATCTTATTTTCTCCCCTCACACTCCTGAGATAGGGGAGAGAGAATGGCTGGGTGGGTGTCTGGCAACTAGCCAAGGTCAACCCCCCACAAAAGCATTGAGAATAGCCATGATTTTTCTATGGAAGATCAATATAATTTTACTATATAATATTTTTGCTGTGCAGGAAGAGTGATGAACTAGAGGTCCCAGAGAGAAAACTCTGAAAGGCTGCTCTCCTGGCCACTCCTCTGAATTCTCCAGTCAAGTTTGGCTAGGTCTGTCTCACAAAAAGGTGTGGTTTGAGACCAAAACTCACGTAGATTTTGAGGACATGGAGTATATGAATGAAGATTTCCAATCTCTCCCTCTCCCTCTCCTTCGTATTTCATTAAGCCCATAATGCAGTCAATTGGAGCTCCTAGACACTGCCTCCTCTTCAGTTTATCCTGGAATTATCTTGAAGAGAGGCAAGTGGATACAGAACAGTTTTGCAACTGGTGCAATACTAAATCTTCTAAATATTACCCATGATATCAGAAGGGAAGAAACACAAGCCTTACACAATTCTTTCTGCTGAATTGAGAAATTCACATACTTGGTGTCTAGCATGGACTTTGCAAAGAGTCCTGAGCTCCCCGTATAATAGGATTGTAACTGCAACCTAAGTAGAACATCTCATGCACATCTTGCAGCTGAAGATCAATTACAGGTTTGCTTTAAAACTGCTTCAAAGACTTCTAATCTACATCAGCATCATCTGGCTGGAAATTAACCTAAGAAAGCAATGAGCGATTTTCTCCTAGTTGCATATATAACCAAATAGACACCATCTCTCAGGAATGCATCTGTAGAAATTCTCCCACTGAACTTCATAATCTCAACACAACCGCACTCACACATTGAAGCCTTTGGTGCCCAGTGTCTCCAAGATAATCTGCAACTTGAGGTTGGAGAAATTCATTCATCCTGTACCAAATGCCAAGCACTGGCAGTTACAGGAGGTCTCCTCTACTCTTATCAAGGAGGTGAGCCACTTCCAGGACATCTGCAGCTATTTGCAGATCAAGTTTTACAGAAACCTCTCCGGGGACTTAACAAGTAAATGGGAAGTAAAACTGGTGTGAAATTCAACCCAGTAGAGGGCAATAGACCCCAGTGTACATTAACAGCACAGTAGCCCTCGGTAAAACAGCTGTCTTTGACCTGAATCCTATGGTCTGCAGATAGAGGATAAGTAGACGGGGATAGAAGAGGAGAAGGAGAAGTCTTAGAATTCTGATAAAGTCATTGATAAATCTTCCTGGCCCTAAGGAGAAATCTGTTCTGATTTTCTCAGTCTGAAAACCTTCGTTCTTCTTCTTAGTAACAAAATTGATTTCAAACAAAATCATCATGTGGCATAAGATGTTATTTAATTTGGTTATAAATACTGGTATTGAGCTGCATGATCTATAAATTGACCAGTGACAGGAATTAAAAGAAACATTTTTTGGTTGAGAGAGAAGTTTCACCACGGTAAAAGTATGGGGCTATGTGGATGCTTTGATTTAGAAAACAGTAAGGGTTTTTTGCATTTTTTTAAATGTCATTATAGTAGAGGTAGGAATGTGTATTTTATTTCTAAAACACGAGTGTAAAGGTAAATTCAAAGAGCAAAAACTGGCATTCCAGGAATATAAACACAAGATCCTTTCAACCTACTTTTCATTTAATAGGATAGAAATAGAGGAGAAAAAATAATTTGAGAGACAATGATTATTTGAAAGCCATGACAGAGCGTGTGGAAAGGTCAGCAAACAATCCTAGGACTTGTTTGAAAGACAGGGTCTTTCTGAGTAACTTTGAAAAAATGCTGATATTGGTTGCATCTACTCTAATGCCAAAGACTGGACTGTAACCATCACTAAAGTGACAGCTGTGCTAAAATGTGACAGATCCCTCCCCGATCCACCTCAGAACTGCAGAACTACTGAGCTGACACTTGGTGCTTTGAAACAGTTATACAGCCAGCAAAACCCAGGGAAAAGACTCTGAAAGAAAGTCAATTGTCAGCAGAACAAGGAAAATGAAGGCTAAATAACAGAAATAGAAGTGAAAGCTTTTAAGCAGGGAAAAAAAATCACAGGAGAAGGTGTCAGGGATAATGTCATTAGCAGTAACAAATGGAAATCATTGATTAAGAAAGTAGTGAAAGCAGGGGACGGAAAAAAATGTCTTTGAGCTTTAATTCAGTGGTTTCAAATCTTTCAAACATTCCTACAACCATTGCTTTCAAATGCAGAAACTACATTAGGCATAATAAAAGCACTGATCAAATCCTTGTCAGCCTATATAATGAGTTAGATCTTTCAGGAGAATTGCCTGTCTATTGTAATACAAGCCTAATATCTGAATATCAATGATTTACTGGTTATTGTTCTGGCTAGATTACAAGTCTTGGAAAATGTCATTAGAAGTTGCTGTGGAGGCAGAAAGTGTTTTACATACATGTGCAGATCAAAGGGCTTACCTAGACTAACATTCTGTATCCAGACTTAGTCAACAGCATCTTGTATTTCAGAAGATGATGAACTTATCCCTGATCCATTTTCTGGGAAGTCGACCACATTCCAGTCACTCCAATATTATTCTTTCTCCCTTTGAGTCCCTTAAATTCTACAGCACAAAGAGCTATACTGAAATCAATTGAAGTTTTGCCTTTGACTTCAACAGGGCCAAGATTTTTCCCTGTTTCTTTGACAATGCTCACAAAAGGATTGATTGCAATTTAAAAAGCTGAATCCTAGACCCCATTTCTGCCACTCACACTTACCTCCTCAAGTAATCCTCTTGTCCTGAAGCCATCCTTACTTCTGGAGTTCCCAGTGCATCCCTCTTCTATGTGCCTGGCTTTTAGAGTTGAAGTACTTCAGAAAATTGACTGTCTTTGTATTTTTCTATTTGTCAGAACTGAACATGCTGTAGGTACTAAACAAATATTAGGCAAAGAATAACTGCAATAATAAGATAGCCAATTTTTAATGAAGCACGCTGAGATGCTAGCTGGAATTACTTGCCAGAAAAATTCTACGAAATGTTGAAATTGCTGATAAATAGACAAAATAGATTTCTGAGAAACAAACCAATGACAGCTATTTAGAAAAGAGAGGGAAAATTACCCATAATTAGAGTGATGCAGTCAGTAGACTATTAACCATTTATAGTTAGTGTTCTAGGGAAATAATAATCAACTATGTGAATGCCAGCTATTTTTTTTTCTTTTTTTTTTTTAATGCACACATGAGTTTCACATGTACTCACAACAGACTTAATGTCCCCAGAAAAACATAAGATTGAGATTTTCAACTCAAACCAAAGAGTTAGGCAACTTCCAGCTAAGCCAGGGTGATGTCATTTATCTTTTTTCAAAACAACTAAGAAAACAATCAAATGTCTTACATGAGAAGGTGACTGCAGACAGTCTTTGCTAGTTTCATCCACTAATGAAGTGAATAGTAGCAATATTTGACATTTCTATTGCGTCTTTCGTCCCAAAACACCTTAATCAATTTCGTATCCGTTTAGACACATCTTTTAGCTCTTACATAGGACTGAAATCAAATCACAGAAACAATAGGGCAACACACAGCAAAAAATCAGTTGTATTTTTAAGTTCAAAAAGTGGAGAATTTTTTTTTATCAGTTGAGACTGTAYGGCAAGATGTTCAAGAGATTAAAAAGACACTCTAGCTACAGTTTACACTTGTAACAGTCATGGTAGAATATTGTTTCTGAAGTGGTTAAGTATTTGTGACCTTAAGATCCTTTCCTACCCAGGTGAAGATGAGGTAAGTCCTACAAAAGCAGATCAGTGTTATGAAGCCTGTTTGACCCAATCTTTGGTATAGATGAAATTTTTCCCATTTATGCTTCTTTTTAGCAAGATAATAAGCAAAAAAAAAAAAAAAATCTAAATAAACATTGTCTGAGTGGTGACAATCCATTGATGTATCAGCTTGTTTCATTTGATGGGCTTTAAGCTCTGAGCCTTTAAAAATATGTTCATGTGCTTAACATGGCTAATTCCACCAAAAATTTAATAAAATTCAGTTCAATTCATTGCATGGACAGTACTACTACAGACAATACTAAATTTAAGATAATTATATGAAATATAAGTAAAAGGTAACAAGTATCACCAATAAAATGTCTGGATGTAGTCATTTACCCCCAGCCAGCAACTAAGCACCACACAGCCGCTCGCTCACTCCACCCTACAGTGGGATGGGGGAAAGAATCAGAAGAGTAAAAGTGAGAAAACTCGTGGGTTGAGATAAAGACAGTTTAATAGGCAAAGCAAAAGCCGCGCATGCAAGCAAAGCAAAACAACTTCCCATCGGCAGGCAGGTGTTCAGCCATCTCCAGGAAAGCAGGGCTCCATCACGCCTAATGGTTACTTGGGAAGACAAACGCCATCACTCCGAATGTCCCCCTCTTCCTTCTTCTTCCCCCAGCTTTATATGCTGAGCATGACATCATATGGTGTGGAATATCCCTCTGGTCAGATGGGGTCAGCTGTCCTGGCTGTGTCCCCTCCCACCTTCTTGTGCACCCCCAGCCTCCTCGCTGGTGGGGTGGTGTGAGGAGCAGAAAAGGCCTTGACTCTGTGTAAGCACTGCTCAGCAATAAAGAAAAGATCCCTGTATAATCAACACTGTTTTCAGCACAAATCCAAAACCTAGCCCCATACTAGCTACTATGAAGAAAATTAACTCTATCCCAGCCAAAACCAGCACACCAGATAACCATAATCTATCTACAGTAGATTGGGATATTATTGACAAGGTTAAGAAATCTCTATTCCTTAGGCTCAGGTTTTCATTTACATTGGTTAAAACCAAAATCAAATGTTTTCTGATTAAACTAAATAGAAAGGGTGTTTCTCAGACTAGCTTTGTACCTTTTAGAGAAGTTTGACTCCTTGACTTGTGAATCTTTGGGAAACCTAACTTCTACTAATCTAGAAAAGCAATCTTTTTAATCAACTAGATATATTCCTATTCTAGCATTATTCCGTTTTTAGTGTCATTAAGTAATATATCATTTTATATTGTTAGGACATATCTCTTTTTTCCTGGAAACATTAGATTAAAATCATTGCCTGAACCAGCATACAAGGACTTGAGAATGTGTAGAGTGAGAAGCCTGGCAAAGCCTGTGTTTACAGAAACATTTTTCTTTACACCATTCTCTTGGCAAAAATAAAATGCAACAAAAAAGGTGAGACTATTTCATGATCCAGCAAACAAAGATCTGCATTTACTCAAATTTGCAGAACCTCCTGCTTCACTTTTTTGTATATGAGACAGACATACAAGATGATTTAGGGCATATATAATATGTATTTTTTTCTTGAATATTCATCTGACTCAGATAATTGTATTTGCCATCTGGAAAATACTCTGTATGACACGGTTAGCTGATGTCATACTGAAGCTGATGGAACTGGAAGATGAAACCAGAGCCCAAGATGGCAGTACTGAAATGCAGGAAGTAAAGAAGACCAAGTTGAATAATTTATAACATTGACCAAAAAAGCCTGGCAGTTGCATATAAGTTTAATCATGCTACTGTTTTACATAATTTCAGATTAAACTCAAATGTGCTTAAAAGTTCTGGAGAACTGTAAAACTTAGTGACAAGTGATATATTATTAATGCTTGCATAGGTAATTTTGAGTGCTTTTATTAATATCTAATTCTGTTAGCTAGCAAAGCTATGATGGAAAAAAAAATTAACTAAAGCAAGGTTATTTAGGTTGGAAGATCACTCCATTCAGTCTTAGGTAATCTTCAAACACTAGAGACACCAAACTTGGAGAATATTGTTAATATCCTGCAGGGAGGGGGGAGAAACAATAAAAAGGAAAATTTCTTTTTCAGTGGAAGAGTACGGAAACAAGACACAGGATGAAGAAGTTGAGAACACTTATTCAGATTTAGAGAATGATAATGTTCCTCTAGCAGATGTTAAAGTGAATATGCCTGAATGAATTCATGTATATGAATGAAAAAATGTATATACACATAGGCACTCATCTACCCCTTACCTCTGAATTCAGTCTTTAGCTCAAAAAGCTTGCCTGGATTAAATCTAGAGTAATGGAACATCATATGAAGAGCAAACTCTTTCTGCTGATCTAAGTAATTTCATATAGCTTTATATCTTCATGTCACAGTATCCATTTCACTTACAGTACAAGAAAATAAGATGCTTTTATAACTATATCCTAATATAATAATAAGTTTAAGCAGTATTCTCACAATGAATGTTCAGATCCTGTCTTTTTGAAGGTCAGAGTACATGAGTAGGGCTGGGAAATTACTAGTTCCATCTACAAACTAACAAGAGGGAAGGTACGCATATAAAGGAGAAACCAATAGAAAAATTGAACATTCCAGAGGGAACTACAAGGTAAAATGAAGAAAGGAAGGAGTGTTAATTTCTGTCTGCTTTTTGGCAAAGGCTCATGGCCCAGAAAACTTCTTCTCTTTGGCCATTATTGGTAGACCTTCTTCCCTTGTACTGCGCTCTGGTCAGGCTTTATGAATTAAAGAGAGTTGGGAATAATCAATACTTAAAACAAGAAGCCTCCAAGGAAACCCATAATCTACAGGAAATTATCCTGATTCACTAGATGACATCAGTTCTTCAGGTTAATAAAATAAATGTAGACTGTGACTCTAGCAGGTATGCAGTCAATGGAAGTAGGAAGGTGTGCTGGTTTTGGCTGGGATAGAGTTAATTTTCTTCATAGTAGCTACTATGGGGCTATGTTTTGGATTTGTGCTGAAAACGCTGTTGATAACACAGGGATCTTTTCGTTATTGCTGAGCAGTGCTTACACAGAGTCAAGGCCTTTTCTGCTCCTCACACCACCCCACCAGCGAGGAGGCTGGGGGTGCACAAGAAGGTGGGAGGGGACACAGCCAGGACAGCTGACCCCATCTGACCAGAGGGATATCCCATACCATATGACGTCATGCTCAGCGTGTAAAGCTGGGGGAAGAAGAAGGAAGAGGGGGACGTTTGCAGTGATGGCGTTTGTCTTCCCAAGTAACCGTGACCCTGCTTTCCTGGAGGTGGCTGAACACCTGCCTGCCGATGGGAAGTGGTGAATGAATTCCTTGTTTTGCTTTGCTTGCATGTGCGGCTTTTGCTTTGCCTATTAAACTGTCTTTATCTCAACCCACGAGTTTTCTCACTTTTACTCTTCTGATTCTCTCCCCCATCCCACCGGGGGGGAGTGAGTGAGCGGCTGTGATGGGCTTAGTTGCCGGCTGGGGTTAAACCATGACAGAAGGTTTGGGAGGGATTAAAAAAATCAAGGTGTTAAATATTCCATTTCTGTTATCTCAGTAGTGCAATGGGAAAGAGGGATATTCTTTAGCTCAGTACACATAGTGTTTGCCATTGCATCTCATATTTCCATATGCTCTTCTATGCATTTAGGCAACAGTCCCCACATCCTCAAGTTCTGCAGGTAGGTTCATTTAACTGGCTCATTTAACTCAATATTGGTGAGGCAATAGTGCTATAAATATGAGACCATGTTAGCTTCCTTCACATTTTGTGAGCATGGAAGAAAGAATTATAGGTTTGCCAGATGTTGGCTAAAGTATTGATATTTTTCAAGCCTAAATTTCATGTGCTTTTCTAATTCACTAAGTTCGTTTTCAATTCTGCTAAAACCAATGTTAGTTATCTCACCCAGAATGTTTTATGGAAAGCTACATTTCAAGGGGTTCTGAAGACCTCCCAGTGAATAAGCTCTGTAATCCCTTCAGAAATTTTCACTTTATAAATAAAACACAAAATTGTTGTAATCAAAACTGAGAAGCAGAAATCAGTATGTTGGCCTTGTGGTTTCTCTCACTATAAGAAGGTGGACAGACAAATCCTTCTTTCACGCTCCTTAAGATTCATTGCTATGAACCCACAGACACAATAACACAGACACATGTTGTGTGTTTGCTGTATCTCTGCTTTGTCTTCTTCACCCAGTCTCCAAATCCTCATGATATTAATTATGGAAGTTATTTAAAATATTCTAGGCCAAGATTTTCCATGTGTTTCAGTCACACAACTTCAGATACTTTAAAAAGAGGTCCAATTTTCAGGAAAAGCTAGCCGTTCAGCTGTTGAAAAAGCAGGTTCTGTCATTTATTTTAAAGTAGAGTCTCAAAATATATTCATTTTTAAAGACTATGTGCTTAAAGTATATACAGAGTAGTGCTACAGATCTGTAATATTTGGCTGTAGCTCCTTCTCTCCTTTCTGCTTCTCTGCTTTCAGTGGGACCTCAGGGAGTCTTATAATTTTAAAATTTACTACAGAGCGGTGGGTTTTTTGGTATTCAGGACCTGTAGTTCTTAGTTTTTCCTATTTCCTCTCTGTTCCCCAGTTTCCTTCTGTCCTCTGTACTCAACGAAAATAGTTCACAAAGCAGAGACTGGTGTTGGTGGAGTTGTGCAAGGCACAGAGACGCGATGCAGATGAGTCTGTGGGATGAGAGTGGATAATACCAGCAATAGAAGGTGCCCGGCAGGAGGACGAAGGAAATTCAGCACCCTCAGATCTGTCCGAGTGAGCGCTGCAGTGCTGTGCCCCGCGCACACCCCAGACCCACCCAGCCACCCTCAGTCCTCTCCCTGCTCCGCTCTCACAGGTCCACCTCAGCAGGGAGAGCTGGTAGCGGCCTCCTGTGCCCAAGCCTTCCCATTTCACAGTCCTGTAAAGCTCTGCAGAGTTGTGCTAAGTCATAAACTGGGGCAGATAAGATGTCAAAATATGTCCAACCCAGCTATTCCAGCTGTAGCAAAGGTTACATCTGCAGGGGGAGGGGGGAAAATACGCAGCTTGGGGCAGTAACAGCTTTGTTTGTCCTAAATTAATCCCCTACGCAGTGGCAATAAATAGTTTAGGGAGTTTGGAGCTGGTCTCCTCAGAGGCAAATCACTTTGGGAAGGTGGATAAAGCTGGGCACTTTGCTATTACCACACTGTTTGTGTTCTTATTTAAAAGGCCAAAATGCAGAATGATGCCGAGTTTTGACTCTGTTGCAAAGAACAAAAGCACCCGCCCTCCCTCTGCAGCTCTTCCGTCTGCGCAGTCTCCTGGTGTCACCTGGTGCATCAACAGCCGAGGAGTCCCAGTCTCAGCAGTAAGGTGTCTAACGAGCAATCACAAAACTTTCTCTTAGTAAATTAGTATTAACTATTATAGAAATAGCAAGGAGAAGAGGAGTACCCTGAACTGAAGAAAGCCTGCAACTTTGATCCAAATCAAATGTTTCAGCAGCTCCATAGGCAAAGCCAGGGAGGATATTTGGAGTGTTTCACTGTCAAAGAAAAACTAGCATTTTTAGGCTATGTACAGGCAAATAATGCAGCGATCAATGATGAGCTGTAAGGGGCAGAGGGGAGTCAAAGGAGAGACTGGGAGGGAGAAAGAAGGAACAAAGGAAAAAACTACAAACTAAAACACGTCTAGCTAATAACCACAGGAAAGAAGAGAGGAACCCTTGAAACTTTCCCCATCCATTTCTCCTTGTCGTCTCACCTGTAGTGGCTTGTTTTGGTGAGGAATCTGCAGTGCTCAGCTTTATGGAGTACAAGGGCAGCGTAGCAATAAATACAGAAATGTGATTTAGGATGAAGAGCAAGAACTAGGTAAACTTTCTATTGCCCATATTAGAAACGCATAAAATCAGTTTGCCTGGGTTGTCCACTGGCATGGGCAAAGTAGGCACTTGCACAAAGCAGTAGTTGGGCATAAAAATATGGCAGGACTCGACCACTGTTTCTGCATAAGGAAAAGCAGACTGAATGTAGCTGTGCCACCGAAGGACAGTTAAGCCATGGCCACTGAGGGACAAGGGGGCATCTGTCTGGCAGCTGCCGGCATAGGGAAAGGAGGGTCTTCAGGGTGTTGCAGCTGAGTTTTGCCCCTCATCCCCACCCTGCATATAGACCTTGACCAACAAAATTCAGTGTTGATGCACAGCTGAGAATCTGCTCTAAACCAGGACCAATACAGCCCCCCAGACTATAGGTTTCTAAACACTTTAAACTGACATTAGCTGCCAAGAAAAACCCCATACCGCCTTTTTCCACATCACCGACTGCTCATTTTACCACCACATACTTACCGCTGACACAGGTGTTTTTGTCACTGTGCTGGGAACTGGATTGGGGAATTAATGGGGGTTAAAAGTCACCTTTTTGGGGGCAAGTGGGAGACAATTAGTTCCCTGATCTGGTACATCTCATGGAAACTTGTGCCATAGAAGGAAGAGAGCAGCACAGGGCAGATAGGAGTGGGACTGCTTCTTTTGGCAGCATCTCCAGCTTGAAGCGTTCCTGAAATTGTGGCCTCAGGCAGTTGATAGAGAATGAGAAAAGGCCCTGTCTTTTCCAAGGCCTGTTCCCAGCAATCAGGCAATATCTTGTATAACAGTGGTCAGATCCAACACTTCCCAAAGTCCCTGGAACTTTGCTATCCTTGTGCATTAAATAGTCTTATGTGCTCGTTACGATTAACCTTTATTAAGTACATATTTGACCACTCTTATATTTTGTTGAGGTTTTTTTTTAATATAGTCACACATTTCACTCTTGCTCCATTAATATTTTTTCCAGTCCTCATGTTCCAATCTGAAATTCCTATCTTTTTTGTATATTTAGGCTTTCTGGCGTTGTTCAGCTGCCAAATGTCTTTATCATCTTAGACTGTACGCAGGGTAAAGCCTGCCCTTTTATATATGCCAGTAATTCAGGCAGTTCTCCTGTGTTATTCCATGTCTCCTCACCAGCAGCACAGTCTCTCTTCAGGAAATGGAGAAAGCTGGCGTAAGGGCAAACTTGGTGGCCTATGTAGGTAAGTTAATCTTCTCTATTACTTTTTGTTCTGCTTAATCTGAAACAAGTTATATGGAACAGTTAATTGTGTACTTTCCATGAAAAGCTTTTGAATAGACTAGTTTGTCTAGCACACAGGGAAGAGGATATTGTATAATGTCATGACGAAAAACATCACAGCAGTCTATGGCTTTAGATGTGTAGGTGATGTCAGAGAATGACCGAGTGCATCTTCAAAAACAATTACATGATTTTTTCAAAAGCTGCAATTAGATTTTTTTTTTTTACTAAATGATTAAGGTAATTCAGGATTTGTTTGTAGAGTGGCTTCCATGAAAGAGCTAGAAAGAATACTCATTTAAATGTGGAACATAGACACAGATTGGGATTTTCTACTGTCAAACCAAAATCTTCCTAGAATGGGAATTGAAATAAAACTTGTTAAGTAAAGCTCACTAAAAATGTGTTGAAACAAGTCCTTTTTCAGAAAACAAGTTCTCACAGCAGCACTGAAGCATTTTGTATTTTAAAAAAAACATGTTTGCCCTTTTCTGGGCAAGAAAAATGAGGTTGTTTCAGAAGTGTTGTTAATTATAACAGCTTGGAATGGATGGTCATGTTCAGTTCTATGAAACTGGAAGCATGGGAATGTTCATTATTGTTGTCTCTTTATTTGTATTACTAGAAGCTGAAGATTTGCCCACAAAATTTATAATGTAAGACATGAGAAAATAGGAATATGATCTATTTGATCAAGTGCAGACATCTATTATGTAAATATTGTATAGCTCTGTCTACAACTGAGCTAAATAATAATAAGACCACCCCCCACCCAGTACCGGGAAACATTTCCCCTTTCCTAAAGTTGATGTCTATATATAAGATGAATTTAAAGTGCTTCTGTCTTTAAAGCTTACCTAGTTAAATACAGAAGATTGCAGATATCAAAAGTCAGGTAAAACTGCTCCAGCCACCTTCATCGGACAAGGGGAATGAGTAAACAGAGGCAATAACAATGTTAATAAATAAAAAATGGTCAAGGCCATTCTCTGGCACATAGTTTTGCTTGCAAGCTTGCTGCCCCCCAAAACATGCCCACACACCGAAGCAGCGTGGCAGGTGGCTCAGGACATATCCCATGGCTCTTGGTGCTTGGTGCTTCCTGCTGGAAAACTGTCCCCAGGGGAATGGGTACAAGTAACACAGACCCGTTCATATCCCTTCCCCCGAGAACTGGGAATGGTCTCCTCTGTGCTAACTCCCCAGCTGTGCCCAGGACCTGGTCGGAAGCGTGTAGCTGGCCCCAGCCAAAGTGTGCCAGGGACTGCTCTAGCCAGTAAACCTTGCAAACAGTCATTATCCAATGCCTGTGAACATTCCCAGCTTGATTTACAGATAATATAGAAGTTAGCCAAAGAGTCACGTTGACGAGTATGATTGTGATGCCAGTGCAGCAGCAGTCTAGCATGTTATGCTTAATTGTAGAGGTTAATGTATAATTACCAGGGATTTATTGCAGAGATTTATTATGGAAACATAAATAGATGGAAGAGCGTTTGTGCTCCAGTTAAGAGCCATGTGTTTACCAGGGGGTATTTTGTACTTGCATCCAGCTCTGGCCTCAAAGGCCTGTGTATTAGAGAGCTCTTGATATGCTCCACCATTTGCATCTACAGATGTGCTTCAATTCTTGTTGGCTTTTGTCTCCAATTGCTCCCTGCAGTATATACCATACTCATAGGGAGAAACATAAGTTGGCTAAATTTGTGAATGTTTATAATCACAGACTTATCTAGGCTAAAAGGGATCTCTGGAGATCATCCAGCCTGGATCCCTCCAGTGGGTGGCTATGAACATCTAATAAACTCCTGCTCGGAACGTTCGACTGACTCTGTAGGAAGATGAGGATTGTAATGAGTATTTATAGTTGGGTGTCCAAAGTATGCCATGTGAATGCCACCCTTAGGGAACATTAACTTTGAAAAATCACCTTACATTTCTGAAAGGCTTCCATATCTCATACTTGCATATTCTGAAATCTATTTCCCATTTTATCAGATTCTATAAGGTAGGAAAATACTCTACTTTGATTAAAAGGGAAAGAAAATACTCTTATTTTGCTTTGCAAGAATTTTTCTTTACAAAAAAAGTGGTAAGAAAATATCTAGTTCCCTTCCTTGAAATGATAATTTAGAAAGCTTTCCTAATCCATTTTTACACTCCTTTATTGTCTTGTTTTCTTAAAAGAATGCCACAGAGAGAAGGAAACTAGCTTTATGTTGGGGCTTTGCTTTTTGTACTACAAAACATAAAAGAAATTATTCCACTCAGAAATAAGGCCACAGCAGCTGTATTGCCTTTGCAAAACAAACTGTTACCCTGAAGTCTTTGGCAGATTTAAGCAACCATCTTTACACAGTGTTGTAACAGAAGTTTTTGGGTTTTTTTAATGTATTTCTTCTTTTCTATTCTTTTAAATGGTCTTCTTTGGCCAAGTCTATTGATGTTGTATCAGTGCTGATAGAGCTGTTTGGAGGTAGGTGACAGAACTGTCACCATATCAATCTCACCATTAAGCTGTCAATTCCACAGCAGCATTTGGAAGTGAATCAGATGCTTCCACTGACATTGTAAACACAATGTGTGAAAGACACTTCTATTCCTTTGGATGTGCAGGAGACACTTTCATTTACAGAAAGGACCCACTGATACTCTTGTTGTGCTGCACACAAGGATTAGTCAGACTCTTCAGGGAAATCAAGGGAAGCTGGTGTCAGTACAAACTCTATCTCCATCAGGTTTCAGCTGTCCCAACTGTYTAGCATAATTGCCCATCATGGTTAAACTTCCAGTATGGACACATAAACTGAACACTTTCACTGACATTCTGCTGTTTYGTTGATTTTATATCCCCACCCACTGTCAACACAATTTTATAAAGACAGTGTCAAAGTGAAAATTACTTTTCCATTATTCACAAATAAATAAGGTTGTTAAGATAACTATCCCATTTCTTCTACTAAGAGTATAATATTGAAAGCACCCCGCTTCCCCTTCATACAGAATGGTGCACGCTGCTTATTCATTCTGTCCATTTTCTTCTGCATCAACACCTATTCCTACACTTTTTTTTTTTTTTTTTAACTTTACTTCATGCATTTATAAAACTTCTTTGATGAGGGTCAGGACCTGCTACCAGCAAATGGATTATCTTTTATATTCTGGGCCTGGCTGTACTTGGGACAACTGAGTTCTGACCTATGTCAAGATATGGCAGTAGTAAAATCTAAATAGGAAATAACCAAGGACACTGCTGCCAGGACAAGAAGTCCCCAGATTCTTGGCACAAATTTAAACCTCATAATCGCATATTAAGACCTGATAACAATGTCAGTGTGCACTTATATGAGCTGCTTACATGTGGAGCTGCTGTTATAAGAGGAAGGCATTAACACTCTAAGTAGGCTATACAAATAGTAGAACCACAAAGGAAAATTTGAGGTCATCAGCTCCTACAATTATGAGCTCACATAAGTATATGGAGACAGAAGTGCAATATTAAACACTGTTTTTAATTCTGATTAAAGACAGACCGCATTGGTCAGGGATAGTTTTATAACAAGAATGTAAATTTGGATTAAATCTTGTTGTCCTCAAAAGATATTCTTAAAACAGGTGAAAATCTTTGATTATTTAACTCTCTTTCTCTGTACATATGTATATAAAAAAAATCTCTGTGTATGTGTATGTGTATATGTATGTATATGTATATGTATATGTATCTATGTGTATATCTCTGTATATCTCTGTGTATCTATAGAGAGTTTTTATATATATATTCTTACATATATATACAGAGTGTGTATATACATATATACACAGACTTGCACAATGCATACAGACTAGCTTTTGCATATAGCATTTTTTTCAAAATGGATAAAGATTAAGCATAAAGTTGATGTCTCCAAAACTGGTTCCCCCTGCCTTTGAAAGCTTTTTTTTTTCTTTTTTTTCTTTACTACAGTTATTATTCTTATTAATCTCAGGAAATTGAAGAGAGACTGAAAATGCATAGGGTCTGCATCTGAATTCACTGGAAGAATGAATTGCAGGGGGAAGTCATTTCTGGCATGGTGCTTTTAAAATTAAGCTCTAGAACGTTTGTACTCTAACATTATAAACAGTTTTTACCATTTTGTATTACTTTAAAACAGTATTTTGTATGAGAGTGAACAGTCTCTCAACCATGGAGATGAGACAAAACCCATGGAGAAAGGAAATTACAGCATAATGGAAATGATGGCCAGGAGCCATACCACCCTGGGCTGTGAGCTCATCCAAACAGAAATGCCAAGCTGAGCTGATTTGGTCAGTGCTTCGATTCGGGATCTCTGAGGAAACCTCCGAGGTTGCCGGAGGAAGTGATGGTGGCAACGTTGTAGGTGGTACTCTCTGTTCTTGAGTCACCATTGGGTCAATAACCTGTGTGATGGGAGTGAGCAGGATTTCCTGGAAGACTTGTGGGCATGATGTGAAACCAAGGTCCTGAGTATCAGGGATTATTTAAAGACCACCATGGACTTTGTGTGAAAGGTAGACTTGTTAACCCTGGCGTGCTGATCCCATTTCAGTATCAGCCTTTCTTAGGTACTTTCTCAAAGTTATTCCAATATTTGCTCCTCCTTGGGGCAGCAGAATAAAACCAGTAATGTAATGCCAGGCTGCTGGAGTATTAAAAAAAGTTCGAACCCCACTGAAACAGACTTTCACTCTGAATCCTGTCATTAACTTGAATGAGTTTTGGATCACATCTAGAGTCCTTAATGTACAAGGACTGCAATAGGGCTAATCTATTTTTGAAGGAGCTTCTCTCCTTTTCATGCATTTACCGTTTGGGCAATGCTGCCTTTGCCTTTCAGCTGTAATCACCAGCCGTTACTCAGAGATGCTGTCAGGCCCTGTCGTGCTCTCAGAGCAGCTYGACTCCAGATTGTTTTCCTCCCCAACCCCGCTATGGTGTAGTGACACTATGACATTACATTCTCCCCGGAAACAATGACATGAATCTGATTTATAACTGGTGGTAAAACTTTATTATTCAAGTTTAGATGTAACAGACATCTTTGCTGCCTGAAGATTGTTTGCATAAGAAATACACCAAGAACATGTTTGTGAGTAGAAATGAACATGCACTATGAAACCAAAAAACAAAACAAAACAAAACAAAAAACCCAAAACAAAACAAAACAAAAAACACATCCATGTGTTGTAAGGACAAAACATTAAGAGCCAACATTCTAGAGTCAAATCAGGGCTACAAGTTTAATGATGGTTTTTAGCAACATGAAGTCATTCTTTATGAAGTACTTTTTTTTTTACTTTTTTTTTTTTTTTCCTTTTCCTGCTGGTGAATTTTCTATAAGCTAAATTTACAATGGCATTTTGAGATGTTTCCTTTTCTCCTGTTCTCCTTCTACATAGAGCTCAGAGGCCAAAATGATAGGAATGGAAAACTGTGGTTGCTGTTACAATGTTTGTTCTAAGAATTTTACTTTACTAAGTGTACTTAAAAAACAAATGGAACTGGTATTTATCTGGCTGGCAGCCATTAAATCATTGTCTTTTATCCTCTTAAAAAGGATATTAGGGTATATGTGATCACCATATAGGTAGCATCTCACCAACTGCCAGCTTTCAGAGCTGGCTGAATGAAATGAAATTGTGAGGAAGAGGGTAGGGAGGAATCCTATTCTGGGGTGAGGAAATTATGTAAATCATTCTACTTGGCCCATCTTAACTTTATAGAAAAGTTTAGAAGGGATTTCTCACTTATCTATCGCATTTGGGATATGTTGACAAATTGCTCGCTATTCTTTGCCAAGCATAACTGTCTCCACAGAAGCAGAAGGAAATATATCTACCCTTCTGGCTGAACAGAAGTGAACTTCTAATCTCTTTGGCTTTTCCTGACCAGTATTAGGAATTAGCATGTTAAGTCAGCCAAGAAAAATCAATACAGGAGCAAGAATGGGAATATATTTAGACATCCTGGGCAAAAAGCAGATGGTAGACAACATCCTTAGCACATAAAGCAAGTAGTTATGACTACAAAGCAACACTATCCAGTCCAAAGATGGACTTGAAAGTCCATCCCTGAACTGAGGACTAACCCACGGTTCCAAATCAGGTCTCCCCATTGCACAACCACTACGTTTCAGCACTGTATACAATTAGTATCGGTCACTTTTGTCTTGCTGCCCCTCTAACTGCAAAAATAAACTCTCACCCACAGCACGCCTCAACTTTTTGTGATGTTTCTATGTTCTCTCTCTTTAAAACTGTGACAAACACAGTACAGTACATTTTCTAGGCAAAACCAAGATACAAGTATCCAGTGTTGCTCCCCTCCCTTTCTGGATGGTCCATGAAAAATTAAGGGAGGAGTTTCATCAGCACAGTGGCCATTAGGTGCAAAACTTCTTTTGGAAAGCACTCTGAGTTTAGCACCTGAACACAAACTGTGCTCTGGAAAATCTTTGTCTCCAGCTGCATTAACCTAGGGGGCAGCAGCCACGAAGTGATAATAGCTTAGAGACAGTCTGGTTTGCAGAAGATGCTGAATGACGGTTCCCACTATACAGTGTTCATGGAAACATTGTTCCTGTTCCGCAATCTGATTAATGACAGGCACCAGAAATCCTCTGGTTTTGAACTATCTACTTGTTTTGTGGTCCAATTTGAGATAGATACATTTTAAGATCTCAAACTACCATTCCTTAGTATGAGAAGTACAACACCTTGAAGACACTGGCAAGTTGAGAACAAAGAATGATTCTTTGAAAGTTTAATTCTTAGTGCTGTAAGTTGATTGAAATGCAGTGGGTGCAGTAATTACTTGTGTGTGCTAACATTGGTTTCTACCTGAGAGTTATTAAATAAGATTATTCTTTTTCAGTGTCAGGATTTATTTTTCTTTTGATTAATATCCATTGTGAGGGGGTCTGGAAGAGGGATGGAGCCACCTCTCTGTTAAGAAAAAAACCTGTGCTCCCCCCACCCCAATCAAAGAGAACAGGCTATGGCAAAATCCCATTTCTTACAAAGCAGAAATCTTAGAACATCTCAATATGTCATGGCAAGAACAATGAACTTTTTTCAAATTTTATTTGCACCATCTAGGTGTGCAATATTAATATTCAAAAATCTGTCTTGTTCTTTGCACTCATAAGATTTCATTTCTCCTCATCCCCAAACCCTGATATATGTGTATTTCCTGTTATTGGCCTCTGCTTCTGAGTTTAGCAGGAGGTGTTATGAAGTACAGGGTGGTGCTCAAGTCTTACAATGCGCATGTCCCCCATAAAATATTTTGCCATGAAGATGCAGCTTCCATCAATGAAGAAGCCACAGGAACTGGTAGGTCTTAGAAGAAGTAAGTCAAACCAGTAACTACTGATAACCGGCAGGCAGCTACCTCTGAAGCTGATAGAAATCACTGCTTAGTGAGTCTAACATGTTTCTTGGAAAAGCTGAAAAGGACACACACTGGACCCTGACGTAACAAAACGAGGGCAATCTATTTCAGTCCCCACAGAAAAAAAAGAAACAAAAAAATACCCAACAAAAATAAATCCACAAAAACCAAGTCAGAACTTATTATTGGAGAACAATAGTAAAAACATAACCAGACTTTGTCTGGCACTGGTATCAAGCAGGAGATTCATCTAAAAAATAGAAGAAGAAGAATGTGGCCCAATATCCTTTGCTAACCTAGAACACTATTGAAGGGTTATAGAACTCAACCGTGAACAGATTGAGCGCGACTTTCCATATGCTGCTCACCAGTATAGAAGCAATGGGTGGAGCAGGAAGGAATGCAAGCCTAATGCTGAACAATAGCCTGTCTGTGCCTAACAATTCAGAGAAACTGTGCAATAACGTTTCATCTGTGTGAAAAATGCAACACCTAAAATACTGCCAAGGTCAGCAAGACCTTTGGTGATCAGCTGTGTAAGTGCTTCTCATGCATGGTGATGTTCGTTGCCGACTGCTTTAGGCACATTATTTTTCAAAAGACTATCAAAGTGCTGAACGTTTAGGCCAGTTCCTCCCTGGTTTTCCTTTTGCCAACCCCTATAAGACATTTCCTATTACCTCGCCTTTTATCTTCCACCTCCCTGTCTATCTGGTTAAGTATCTTACAAGTGCACCAAATTCTAGAAGGGAGAGTGGTGAGATTCAGGTAAGTTAAATACAAGAAATTTTTTTTTTTTATGATGCTTTAGTTTCAATTACATGAAAATCTGAGAAAGGCGGCGTGTAAGTGAGATCAGAATAGGACCCTTTACATATAATCTCAAGTGAGGACTTAGTCCAGAGATATTTTTATAGAACATTTTAAAAAATAAAATGCATGAATGGAGAAATAAAAGACAACATAATATCAGAAAGACATTTTAAACTTCATTCGCTGCAACATTCATGAACCAGTTGAGCTACACCTGCCATCCAACCATAAGGAACTAAGACCCTGCACTGCGAAAAAGAAACAAACCCAAACAAAACAAAAAAGCAACTGCGTAATATTGTAAAAATGGAGTGCAATGCTACTACAGAATGCAATAAAACAACAGTGCTGCATCGTCAAACAGCACTTATCAAAATAATTTCTGAAATGTTTCTTCTGAAACACAGACAAAGCAATAAAAAGAGGATATATGTTTATCATTTTAAGCATAACAATGTGAGTTAAGAGCTTAAGAATACAAAAGTACTTGGAATGAATAGTGCTACCCTTTTTTTCCTAAGTAGGCATAAAAATATTTTCATTTCCTTCTTGTTTTTCCATACCATTAATATCAACAAATTTCATTCATTTCATGTTATCGTTTACAACTTTAATGCACACACACAGAAAAAAAGATACCTACTGCAATAGAAATAGTTGCTTCATTACCTTGTTTGCTACATTTGCAAATGTAAACAGCGAGGCAGAGCCAGAACTGACTCTAATGCATGATGGAATATCTTTGTTGCATACGTACACTGTAGAAAATAATTATTCAATATGTCAGGCACCATTATTTGAAATGTAATACATTAATATTTACTAGAAAAATAAGGTTTTTTCTATTTGTTCTCCCAACTTCTTTAATGAAATAAGTTAATCTGACAGTGCATCCAGTAGCTTGTAATATCTTCTACATCCCTGTGGCAAAATAATAAACTACTGGTTGGGACACTATAATGAAAATGATTAAAGTCAGTTCTTGTACACCCTTGTAGCAAGCATGGAGGCTCGTCTAACAGCACCTTTAACCAATTATTTAATATTTAGTTATTTAGCCCTATTTCCCTGAGCAGTTATGCTGAGGAGCTTTCCCTTCATGGATAGTTTTTACAAAGCTTTAAGTATTAAAAAGTACTATGAAGACATTTAATGCTACTTAGCAAAAGCTGGTATAAGTCTACTGAAGGGATTGACTGGTATGTATAGCAATGTTAAGCCTGTGGAGAAGTAACCTTAGACTTTAAGGTTTAGAAATGTAATATATTAAAAATATATTAAAATAAAATACAGCAGGTTACCTTGTTCTATGCAAATTAAACCCGGAGTGTGGCTTCTGTATTAGAGACTTCACTTGCACAAAATGCTTTTCCTAGACTAAAGTGTGCCAGAAAGAATGTAGTGATAAAATGGTAGCTAAAAATCAGCTGAGTCTGAGAAACATCTAGATGAAATTGCTGCCAAAGCTTTGAGGACAAAATGATCCTAAGGCATGTTGTAGGGCAGAAATTAGCCCAAATTAAAGAAAAGAAAATGACCTTTTAACAYCTGTATATTTAACAAGTCTAGTTCTTATATACAATGTGCATATGTTCACTATACCCCTGCAGCAGTATATACATATACACATCTTTGCACTCTTGCCAGTTATGTCTCTTACACAATAGCAAAAGTATTAATTGTCCGGTAAAATTTTCTCAAGGTTATTTGCCATGATTCACTGCATTCTGGCTAGCTTTGGTGGGCCGTGTCCCATACAATTATCTTCTCCCCCTTCTGGCCACCATCCAACTGTTCTTTTTTTCTTGGTAACCCACTCATTTAAAAGGA
>JAYKAV010003221.1:2683927-2700818 GCA_035582835.1 Phoebastria nigripes | reverse complement strand
AAAAAAAAAAAAGAAGAAAAAGAAAAAAAAATAAAAGAACAAGGGATTTAATATTGGATAAGGCATGCTCTCTATATGAAGTGCTTTATAGGTCTTCACAAGACATTACAAGCTATTGAATTCCCATCAAGGAAACCTATTTCTGTTTAATTGTGCTAAGTGCTAAGGTTTACTCTTTAGGTTTTCCATTCTTTTCAGCTTGTGCATTGTTCCTGTGTAGGCCCCTCTGGATGTGAGTTGTGAAGTCATACTTGTCCGTGCAAAGATGCTGGCATATGCTGCACTGGAAAGGTCCACTGTCACCATGGCAACTCATATGCAAAGCATACATCACTTCATCCAGAAAGACAATGCCACAGTGCACACACTTGGTAGAAAGTTCATCTTGAGTACTTCTATCAACTTTCTCTGTTTTTACTACATTCAAGGGACCTTCATTTTTTACATTTGGTGGTGCCTTACTCTTTTCCTTGGAGGCACCGTTTGCAGTTGGCCCAGGTCTGGAATGCTTTATCGCCAAATCTAGAGGAATGTCATTGTCTGATCCGACAGCTGAAAAATGAGGAGGCAGATTAAAGGTGGGATAAGGCACATAGTTTTGGCAAGGATTTGGTAGGCCAGGCACATGACTCAAGTAGTGTGGATTCCCAGGAACAGACAGCTTATATTTACTCCAGAATCTCAGCCAGTCAGCTTCACTCTGAAAGTCATTGTGTACAAACGGAAGTCCAAAAAGTGGGTACTGGTATTTTTCAATAGGGCTTCCAGGTGGTGAATAGTTTGGGTGTTTTGCAGGTCTCATGTATTTTTCTATCGGGCTGCCTCTCTCTGAGCTTCCTTTCCCTTCTGATATCGATGAACTGTTTCCTGGGTCTCCAGTACTTTCCTGAGGACTTTTTATCTGAATGTGCAAAGGTTGCATCCTTTTGTGAATATCCAGAGTTTGGCTGACCAATATTGGCTGCTGAGCAGAATGGCTTTTAGTCAATGAACCTGGGGCCTCATATTTACTGAGGCTGGGAAGCTGAATTTCTCTCTGATGACCTTCAGGTAAATGATCCTCTGACCTCCTCTCTAAGGGGCTTCCATTGACTTGTTCCTCACTGCTACCCCTCTGCTGTTTGTTTAGCTGCTCAGCCTGAAGTGCCTCCGGGTTAAGGCGCTTTCTTGTTCGTCTCCTAATGATCTGCTCACCATTGTTCTGCTTAATGATGTTTAAAGGCCTGGGAGTCTGCATGGAACACACACATAATGAACAAAAGGAAAAAAGAAAGACACATTAAACAAATCTGCGAGACCACGCTCACACAAATTTATCTTTTCTTTCGTGAAGAGCTATATTATAAGAGTTTTATGGGAATGACCAGATTTCAACCCAAATGCTGGTTCCTGGCCCCTCATGCTAAAAGTAAACTATGAATTGGTTTGTTTTATCAAACTGAGTCAACTGCCTTAGACATACTATAACTGTTTACTTAAAAATGCATGAAGTATCCAAGCTGTCAAAGCATTTATTACCCCTTACTCCTGAAACATTCTGGGGGAGACATGCTGAAAGTGGCTGCTGAGAGCTGGGGATGAGGTGGGAGATGCACGGCCCTGTGCACTAGCGTTATTCTATGCACCATGTCACCAGAGCTGCTATTGGGCAGGGGTTTGCACAGATCACACTGACAACAATTGAGTAACGCTTACCTTGATACCCACCACACTTTGACACGGACAGAAAATGCAAGCAAATACAGGGCTTGCTGACCACCACTGCTGTCACCTAGCAAAAGGGCTGCAGGTTCACTGTGGTGGTGAGTGGGATGATGGTGGCTGGACAGGGACTAAGAAAGATGGAGAAGAAAGCCCAGGAAAACTTTTCCTATGCACCAAAAGGTCTACCTGGGACTTTGGTACCAACTCTGCCTCCTTCTTCCCTACTGTATTTCTTTCTTAATGTTACTGATGTGCTACTAAGCCATGAGGGAGAGAAGGCATCCCCTGAAGGTGGGAAAAAAGGGTCTGTAAAGAAAAAAGCATCACGGAAGAGGCAGAGGCAAGAACCAAGTGAGGACTTCTGTTTCCATTTGCTACTTCCCCACACCAGCTCAGGGTAGGTGGCCTAATTAGATGAGAACTGAAAATACTTTTGCGTGAAGAAAAAAAAATAGTACAAGGAAGGACAGCAGCCAGGCCTCTTTGAAAGGCCCCTCAAGAGGAAGGCGATGGTATGTGAATGAAAGATGGTGCTGTAACGTCGGTAGGTGTTGCTCTACTGGGCAGATGTTAAAAGAACAAAAACTACCTAAAAGTCATTCAGTTTGGTGTGCTGGCAGTTGCCAATTGTCTCATCCAAATGCACACATAATCCTATTTTAGTTGGAGGTCAGAAATGTGCCCCACACATTCCACTTATGTTTATTCGGAAATTTTCTTTTTAACATTGTTTTAAAGTACAGATTAAATTTTGACGTACAGTCAATATTCAAAACAATTTCTACCTTGAATGTAACATAATTGTTATATATTCATAAGTTTGAGTATATATAAAAATAAATATAAATATAAAAATATCCAGAGCTGGAAGAGTGCTCACTCTAATATTTGTAGAGATCTAGTTTCTCTCTTGACTTGCCATCTTCCTCTCCTCTTTCACCTATTTATTTCCCTGAGGTCAGCTTATTCTTAATGGTTAACTACATTTTAGGCAGTGCAGCTATTTGTTAAGATTTTACTTTCTATTAAAACTCTGAATCAGAAGAAATATACACTTTGATTTAGATTTTTAAAAGTAGAATTTAAACTTAGCAGAAAAACAGCACCTGACCCAGCCTCCTCAAACAGATCAAAGTTGAGGCAAAATCATGTTAGATAAAATTAGAATATTGTCTATGTAAATTCTATGCAAATAAAGTTTATAGTTTGCAGAATCAATAGCCAATTAATATGCATAAGCATATACTCTTTATTACAAGCTCAGTGTAATTTCCTCACCTTTTTATGACAATTGTAACACTGTCATACTGACATGCTGTGTGAGATCTTACAATATTGTTGATGTTGCTCTTATTAAACTTTTATTTATACACTACAGACCATTTTCATATGGCTTCCAGATAACATTTCAATAGTTTGGAAATACTTTTAGTCTTACCCTTCATGCTACAGGTATGAAGTCTGATCATGGAAGTAGTTAACAGAAACATCTTCATACCTGTGATTAAGGACCCTCACACACTTGTTTGCAGCTCTGGCTCTTCAAAGTTACATGCCATTAGGAGTTAAAGGCTGTAGGTCCAACTTAAAAATTCTTCAGCATGCAGGTGACTGTATTCATCTGACTAGGCTTTAGCTGATTAAAACAGATTACTCAGCGGAGTAAAGCTACTCACATTTTCCTTATTCATAGCAGTAAGGTGCAGATAGAAATATTCTGTATTTGGTTGCAACTAAAGCAGACAGAAATGTTTAAGCTCTCTTCTTGATTTTCAGTGGGGCATTAAATTTAGAAAATAGTAGAAACCAGAACTTTACCAGAACTTTACTTTTAAAATGCCCTATGTCAGATCCTTAATTATATGTTATACATACTATATTGAGTATGATCACAAAGATTTTTCTGCCATCTCTATATCAATTGGCAATCTCCCTACCCCAAATATATGAGTAACTTTTAAAAAAATCACAAAATTCAACAAATAATTCATTAAATTATTGTGATTTGACTTCCTAGATACCATGGGAAATTGGAGTGATCTCTCCACTAGAAGATCACGTATGTCTAATCCTAGAATAATCTGCTGTAACTCCTCATTGAAGTAGTCCGAGGATGTGGCCAAGGAATCACTATGGAACAAAATCTAGTTTTCCATGACCAGGTCAGAGCTATTAAAAAATGAGGAACAGCGCCACAATAATAATGGTCAAATACATGATTCTGGGGAGACAAGGGATATACCTTTCTCTGTCAGCAAATGTGAATATTGTRTATATGTTTGCATTTTTTTTCACTAAAACTATTTTAATAATTGACCATTGGAATATTATTACACATTKCTTAACATAGTGTCTGCATTAGAGGAGAGAAATGTGAAAAACCTGGCAAGTTTAATGTAAATGACCCCTAGATAGATTGAAAATTTTTGAAAATATGTTGAAAAATTATTCGAGGGTATCATAGAAATCGAAATGTGACTTATAGCAGAAATCACTACCATGTTAACATTTGTCAGTCACTACCACCTAGTAGTATCCAACAGACCATAGATTTTTCTTCTTATTAAATACAAGTAAGAAAGGGACCTTAGAGATACGTGTTTTATACACATTCTTGAGTTAATGAGGGCAGTAGTTCTAGATAGTGATAATCCAATCAAAAGGGAGCTATGAAACGTGCAAACCTACTACAGGTGAATTTTACTCAGCTGTGTAGCATAATTTAGTTTAACAGGGTGGCTCGCAGAAGGGAACAGTTCTATTCCCTTGAATTTTTATAGTTTCAGACATTTACCTAATAACAGCATCATCCTAGACTCCTTAATTCAAAAGCATACATGACACTTACTGTAATTTTTCATGAAGAGCAGACAGGCAGACAGATAAAAACTTTCATCTTTCTGCTGTCAGTCTAAAGAGCATCCCTTTGCATGGGACTGCCTCAAAAGGTGTCCCAAAGGAGAGATTTGTTTGATTATTTCAGACTCCAACTTAAAATGGAGTTGCTATCGTACCACAGCAGAGTGGAGGCTTAATTAAATTCTTTGTGTTTGTTTGGTCAAAGTTCAATTGAAGATATTAATGTCAAATGTCCACTGAATGACAGCTTATTGCTATGCTTGAACAGTGGAGCTAAAAGATAGTGTCAGGTTTCTGCTTTCTATATGCATAAAATAAAGTTTGACATCGTATTGCTAATTATTATTGTTGGAAGCACACTAGTTTGTTCCTACTGGTTCATAAGAATTATCTGTGCTACGTGTTTGAATTSAAAACGGATTCTTGTAGCTTTTATCTATTCAATAAGTTATCACGGTAAGGCCCAACACTATAGTTTAGAAAAATTTATTAAAAAAAGGGAAAATGGGGGCTGTGAATGGAAGTTCTACAAATAACCGGACTCAAACGTCAAATTAACGTTAAAAAGCCAAACTTCCCTCCTTAAAATCTTTGTGGATGCTCACCACTGATCAATTTCCTTAAATTAGATATTATATCTAGAACTTTGAGAGATCTCCAGGAAGATGATACTTTCAGCAAGACCTGGCCAAGATGCTGGCCAGAGATCGTGCATTAGTCCATCTTCTCCCGCTCAGATGCTCTCTGACTGGCTGGGTTGTTCTGAAGCTTAAAAACAGTTACTGACCTCAGAATGACAGCACATGGCAAACAGAGCTAACCTTTCAGACTGGTGATGGTCTTGTTGCTTTCAAAAATTGCAATCTTTTTCTTTTTTATTAAGTGGGCTGGACAGGATCTCAGGATTGTTTTATGGCCTGTACACAAGACCAAGGTTAAAATTCACAGAAACTACTAAATGATTGAGAAGCTTATGCCTCAGGCATAGGCACTTGGGAGTCTTAATGCATTTGAAATATAGATTCCTAAGTGGCTTTTTTTTTTTTTTTTTGAAAATGGAACTTTTGAAAAAAGTTTTTAAAAATATGCATTCTCAGTCACAACATAGATTTCTGATTTGGGCTCTAAGCCTAAATTGTTATGTTGCCTTGGCCAACTCCCAAAGGCTGCCTCAGTTTCTATTTCTGAAAAATAGTAACACTTTTTAACTTCATGGGCATGTTGTAAAAATTAATTAATTAGAGTAAAATCTTGGTCACCTGTCTCTCCCATGTGCTTCTATTAATGATAGCAGGGATAATATTTAACTAGTGGGTCTTAACCTAAAAGATTCTGAGCATTTTGGCACTGATCCAAGGAAACACTTAAGCATGGCTTTCCTGGACCTGGACCAGAGCATTCAACATCTTTCAGGATCAAGCCAAGTGTCAATAAGATGAAAAGCAATATAGACAGTCCATGATTATGACTTATTCCCTGCCTGATCCTGAGGGATGGTGACTCTTCCCCTCACCAAGTGATGAGTACCATCAAGTGAGTAGCTTCCTTGTTGAGTTATTTCAGAATCCTCCAGCAGACTATAAGAACTGTAGAAAAAAGAACAAAAAAACCCACCACCCCATATCTCCAGGAAATTTACTGTCAAGAATAAAGGGGGGAAGAGAAGTGAAAGAAAACAAAAACCACAGCAAAGRATATTTTTGATATGGATGTGATGTCTAACTTTAAGAATCTTCTTTTTTTATTATTTTATTATGAACATGAGGGCTCTTGAATTTAGAGAGCTTTCATCACAACATATTGTATGCCTTTAAATGGAATTCTCAGAAAAGAAATAATTTTCCCCTTATTTTGTATCAAAATAATTAAATGTATCACTGGTGATCTCAAACACGTCTACCCACAGCATCCCAGCCTGTTTCATAATGAATCACATCTGATCCCAAAGTGACCATACTGCAAAACCCTGTTAGGAAATTAACTGCAGGCCAGGGAGTGGTACTAATCACACAACCAGACAAGACCACAGCTGCCCAGCTTAGCCGTATAACCCCTTTTTTTCTGAACAAACCAGTAAGTTCTTCCTACCGAGTGAAGCTTCTGGTAGAGGCCACACGCATTGCATACATATCCACCATTTGCATTCTTTCGCCAGAGAGAGGTCTTTGTGGTCAGGCAATTGGCACAAAAAACACCCGAGCCTCTACGTCTCTGAAATAGGGAAGAAAAAGAAAAAAAAAAAAAAAACCACACAGAAAAAAAAACAGGTCAGAGGTGAGTCACATGAGCTGCGGAGTTAGGACAAATCAACACAGAAGTTTTGTCTCTAGACTGGCAACAATGACAGTATAAAACCACACTGCCCATAATGAGGTCAGGTTCAATTGTGCTTAATAGGCACCACTGATTTTCATTATAATTAACCCTAGAGTGATGGATGAGGTGTGTGAAACACCAAAGCCTTTTCAGAATAACAGCTTTAACTTTTTGAACTTCAGGTTTTGTGCATTTAATGATGGTTTCTAAACAGCAAATTCCGAAAAACCCCTCTGGAAGCTGACAGAGAACATTCTGTAAACTTCTCTTTTGCATTTCTTCATTGCATTTCCCAACAGATTATTTCTTTTTAGTTTGCTTGATTTTAAAGTGTGATCRGTAACAAGAATTCTGAAACACCACCACTTCAATGAACTACAGTTTGTATCTGCGTCACACTAATTCCTTTAACAAAGATTATACTTCATTAGTTGAATACATGATATGCAGTTCCAGTCTTTCCCACTTACTTCTGAAATCAGTATAAGCCACCATATATTTCCCACAGCCCACTAAGAACGAGGAGTAACCTCTGCCAAACAAATAAAAGTACAGTATTTTTAATGAGACCTCTTTTGAACTTCACCCGAAACCCCAGAAAACACTGTCTCATCGATGGATAGATTTATTTATTTAATTTCAGTCAAGCAAAGAAAGGCACAGTACAACTTTCCTAAATACAAATTGATTTTTAACCAGACTGAGCTGCGCATTCATCAGCTTTCATAATGATCCAGGAATATTTAAAAGTAGACACGTTTATGAGTATTGCTCGTTAAATTCTTTCTACAGGGTAATGATTTCATTAAACTTCTCATTTAAACAAAAGTCAGGCTGTGTTTGTGGGCACAAATACTAATAAGCAGGAAATGGAATTCCTTTGCTGAAAAGAAAATCTGAATTTCAACTCTGTTCCCTTTTTGCAAAGGAAAAAAATCAGTAAGAAACCTTCAGCATCTAAGATAAGAATGGGTGAGTACAGGGAAAAACAGCCTGGGTGAAAACTAATTTTATTATAAATTAAAAATTACTAACACTGTAAGTCAAAATTTCAGGGTTTCATAAAATTTAAGTAATTTATTTAACTTTAGTCCATACTGTAGAAGACTGGTGTTCATGCCAAAAAAATACAATGGTTATAATTGTACTCTGATACATTTCAAATGGAAAGCTTTCTGCAGACATAATTTTGGCTTCAAGACTGGAACACTTTCTTGGCATTGAAAGGGCATTTGATTCATCGGGTGTTTCACAATGTATCACTAAAAAGACCTGGTGAGCAGCCAGTTCCCTATAGGGTAATTTTTCCATCCAGATGCAAGTGCTATCAGAGGCCCTCGTCAGCTAAACTAATTATGATCTTGCATTTGCTGATGCCTGCTCACTCTAACGTTCGACATCCTCCATTAATCATCAATACAAGGAAAATGAATGAAATGTAAAGAAACGAGGGCTGGTAAGCTGCACAGCCATAAAAATCTGAAATGAGTGCAATAATTTAACAAGATTGGGGAAATGTTTTTAGTGAGCACAAAGTCAGGCTAACAATTGCCCTTTTAAACCAAGAACACAATTTCATTAGTACAGCAGGTTGAGCTACTTTAAGGTGATACAATAAAATGGAGATTGTCATCAAGATAATCTCTCTCTCACCCCCTTACATCATCCCCTACTTTGTCTCTTAAATCAGAAGCAGTAACATACTGCATTTTTCTCAATTTGACTAGGGGGAGAACTAAATGGTAGCTGATGTCCTTCAGCAAACATCTAATTAGTTGTGTATATGAGATGCAGCTCACTGTGAAGGTGTGCTCGCCTACAAGTAAATTGAAGCTCCCAATTCTTTTTGTGGTTGCATATCCTTGCACAACTTCACCTGGCTGCTGAAATATTTTCCTTAAGAGTACAATAAAGCTTCACTAAACTAACCCCAACTTGGTCCACTTGAAGGGCGAGAAGTTTCCAAGTGGAAATGACTGTATATGGCCAGGATTCACATACAACTGCAGAACTGTTCCTTTCCATTCCCACTTTTTGTCTGCCGGCCTATGGCTTCTTGGTGTGGTGTATTCACCAAGTGGAGTCTTAATCTGAGTCAGTCTTTCCACCCTTTCATTTCTGTTTATGTTCCTTGAGTTTGGGAAATACCCTCTATAAAGTCATGGAAGACTTTTGAAATATAGAGAGAGCGGTGTAGTTTATACGCTGCATTTGTACACACCTGAATGGTGACAGAAGGTGTAATAACACTGCAATCTTCATTGAATGCTATGGAACTAGTATATCTTTAAAACATTGACAGAAGTAACTCATTTTTTCTCTTTTTTTTCAAGAAAAGATCTGATTCAAACTGGACATTAGTTGCAATGAAATAATACAATGACTACAGCTGACAACAATCTACAAAATACCTAGTAGTAGTTATATGTATCAAAAACCTATACCTGTGCTTATGTAGTACTTACAAACTATTTATTTGTTTAAAATTTCCAAGTAGTCCAGCTAAACATCCTTCCCTAAATTTAATGCAAAGTGTGTAAATTCATCTTACATGCTGTTCTAAGCGTTGCATCTTATCTTTCTTTACCTTCTCTTATTTCCGTATTATTTAAGGACCTTACAGGATAATCAACAATGATTATTCCCCTACCTAAGTGTTTCAACGTAGATTACATACACTAATGAATTAAGAATTAAACCACCTCTGGAAAAACTTAAATGCTGTTACTTTGTTGAGCTTTTTGGTTATTAAACAGCTTTTTATAATGGCGACATACAGCTTTAGAATGGATTTCCTCAGGTGAAACAGGACTGTGGCAGAATTGGACTAAATGTTCTTGACTCCCAGATCCCACTAACCACAGAACAGACCTGCTTGTCAAAATACACCTGAAAAATTTTGTTGATGTCTGCAAGAAAAAATGGAGGCTGTTTTTAAAAGCCTGTAATGCCTGTAGTCCTCTTCTCTTAAACCAATACAGTTTCTTAAAAAAAAAAAGAACAAAAACCTAGGCCTTTACTTCCCATATACCAAGTTTTATAAAGTTACTGGCCAACAGAAATTATCAAAAATTTTTTTGTGTGCTAAATTTTAATTAGTGATGATCCTTCTACTGTTAGTGATGATACTTCTTCTGCATGAGTCTGGCTTTGCATACTCAGCATTTGTACTAGTCAATAATAATGGCCAACATTGCTGGTTTTCTGGGTAGTCTCACAAAGGAACAGGCACTTGAGCTCCAATCCAGCAAAGTCTGCGCAACAGCTATGGCCCACAGCCTCCATAAAACCCAGCCATGTGCTCAAGTGCTCTGCTAAGCACCACCCTAGCCAGCATTTTCAAGAAATACGTTATGGAACCTTTTGCTCTTTTTGAAATGTGAACACATACTTATCATAGTAAAATAATCTCTTAAGATCAGCCCAGACAAGGTAAGTCAACATAACTACTCATGGGAGGGTTTGAGCCACAGATAAAAAGGTTTCCGTCTGCGATCAATGCCACTAGCACTAACTGGAGTTATCCATGAAAATTTCCCATACATCCTTGGAAGAATAAGCCAAAAGGGTCTAAATAACTAAAATATGTATCTACTAAGTCAAGCTTTAATCATCTGGAGCCTTATAACCACTACATTACAATCCCAAATCCTGAAGGGGCCAGTGGAGTGAAGAGCCTGTCTCTATTTCCATTCCAGTTCCTAGGTCTGGGCGTTTAATATCACGGTTGTCTCAGATCACATTGGGCTGAAACTTGGCGCATGTTTTTGTCAGCCCAGATGTAACTTCTTTTTTTTCCTTTTCTTTTTTGGTACTGAAAACTTTATTTAAATCAGTTCAGCTGTTTATAATTTGAAGATTGGCCAAAATTAGGGGGTGGGGGGCAGAGGGGATTTCAAGTTTTTCAGATAACTTTCTAACAAATCTACAGTCATAGTGGCTTTGCTCTGGGGGAAAAAAGTATGCACACATTTTAGTATTTTAGTAGTAGCAAAGCAACAAGTGGATTATTATTTTTATGTAGCTAAGCTATGAAAGTTTGTAATTATTCACTGAACATGTATTGCAGATCTCTCTACTGACTGTTTTCCCTCAGTAAGAACCATGCTGAAAGCATGTAATTGCATAACAACCCTTGATATGCAGAGTATTTACTCACATTTTTTATGGTTTCATATCTTGACCGTTTCAAATTGAACAAGTCTGAAACTTGGTATACACATCGTCAAGCCCCAATGCCTAATTTTTTTTTAACTCCTTAAATGATTTTCACTAGTTACCAATATTTCACTGAATCAAGGAAATTATTAGTAGTGCTTTCTGCTACGCAATGAAGCAGCAGAGAATACCATAACAAGTAATTCACTCAGGCATCTTGACAGGATCAGGCCCTTGTTTTTCATAAAAACTGCTTTAGATTTAAAAAAGATGACTCTTACAGTTTACAGGATTTCAAACTTTGTAACCATGTAGAAGTGTCATTACACTACACAGTTATACAAAAAATATTTAAAAATGTACTGAACTTTCAGTTATTATTTCAATTGAACTTCATGTAGCAAAATCTATATTGTAAAAGCACAGCCAAAAAGACTGCTCAGGAACTGTGGCTTTTTAGCTAGCTAGACTAAGCAACAGTCCCTGACACTCTGCTAGTGCCAAATACATCCTGTTTTCAAAATTTCTGCCAGAAGATGCTTTTAGAAACTCAAATAGGCTCCACAAGCGTCAGCCAAGCATTTTTCTTACATCACCCTCTTGGTTTGGACACAACAAAACTTGTCTTTTTGCTGATTACTTTCACTTCCCCACCACAAAACGACGATACGATGAAGCCTGAGTGGATTTTTTGACCATCTCTGGCTTTCCTACTGTGCCAGAAATGGAGCACGTTGTAATCGTGGCTCCAGAACACGAGGTGCAGAGAAATCAGAAATGTTACCCAAGAATAAGCATATGCCTGACCTATTTCCAACGACAAAGTCGGGGACTACAACCATACATGCCTCACTGAAAAAAAAGGCAAAACACTGGCTCTGGATGCTCTCTGGCAACATGGGAGGTCCAAAAGGGAGGTGCCAGGAAACCTGCACGTGCTCGCTTCAGTATGAGCCAGGTGACCTGCTGTGGAGAGGATCAATTGTAAGCAGCTGGTCTCATACCTGTAATCATCAGGCTGCTACCACAGGGTTCAGAAAAATAGGGTAATGCACTCATGGTTACATCTGTGTATGTTGCATTTGCACTGCCGTGAGTATGTAGGAGTTTCTTGTTTCACACCTGCTAGGTCTTCTCAGGCATTGTCCTTCTTATATGAGGAGGTAATTAGTTCTCCGAGTTCGGGTGAGGCTCAGATTAGTTGAAGTTTAAAACCTGGGCAGCAAGGCAGCATCTGGATGTTGGAATAAGCGCTACTTTCTGCTCTTTAGGATGGGAAAAGAATCTTTCAGCCCTCATTTCTTTTGGCTGCAGAGGCACTCGGACCTTTCTGAATGTGTTTAATCAAAACTGCTTTCTCTCTCAACTATGAAAACAGCCACAACTATGTCCCTGTAAAGTTTCACATTTTAAAATTTTAGTTGCTTTTGCTGTAACTATGTCTAAATTAAAAATAAAGTCATTGGCTTTTCTTCCCTTTATAACTTGGACAGCTTTCAGGAATAGACCAGGCACAGCAAATTTTCAGCCCCAAAGCATAAGTTGTCAGAAAAAGTGAAACACATAAAGCAGAGTGTTAAAGTAGAAGTTGTTTTCAACCTTAACTATGAGTTAACAGATGCCTCTTGAAGTCAATTTAATGTGCCAAATACAAACTCTTCAGCTAAGACATTTTCAAGAACAATTACATTAAAAAGCTGTATTTGAAAGATGCATAAGGAAGAGGTTAGGAAACGCAAGGTAGGAAGAAAGTAAAAATGCCAAGAGGAAAGTTAAAATTATGCACCTAATTCATATAAAAAGTTTAGTGGAATTTTTAATGCTCTATTGTGACAGCATCTTTTTATGATATACGGTGTATTACAAACTTTTAATGAGAGGAATCAGAGGGGTTTTAGAGAGGAAAAAAAAACAGACAGTAAATTAAACATTACTACTAGCGCAGCCTTTCAGAATCCTACCCCTGATCCCTTAGGGAGAGTAAATATTTTAATGTGCATGTAAACTGCAATTATTTTTTATCAGCAGCAAAATTGCAGATGAGTAGATTTTGTCCCAGCATTTGTAGCATTTCCCTGCATATTGTAAAGCTACCTTAGAGACAAGGGCATTCACTACTCAAAAAACCCCCACCCCAAAAAACAAGCAGCAAACTACAATCCCTTTGTGTCTTACTAAGCAAGAAGAACTTAGTAAGATATTGGTTTAGGATGTCAGGATTGCTACCAAAGTAAAATAATGGCTGATCAAAATAAAATGATTAAATTAAGAAAAACACATCTATGCAAAGAAGCCACTAAATCACTTGCTGTTGGATCTCTTCACCGCCGTCACCTCCTCACCTTTATTTCCTCCCCCAAGCTACAGCTGACCCAACCTTTGCCACTGCGCTGGAAGGGAACCGGCTTCGGACACGCACCTTCAGCCAGAGCCTGAGCTCCACAGGCAGGAATTTACCATCACTTTAATCATCCGTTAAGACCCACATGCAACTATGGGATCACATAAATAATCACAATACACTTTACAATGACTTATTGATTTTCATTCCTGTGAGCATTTATTGGGGAAAATTATGTAGTTCACAGTGTATCTCCTTGTTAATCCAAACAGGGATGGAAGGTAATTTCACAGTTTCCCCCTCAAGATCTGCAGTGGCACAAATATGAAACAATAAAACTTTTTCTGCAGCTTAGACTTCCTTGCCACAGTTAGTAGCAGTTGATTTTTAAACACTGTGCGTTGAAAATATATGTGATCTTCTGTTGGGCCAAATACATATACACAGACTAAATAAATACACATATACATATTTATGGTAGGAAGCATTTGTAATGAACACTGAGAAATATTTTCTGGTGGAACTATATGTTTGCAAAGTCTAGTTTGCAAAGAGTTAAATATTTACTTAATCATTTTACACAAAGTATGATTTCTTAGAAAGCCGTTTCCTTCAACCGTCTTTTACTAGATATAACGTATTTTTAAGGTCTTATCCTTCAACTCGCACAAGCTGATCATCCTTAAATCTCTTCCAGTGCCTTAAACAGCAGCTACCACACTATGATATGATCTTGCTTCTGGTGTATTTTGCCACTGACTACCAGCAGTACAACACAGACCTCCATGGAGGCAACCCGAAAATTAATTTTAAAAGTTTTATTAACACCAATACAAAAAAAAAAAAAAAAGCAACCTGGAAACCTGCATTTCCCGCACAATAATGATGTCATTTTGCAGCAACTGAAACCTATTCAAGAGGAATAGAAATTCTGTCTCCAATAACTCACCGAGTCAATTACACAGGAAAGTACTGTAATGGGCTGTCCCCCGTCAAACAGCTCACGTACACGACTTCCTTCTCAATTACCAACTTGTCTGCATTGCCATCTGTAAAAACGAACGCATACCTTGTGCTGCCAGTTTCTGCTCTTGCAGTTCCATTAGTGGAACTGGCTGCAGCTGCTCAAGAAGAAAGCCCTGATTGTCTTTGTTTTCCCCCAATGTAGCACCATTTTTCTCCCTTCCTCCTGTACATTGACTCAAGGTAACGCGTTATCTCTGCTGAGGTGTGCCCGTGAGTATTAAACTACAATCCACCTAAATTTGTGTCCTGTTTTCTTTTTGCAGTTTGTCACCTAACACAGTAAAAAGCTGCCAGCAGCATCTCTCAGCATCTTCACCAGAATTATGTTAGTATCACAACAAGTTTTATCAGTCCTTTTTAGTAACTGCTGTAAAAATTGCTAAGTTTCTGGCTAAACTTCTTCCCACTTTTCTAAAACAACTTGACCACTCAGGCAATTTTTAAAAACTACTTATACAAAGCAATCAAAAATAAGATTAATAAAAGAAGTCAAATTTAGGAATAATACTATTTCTTACAAAAAATGGTCAGGTAGCTGCGTTAGTGTGCATAAGCAGGRCAGAGGGAGCCTGGTTTGGGAACTGCGATCCTTGCCCCTAAATAATATCAAGCTTTCTCCACTAGCACTTTGCTGAAACAGATTCACGCAGCAGCTCCAATGCTGAACGGCTGCCTGAAAACTCAGCACTCGTACACACAGATCCCTGCTCCTTTCCGAACGCCATGCGCTTCCAAACGAGCTCTGCCGTTGTTAGAGAAAAAAATCTAAGTCATTATGAGTCTCTTGCATTTTTTCAAATTAGAAGCACAACATAAATGGTATAAAATGTACAAAATTAGACTCCTCTTCTTCTGATCAGTAACTGGATAAAAGTAGTACCCTGAGAACTAAGCACACTGAAAGAGACATCGAGAAAACTGGAAATGCTTCTGACTCTCTCATTTCTTGGCATAAGGCAAAAATATCCAAGCCCTGCTGTCTCAAACGGGGAATCTAAATCAATAGTTAGACTTTGCTATAAACAGACTCACTTTCTGAGATAAAGAGCCAGTTATGAAGGCGCCTAAACATGGAATTAGGTGCTTAAGTTTAGGCATCAATACCAGAGGATTTATGTTCAAGAAGGCACCCCACGTATCCCTTCTTTCATGAAGTAATCTCTCTCATCAAATGAACAGATAAAAATGGAACAAAGATACATCCATATTTCCTTAAACACCCCTAACTTTGACATGGTAGAAGAACCAGAGTGCATTTGCAGATCTCAGCTAAAAGCCAATATGTAACTCTACATGTGATAGTAATTGAGGGTCCCAATCCCACAAGTGCTCTGCTGTAAGCGTGAGCACAAAGCTGCTGGAGTTCTCAGCTTCTGGCATCTGTTCCCACTTCCACAGAAATCAGATGGGCAAAATTAAGTTTTGAGGGGAAAAAAAAATCACAGACATTTAAAAAACATTCCCTGACCTTATTAAAGTCCACGTGATCTCTATTTATATAGAAAATGGCTCAGAAAGCCAGCAGCTGAGAGGAGGAACTCTCATTTGTAGATTCTGGCTGAGGGCTGCCAAAATCAGCAGGGGAAAGGCTCCTCAGGGGTAAAAATTTCAAAAGCCATTAAGTGTCTTAGAAGCCTCAGTCCCACTGCCTTTTGATCACCTACACCTTCCCAAATTTGCACCCCAAATCTGGAAACTACACTGGAAGAGTAATTTCTAATTCAAAGTTACAAAATGAGGATCTAAAGTTTTCATAGAAGTCTTCAGGACTCAGAGAGGAAATGTCAATTAGGTGTCTACTTCTYGGTGAAAACCAGTGAGGTAACACTTACCTGTTACTTGTACTTTAAAGAATTCCCCTTAGGACCATTAATTTTAATTAATGAAAAAATATAACAAGAAAACTTTTCATATGGGCAGCTATAGCTTATATGCTTCTTCAGGAACTGAAGTAACTATAATTTGAGTCTCATGTGGTCCCCTTGAGAAAGCTGTTACTAGGGGTGGGATCCAAAGTGGGCTATGTCCACCTATTATTTTCAATACGCTTGGGACTGCAGTCTCACTGCAGATCTTGTTACGTGCTGTTGCTAGAATGGCTTCCATTCAGAAAAATCAACATTTGCCAACCCATACCACACAATTACCATAGTTATTTCCTATTGTGAGCTTAGGGAGAAACTGTGGTATCCCAGATACCACGGTGTGGTAAATATTGAAAAGTAGTGGCCTTTTTATAATGGACATTTTCATCTAATCCAATCCATTCCAAACACCTCCAGATAACAAGACAATACGGCGGAGTCTGTGTCTAAGTGGTTGGTTCTAACATAATCATCTTATTCTGTCCTGTGATCCCACTTTCAGCAAAAATATTTGATGGCTTCCTTTTTGATAGCTTTAGGAAGTAAGAATGGACTAGAGCTGTGATCAACCCCTACAGCCATCTAGGGAGGCATCTCCTGAAAAAGAAAAGGGGAAAAAAAA
>JAYKAV010003221.1:2673843-2683912 GCA_035582835.1 Phoebastria nigripes | reverse complement strand
CATTTGTATTTTTAAGAGCTAACCCATCTAAAAGTGGCAACAGCCTCCTGGGCTGCATTAGGCAGAGCATTGCCAGCAGGTCAAGGGAGGTGATCCTTCCCTCTGCTCAGCGCTGGTGAGGCCACACCTGCAGTGCTGTGTCCAGTGCTGGGCCCCCCAGTACAAGAAAAACATGGATGTACTGGAGAGAGTCCAGGGAAGGGCTACAAAGATGATTAAGGGCCTCAGGCATCTGTCATACAAGGAGAGGCTGAGAGAGCTGGGACTGTGCAGCCTGGAGAAGAGAAGGCTCAGGGGGATCTTATCAATATGTACCTGAAGGGGGAGGTAAAGAAGATGGAGGCAGAATCTTCTCAGTGGTGCCCAGTGAGAGGACAAGAGGCAAAGGCACAAATTGAAATTCAGGAAATTCCATGTGAACATAAGGGAAAAGCTTTTTTACTGTGGGGGTGGTTGGACACAGGAACAGGTTGCCCAGAGAGGCTGTGGAGTCTCTGTCCTTGGAGATATTYGAAACCTAATGGGACACAGCCCTGAGCACCCTGCTCTGGCTGACCTTGCTCTGGGGTTGGACTAGGTGACCTCCAGAGCTGCCTTCCAGACTCAACGATCCTGTGAAGCTTTCTTCAGTGAGAGGCTGTAGATTGCTTGTCACTTTTTTTGTTCTATTAATTTCTATCCATTTTAGCCTTAATTCCTATTCATTTGCCTTGGAGGAAAAACAAAACAAAACAAAAATTCATGGCTATAAAAGTATTAATTAAAATAGACCAATATCCAGACTGAATGTTACAGATTGCAATCTGTAAAACTGTACAGCTACTAAAAATGGAGAAACCTACTTTTAAATTCCACTGTAAATAATTTCAGAATGTTTATGAGGAACTGAGTGAAGTATCTAATGTAGGTTTTACAAAAATTATTCTCTGCTTGCTCTTTCCTATCAAGATCYTAATGCCTACTTGTAAATGAGACTCAATATAGGGTGTTGTACAGCTTTCCTTAAAAATACCATTAAGATGAGAAGGAGAAGAGAACAACTGTTCTACATTTTGGAGACATTTCTCCTTAAATAGTGTTTATGTACTGCAAGCATCCCTTCCATAAACAAACCAGGTCTTTGGAACAAGTGAACACAATCTCTGAAGAATCTTTACCAGCTTCTATTTCTGGTACATGATGCACTGAGAATTTTAGGCCAACATGGGCATATGGTCTCCTAGTTTGATAGGAAACATTTCATGGAATTCAAGACAGAGCCACAGCATAATGACCAGAGACTTTAAAATCTGTGATATAACACAAGGTTGAAAAAGAAAAGAAAAAAAGAAAAGAAAAGAAAAAAAGAAAAGAGAAAAAAGAGAAGAGAGAAGAGAGAAGAGAGAAAAGAGAAGAAGAGAAGAGAAGAGAAGAGAAGAGAAGAGAAGAGAAGAGAAGAGAAGAGAAGGAAGAGAAAAGAAGAGAAAAGAAAAGAAGAGAAAAGAGAAAAGAAAAACAAGTGTTTCCTGATACAATACTAGAGGCAGTAGGAGCATGTAAAAGCACAAGAAAAAGGAAAGTCATGGTAACTGGTGTGCACAAAGGAATACTCTGAATCCCTTATTAATCAAGCTTAACCTCATTAACGAAACTGCCTTAACCCCTTCTTTTTTTTTTAGGAGAATCACTCAGTAGGGAAATCAATTTTTTTAAAAAACCAAATAATAAACAATATTTATCTTAATAACATTCATGCAGGGTATGTGGCTTTTCTGCCTTTGCAGCCCTAGAAAGTGGTATGCCCTCTGTACTTTCTATACTCATTCACATCTGCACAGAGAGAATACTGTAACTCCACAGCAGTACTTCCAGCGTCCCTAGTCTAATTTTTCTCTTACCTTTAAGGAAGTGGTTCTTAAATTGCTTAAGACACCACCTTCAAAATCTGCATTGTCAGAATCACTCCTATTGATTGCATTTCACCRGAGGAATTGTTTCTAATGCAAGTGGCAGGGTAAGCTTACTGCTGGGGGCAGTCATTCTCTTAAATGGCATGAGCCTGACAAGAGCAGTATGAGTGGGGTTTTCCATCATGAGTTCTGCACGGCGAGGAAGAAATGTACCCACCCTGTCACATACTCAGGCTTTAGTTCAGAGCGCTGCAAAGGACTGGAAAACAGCATTCAAGAAATCAAGCATCAGGCTGGAAGGAGAGGCTCAGCGAAAACCCTCCTGCAAGCCCACAGTCAACTTATTTTTTGCATCCTTCGGAGGCTTCTTAAATGAAGCTGACTGTGCAGGAATGCCTTGTAAAACAAGCCCTCCGCTTCCTTTCTAAAGTGGTGTCAGCGAAACAGCTCCACAGCCTCGCTCGTAGGCAGCTGTGGCTGCACCCATGTTGTAACTGGAGAGGCAAAGACCATTGGGTTGCCTGAAAGTGTTCATGCATTTGTGCAGGCCTAGGGCACGGGCTCAAAGAGGAACTGTTTGGTCCTGTTCTACTGATCAATACATCAGACTGCTATTTAGGCAAAAAATGCCAGGAAACCATTTCCTTTTTACCTTCCACCTGCTAGTATCACAATTCATCTGATTTTGAAACAAGCCTCCAGAAGGCCCACGTACACAACTTTGAAGTAAAAAGAAACCTTTAAATTTAGACATGCTGTACAAAATCATAGCTGCTACTTGCTCACAGGCTATATTCAAAATCTTTAGGAGTGAGAAGGAAAAAGACGTACACCAGAAAGGAGCACATTTATAATGACATGCCTTTTCTCTAGGAGAAAAAAAAATAATCTTCCATTTCATAGGCATCTTTGCCAAAAGCCCTCTTTCAGGAATTGAAAAGAGAAGGGCCTTTATTTCCTACATATATTTTATAGGAAACATTTTTTGGTTCTGTGTCATGGACTAGGATTTCACACCTTAGTGGCTAGTCGTATGGAAATGGACATGGCTGTGGAAACTTCATGGCTGTGAAACCCTGATAGTAAAATCAGCAGGAAGATGAGGAAGGTGTGGGGAACACTGAATGATTCATGCGGTAACAACCTCTGGTCCCTTTGAGGAGATTTTGGGATGGCTGCCAATGCTACCTGTCTATGACTAGCATCCTGGACCCTCTAAAGCAGGCTTTAAATCTGGGCATGATACAGAGGGAGTATTGCTCTTTTGAATAATGCCCAAATATGTAAGTGGATGTGACATGTATGGATTTTTATAAGGAAAGATCTTTCCAAAATCAGGTTGCAATTACCAATGAGTTATACCTCCCAGAAATAATTCCTAAAATATAAATACTGGGCCCTGTTTCCTTTATTAATAGCAGTCTGAGTTAATGAGGGAACAACTTCCAGAAGTTCCTGTAGAGCAGTGCAAAACTAAGCATCTTAGCTACAACATTCAACAGATCGGTGTTTTGCAACTAACTCTTCCTTTGCCAAATCACAGAGCAAATCCTTTCCTATTTCATACCCAGGATAACTCCATTTACTGCATAAAGCACAAGGAGAGCAGAAGATGGTAGAAAACCTACAGAGCTAGCACTGATTTGATGCCCATCTGTTTTAGACATAGAAGAAAAAAAAAAAAAGAAGATAAAAAATGACTGCACTGAGCTGGGCTTTCGCTATGGTAAGGGTAATTCTTGGCTGATTTTACTATGGCCTCGACGTCTACTTTTGGAGCCCTGGCATACACGTGGCACAACCAGGGCAGACATGGTAGACTTAATCTTCAAGGTGGCCTATATAATTTTGCATTTCAGGAACGATAGCCCTAGCACCATAGCACATATTGCATGCACAGCCAGGGCTGTGATTTCTACTACATTTCAGTGATTAATGGCCTCGTAATGGAATACAAGTTTCCTACAGAATGTTGCAATCTCCCTACAAATTTGGCCTTGTCTGCTATTTACTGGCAGGTTGTAGGAGCACTGAAAGATCAGCGTTGCCCAAAGCACTGGGTGCAGTCCCAGGTACAGAGGCGAAGGCGCACGAAGCAGCTGGGCAGCGCAGCCAGGCTGGGCTGTAACAGACAGCTGCAGTCACTAGAGGGTACTGCGAGGGCACCTAAAGGGTGCTGCTCCCATGGCAAAGGAAAACATTGGGAAACCCTACCATAGGCAACGTCACTCGGCAACTGGAATGAGCTATTTTAAAGACAGATCTGCCTTAAAAATGCCTAATCTCACTCCTGATTTCGGAGCGTTCCTGCGGGAAGTATTTGCACACACACACATGCCACCAATAAGCCAAGCAACTCAGGCCTTTATGGTTCATTTTTAAATCCAGTGCAGCCTGTGGATCATGAGTCAGACAGTCCCTTCTTACGCAAAAGGCCAAACAGCTACAGAGAGAAGAGCAAGAATGAAATTCCTATGGTTTTAACAACGGTTACTCATAGAAGGCAAGATGGGGATCCCCTTGTTTATGCACAGCGTCACGTAAGATTACAGGGCTATTTAAGCAGTAAGGTAGTACAAAAAAAAAGAGAAAGAATCTCAGCATCTGACTTTAGAAGACATCACCATGTTCATTAGTGAAGCAATAGAAAAAATCAGCAATCATCTAGTGAAAGAATCTTAGCCACTACTTCTTCTGAGTTTATCCATTAAACACCGCTATCCCGTATAGAGTAAATAACTGCCAGGAAATCTACTGCACATACTTCAATATTCTGGTATTTTTAAAACACACAACCCTTTTCATGCACGAATATCCCTTAATGTGTCTGCTGGAGTTTCTGTGCTTTGCACGGACTAGCAAGAAGGGATGTTGGATGATGCTTGCGTTATGCTCTTAAGTTCTACCAGATTTCAATAATAATTCTGATCAACCAATGCATTCCAGACTTTATTGCCCATCTTTCTTTTTCCATTTCTTCCATCAACCAACCAGTTAATAAGAAAATAGGACGAAAATGTGTGTGCAATGGATAGCACAGCATTCCAATGAGACACAGAAGTGGACAAATAATAGAGTAGTTGGGAATATCAAGCATAAATGTTAACATTAACTAGGTTTACTTTTCACTCTATTTAAATACAAAAATTTAAAGTAAAAAGTTTCTGTATTTTAGTCTCAGCCAATTTTGGGCCACACTGAATGTTAAATAAACTATTATTTAATCAAATACAGGCATATTAGTCTCACTCCTGCTGACAACTTCAATTAGAATATTTTTGCTTCATACAAAAAAAAAGAAAAAAGAAAAAGCTCATGATCTTTAAACTACTATGGCTTCTGCACAACATCTGGTTACAATTTTTTATATATTCAACCATCAAACTTCTATCTCCACAAAACAGTTTACTCAAGATTTGTTTTAATTATCCTGCATTGCAAGCTTCATATGGCTTTGAAAAGGGGGTGAAAGGATCGCTCATGATGCAGACAGATGCAAACTGAAAAGGACTGTACATTGAAAGATGCTTTTGAAACAATTTTAAAAAATGAAAAAATCCTTTCTATCATTGCCAGGAAACAAGTGCTACTTTAACTGTTTCATTACACAGTACCTCTTGGCTTGTTCATTAGCAATTTTAATGTTTTTTTGGTTGGATTCTAGGATTAAGGCAATCTTTATTAGCACTTTCATCGGAGCCATACAAGTTGCAAATTCATATTTTCTCTTTTTCTCGCCAATGCCACAGTGGGAACACTATATTTCTAAAAGTGCTAGTTTAAAACAGAAAACATAGCAAAGAAAGCATCTGAATGTGATAAAGTAGAAATAAAAATGAATTTTATAGCGGCATAGAAAAGCCTTGCTCATACAAAAAAAAAAAAAAAAGTTGTACTGCATTTTAAGCATGGGAGAGATCTAATTTATTTTCATAAGTCTATTCACCTGTGTAAAGTTAAGCACATCCGTAAGCTTTTGCAAGATTGGACCTAAGACAAAAATTAAGAAAATGCCTGGGGTTCTGGTTTTATTAAATGTTAGAGCCTCAGTCAGCCAAAGGGACATAACTGTATTTTTCTTAAACGAGTCTTGGGGTGCTACACCAAATCAATGAGTCATCACTACAGATAGAAACTGTTTGTCTTGACGTGGTGGAACCATTGTAAACTTTGGAGGATATGAAACTTCTTATTCATTTATTTGCATTACATATATGGATTAATGGGAAAGCATTATGGAAAGTTATTATTTATTTTATGAGGTAACTGCTTTGAAATCCAGTAAATGAAACTCCTTTTTCCTGTTTTTCAGTCAGTCAGCACCCATCATTCCAAGATAGGATATTCAAGGAAACTTCAGGGTTTTTTCTGGAGGTTTCTTCTGATGCAAAGCGTGGATTAGCTTAGAAATGGAATGTCATCTTTTAAGACTTTTTTTTCTTCTTTAAAGATGCTCCAAAGAAGCCAGCAGAAGACATAGCTGCAAAAACACAACTTATAACCATGGTCGACTTACAAACAGTTGAGCTTCACTGGCTCCGATTCCCAGACGCAAACTCTCTTGAGTTTGGTATTGGAGCAGTATGTGCAGGGTTTTTTTAAATTTATTTTTAATGAGGAAACTTCATTTGTGTATTAAAGAGGGCCTGAAGAGATGATTTTATTTTGGTTCTGTGAGATATTCCGGTATTAAACCCATGATATAGTTATGTCTCTGAATCTGTGACCACCAGCCACGAATGGGTCAACAGATGCATGAAAAAAAACCACCAACACTTTTCAATCCATGGCCAGCCATACCAAAATGAGTCTAACCCCTGGAGCCTACTTACTTAGTCAGGAGGACCTCTGAGCAGGCTGTCTCACTAAACTCTGGGCACTGCCTCCACTGGGACTGCAAGAACTGCAAACAGTTTCCCTCCATGACAGTAATATTGGACACTTTGCTTGCAACCAGAAACAGGAAAATACAGAAGAATGCAAAACTCCAACAACGTGCAAATTGCTGATAAAAAGTCACTATGTTTTCACAAAGTTTTGGTTGGCACAGAGGATGATGATGGAGATGAAGCTTTATTTTATCTGAACCAGCCTTTCATCCTCAGGTTCAAAATCTCGCAGTTACACCAAAGACATGACTGTTCCCCCCGGGTTACAGTTACCATCTCAGTGTATCAGCAAAATGGACTTGCTGGGTTCATGCTGATTAAAGTGAGGAAACAGGAATTGTCACTGTCCTCACTGACACAGCCTGCGAACAAAGGGCTTCAGTATTCACTGCCATCTTTTATTTCAGGTACGAAGAGCATGAATGAGACTCAGAACAAAAGGAAGCCGTTGGTGAAGCCTTCTTTGCATGCCCACACCCCCCCGCCAATCCCCAGTAACAATCCCAAGGTACATTTGTAGTGTGGTGGGAATTCAGACACGCGATTTTGATTAATGTTAATGCAAGTCGTGTGGCCAAATCCCTGTACACTACTTTGAGAGTTTATTCTAAAATCAAAATATAATTAAGGTTGCAACACAAACCAAATAAGGCAAGGAAATGACACTTCATTAGTAACCTATTCATTACGAGTACCATAGGTAACCTGTTGCGACAGCGTGGTACTATAATAAAATGTTTTAAGTGTTTATATACCACCATTGTCAACTGGCTAGGAAACTATGGTAAAGACATCCAGACACACTAAAAAAAGGTTAGCTTCAGCAACTAGATAAATTACTTCTTTGGGTCATTTAGTTGTGGTATTGGATCGGAAGATTTTGAGTCCTCTTCCCAGTGACACTTGGAGACCAGCACATTTGTTCTCTTTGTAAATGTATACTAATGAGCAGTCGTGCATCATACGGCAGACTGTAAATAGAGGAGAAGAGGAGCTGAAGGGAGTAGGAATGCGTACGAGGAGTTTCTGTTTAGTAAGCTGATAGGTAACAGATAAATGACCTAAAGATTGTTTTCAGTTGTCCCTCCTGCACAAAGCTATATTCCAGATCTTTATAATTGTGAATACTGAATGGGAAGTCTATAGTGAGAAAGGGTATCAYGCATGGGAAGAGGTCCTGTGTCCCTGACAGTGCTTTTGCTCATTCTGGCATTTCTGTGGTCATTCCCTTATTCTAATTCTGCAGAAAACTGCCAAGCCAGTTTTGGTTTTGGTTCTTTTTATTATTATTATTCCTGGAGACTGTGGGCTAAGGTTTTTCATCTTCTTCTCCATCGTGCAAAAGCCCATGGAAAGAGGAGTTCTCTAAACTCTCTCATGGAGGCAACAGTAGCCTTTTTACTGAAGATTGGTAGGAGCTATTTAAGAAGCTAATGGCTGTGGACTATAATCTGCAATAAACTACCTTTCCTATCTTTGTAGTGTAGAAAGAAGAGAGCGTTTTTGTGTGTGTACATGTGTGCATGAAGGATGGAGGGGAAAGAGGAAAAGGCTACTGATAGCAGCGAGTCAGCTGTGCTTTACTGAACAAGGAGATCTTACAGTAGCAAGGGGGCAATGGGTCTATCTGAGGTCGAGCAACTTTCCGTAACATCACTAAAAGCAAATGAGATTAAAGACACAAAATACAATTCAGTCCTTCATGTAAGATTTAGGATTATTATTGTAGACCTCAGGTATTTTGTGCTGGCATTCTGGACCTGTAATGTTGTTGCTAGCAGTAAATTCAAAGCTCTGAACATACGTACTGCAAAACAAAATCTGAGAAAAAGAACTGGTGTTTAATGGAAAAATATCTGGCCAATAAGCGTTGATAATTATTACACATCTATTCACTATACTCCTTGCCATATTTCTAGCAAGTTCAGAATTGCAAGTTCGGATTGCACGCTACTAAGATAAATTCGACTTGCAGTACATAATCTGACTCTATAAGCACATTTGATAGGCTAACATGAAATGTACAAGTTCACTAAAATGACCTAAATTATGAAGTAGTTTTTTTCTTTTTCATTGAGCATGTCTTATATAGATAGGTTTTTCTTTAACGTTATATCCTCTTTAAAAGTGGATTAGAGGTATACTGTCTTCTGACTTAGTGCAAGAAGCAGGAGTGTGCAGAGAGCTCAGAGGATGTCATTTTTTCCCTCTAAAATAAAAAGATGTGTGAAGTTACTACGGCTCTTCAAAACAGCCTAGTAATTGAGCCTGGTTATGGTCTCATTAATGTGCAAGTTTCATTTGTCACCTTCTTTCTTTGTGGATTATGTGCATTGATTCATCAAGACTTGTGACACCTGGTTTTCATTTGCTCTGTTCAGTGCTTCTTTTCTAATCAGTTTGTACTGGATTGGTATAAGAAACAGTCTGAAAGTAAATTGCACAAGCCTCCTGAAACTAGAAATGAGAAAATTTCAGCTTTTTTGTTAATTTACAATTAAATGCCTTTTTATGCTCTTTTCATGGTCTTTGCATGCTTTTCTTTCAAGTACGTTTAATAACATGCTTGCTGCAGCTACTCATAACATGAAAGGAGCAAACAAAACAATGTACATTTAACAGGGGAGATGTAGGTGTCTAGTGAGTTCATTATTACAAAAAGTAATTGATTTTAATTCATGTAAATGTAAGTGACAAGAATAACACAGGCAAGGTTTTTTCTTGCTGAACTACAATATCCTTGTTAAGTTGTACAGTTTAATAATGAGATGTTCTCATGTGAATTTCCCTCTGCCTTCCTTCTTTACTTCGCTTTTCTAAAATATGTATCACTTCAAATATTTCCATTCCGTGTGTCACTGGCAAATGCCAAAAATAGAGAAAGAGAGATCTGATAAAGATAAAGCATGACAAAAGTTTCACGGATAATTGCCTTCACATATCCAGTTCAGCTCTCATCTCTCCTAATTAGCCTCATTACCATACCTTAAGACAGACCAGCAGTCACTCAAACTCCCTGTTTTTTCTGTCAAAACTATTGCTGACAGGCAAATGGACAACACATGCACTGAGTAAGTCTATTCTAGACTATTCTTTTACAAGACTAGCCTCCAGCAGAAAACACAAAACAATAGGTCTTCTATAAATGCATAATGAAAGTATACATACAGTGTGTGAATACTCAATAAATTATTGTTCTATTCATTGCTCTGCCATCACTTAAAATGGGGACAATAATGCAAAAAAAAAAAAAATCATTCTCATACACTATCATTCTCCAGAATATCAAGG
>JAYKAV010003221.1:2623843-2668843 GCA_035582835.1 Phoebastria nigripes | reverse complement strand
ACCGTCTGCTACAAACTCACACAGCTATTCAAATGTCTTGAAAAAGTGGCACTGGACTAGGGAAATTAGGACTTCATAATCATCCGTCACGATAGTGCTTTATATGGTAACAAAAGCACAACTTGTGACAGTCATTTTAGCAGTGTGTCATTTAATATTAATAGATAAAAATACCTTGCTCCTTTCTGCATGACAATCTCTGCTTTTTCCACCAGTGGGGGTGCTGCAAGAGCAGTGATTTACAGATCCTAAATTTAACATAGTAGAATCAGCCTATGAGCCTGGATGAATCTAAAATAGCACATAGCATGAGCCTGGAATTTATTTTAAAAGAGCCTTTATCTTATGACTCCATTAAAGTTTGAAGCCAAACAGATGTACAGTACCTAGGGCAAACACATTTGAAGATATTTTACTTTCCACTTTCCATTATCCTACTGATCTATAAAAAGTCAAATAATATCATGGTCTAACCTTTTGGATTTTCATTTGTACTCTGTGCTTCCTTGGTAAATTTGTTTGTCTTCTGAGTTTTTTAACGTTGTTGGCTTTTACACAAAATTTGCTCCACTGTGGAGAAGTTGTTTTGACATATTTAATTCCACAAGAGAATTCTAACCACTGGTTCTTTCATCAGCATTTATAATGCTTCTATAATACTGTTCTCAATTACTTTTACTTTCATGGCAGCTCTATTAATACAATTTTCTTAAAAAAACATGATAAACTGATTATCCCTATTGCTATACATAAATAATCAGAGTATATTCAAACCTCTCTGCATGCTCTTAAATTTGCTCTGTTTTAATCTTCAAATTGGGTAGTACCAAGAATATCGCATATTGTTTGGGTATTAATTTTCATGTCTTTTAAATGCTTATTTTCAATCTGAAAACTTATACTTTTTTGAATAATGTAACTGTCCTGTGGAAAAATGTCTCTTACTTATCTCAGAGATGCTGAATTCTCATCACATTTTTTTCTTCTTGTCTGGCATCCATCACTTCAAGCAGCCAGTTATTCACTAAGCCCAATTACATTTGTCTATAGCCCCTACTCAGACTGTGAGCACAACTCTGGTAGCTGCGATCATTTCGTAATTCATCTTTTGCAGGTTATTGTGTTAGTGCTGCCAGCTGTCACGATTACTATTAGGTTCATTTGAGGATTTAATGAGTGAATTTTTGGACACTGAGGAATGCACTGAGCCTACAGACCATTGCTTTTTATCAACTATTTATTACTTTACAGCATAAATGCTGTACAAGTTTATTAATTAAGTATTTTTCAGGCAAACTAATAGACTTCAAATGCCATCTTCAAATGCCATACCAGCTGAATATTGGATGTGTTTTGAACAACATGTATTGCAGATGTGCACTAAGAATTTGAAYGTCATTGACTTACTCCTATGTTTCCACAGATAAGCAGAAAGAAAATATTGGAAATTTCTGGAATTTCTTGAAACCAATTTTCTTGAAATTATAACGACATTAAATACAATTGTGTTGTTGAAAGATAAAACAAGATGAATCCACAACCAAACCGGCTCTGGAAATGGGTTGTCACAGCAGCAGGATGGTGCCTTCTTTGGGGTTTTTCTTTCCTTTCTTCCCAATAAAATTTCCCCACCGATAAGAGCTGTGTGCCAGTGCTCTTAGGACTCACAGCCTTTTACTACGTCATTCCAGTAGATGTTGCAGAAAGATGTACGGGCTAGATTAGATGGCCTACTTTCCAAAACTATGAAATCCTGAACTAAGAAAAGCTGCAGGAGACAGACTGAATGCTTGAATAAAATACTAAGAGGTCCTACAAGAGATTGAAAGTCACATTTAATTGATAGTTGGAGGCTTTCAAATAACACACTGATGACTATAAAACAGTTGACTAGAGGAGACCAGGAAAAGCAGAGTGAACTCCTCATTTGGAAAGAAAGTTTATCCTTCTATTTTCAGTGTCTGTGATTACAATGTTGGTGAATTTATAGCAGTCCGTCTGAGATGAATAATTCTGAAAAATATCATTTTGCCATTTATTTTGCCTGTCACTTTGAGGGAAAGTTGTTACAGGGTTGCAGCCAACTCAGATGTTTATTTCTTTCCTTTGAGAGGTAAGGAGAAAAAACATGAAGAACAAGACAGTGAAGAGAAAAAGAGAAACATGTTGGCATCCTCATTGCCTTCCTGGTAAGATTGATTCAGCAGCAGCCAACAGCAACATCATTCCCCCAGGGCTGCAGGAGTGCCCTGCCTTTCTTTGCTTTGCATCACGTAGGTGCCCAAACGTTGCACCAAAGAAGATCATATGAACAACTACCCAAACAGATACCCACTGTCAATTTACACAGCTGGAACATAAATGCCAGCACCTGCTCTTTTAGTCTGGCAGCCAGAAAAATGTCCTAGTTAAACTCGTGCTCGCCACTCTTTCCAGAGCCCCCTACCAACTCCCTATCTTTTTCATTATCACTGATGCCCACACTTCTGTAATTTGTTTTAAAACAGCTAAGCAATTGTGTATTGCAGCAGGCTCTTTACAGAAACAGTTGAATTATAAAAACCCTTTCCACTTCATATATTGTCATGTAGGTAAAACCCAAAAGTAGCACAGGAGCACTGGGATGGCCCAACTTGTTGGGACTGCTGTCTTCCATGGACAGCATCCATCTGGGGTCCCCGGGCGGCTTAGGACTGTTTTCCAGACAGAGACACTAGTATTCCTGACCAGTAGTGTTAGTCATAAACTGAAATATATGTAATAAACTTCCTATTATAACAGATATGTCAGATTTCTGTTATTCACAGACTTAGGTAATGAGCAAAACCACTTCATTCCAAGGGAGCAAATCAGAGCAACATTTGGTGTTCACTATTTACATGTAAAGAAATGATAGGATTTCCCAGCAAGAAAGATGAAAATCTCCATCTGAAACTGGTATGAAAATGGATTCAGCTAACTTTCCCGACAACATGGGGATGGTTAAACCATGCAAGGAACTTGGAAAATTATCATCTGACTTCAACCTCAACCTTTCAGCACAAACTCAAAGGAAAATCAAGACAGGCACCAAGAAACAATCGCTTTCATCACCTGAATCCCATTCTTTTTGATCCATATGCTCTGTGGTTTTCATTGCCTGAAAACACCCGTTACGAAAGATCTACAAGGAGACAGAGACAACTGCAATGTTATTGTTCTTCTAAATGTTAGCTTTAGAATAAGAAGAAAGAAAAATGGTGCCAGAGACAAAGAGAAACAATACCACCTGTTTCTTTGCATGTCTAAGACCCAGAAAAGGAATTCTGTAATATTCTCTAATTAAAGAAGGTAAGCCATTAATACTAAAATAGGTAAGTAAACCAGTAAGAAATAAAAGTTGGATAGTGGAATTTGAATATATGAGGTGACAGAAGTAATTACATTGCTCTATGTATCTTATATAGAACAAATATTTAAATAATTCTCAAATGCAAAAAACATTGTATACATTAATGCAAGATTAGATTACTTTGATACACTTCTTGTTTTGTACTTACAGTCTATTCAGGTTGTATAAAGAGAGGAGACATTTTGAAAATAAAAAATGAGTGACAAACATTTCAGACAGGTTGCTGTTTTCAGGTGTTTCCTCCATTTTTTTCCTCCCTTTTTTTTCAACATGGTCAATTAAAAATGAATGCAACCAAGATCCACTCTGCAATTCCAAGTCTTTTGAAAACTTCCATTTCAATGTGAAAAGAATAAATGCTGTTGCCATTACATCAATGCCTTTGCACAAAATTTCTCCACCATTATCTTGAAAGCTTTAAATGACTATCTTCCGGAAAAGAGAGGAGAGGTATTTTCAAATGCAGCAAATGGATGGGGTTTTTAAGCGCTAATATAAAAGCTGTATGTAATAAATACTGTGGGCTAAAACAGGCATGCAGAGCTTCCCACTGTATCTATACACAATGAACTGAATCTGCTTGTTGTACTTCTTTGAGTTTAGGAGCCTCCAAAGAATCGGATAAGATAGGAGAGGAGAGGAGGCCATTCCCCTACCCTTTGGCATTCTCCATCTATACAAAGGGCAGAGCAGCCAAGCTCTGCTATATATTACTCTGAAAATATCCCACAAACAGTACATAAAAGCCCCATATTTTGGTCAAATCTATTCTAGATACATACACGCAAGTACAGAATTAGACCAGTGGAAATTAACTAAAGAGTTACAGATGGCCCTGTATATAAAGCAGTACAATATAAGAGAGACCATCTGGAAATACGTTTTGTCCTTAACCCATTTTAAAAAAAAAAAAAACAACCTCCTTTCTACTTTCCTTTTCTAGTTGCAATTTCTCACTGTGCAATGAAAATGTGCTTGTTTTAGTTTCCAAAAAAATGAGGACTTGAGCTATACACCTGCCAAGGCAGGAATCTGAAGTAGAGGTGCAGGCTAAATATTGAGGAAGTCAGTGCTTTAAGCGTCAAAATTACGTGGTGATACCTGGGATGTGTTTAGGGGGTACAGCTACAGACTGAATGCTTACTGATTTTGCATTATAACAAAAAGATACTTATTCAGCAAATAACTTGCTCAGGAAACAAGCAGACATACTTTGAGTGAGATGCATGGAATTACTGTTGCTGTCTTCAATGGGACCAACATTTTAATGTGAGCATTAACCCAGCTTGTAAAAATCGTGCTGGCATCCACCCCGTCTTGCTACAATCGTACGGCATTTTTGCTACCAGACTCAGGAGAGAACTCGTGGGACCAAACACAAATAGGGAAACGCTTTCATACTGCCACACTCATACCAAAATGGCACCTGCTGAGGCACAGTGTGGTAAAAATTAGGTAAAGGCTAGTGAGGAGGTACCTACTCTCCTGAGAAATCTGAAGACCGTCAATCTCAAGGTGCCCTTCTTCAAGTGCCACATTTGCTGAGTTCTACCATTTCTCACATGGATTAAGGGTCTTCAGGTGTACGATATTTTCAACTAACAGTAAAAACTATTTAATTAGCTTTCACTTTCAGAGGAATGCCTTGAGATGAAACGTTATAGTATATTTTTCCTATCCTGAAGTATGGGAATAAGTCCCCTTAGCCTAAATGTCCCATTAGCGACACTGTATGTGGTATGTTTTAGATTATATTTCCAGGCTAATATGTTATGGCCCTGGACAAATAAAACCAAAATAAATTATATCCATCTTTCTATAAATTCCATTATAGCTTAATTGTAAGGTTTTTCTTTCCTTTTTTTTTTTTTTTTTTAATTTGGCATTTTTTTAATATCCAAATTGCTTGCATGTGCTCCTTCCCTTCTGCTCCTCCTCCTTCTCTCCTCTCTCTGAGCTGAGGGAGGCTGGCAATTTGTCATTTTGATAGACGAAAATGAGGAGCAACTCTGAGAGCTCTACATTTTTTCTGAGTTAGTTAATGTACCTGCAGCCCACAATTAACAACATTACATATGTAACACCAAAATTATATACTGCATTTTTCTTACATCCTTCTGCATTACGCTTACGTTCACATTTATCCATCACGCATAACCATGGAGCAAGGTTACAGTGTGTTCTTCTGTATTAACAAATCAGGGGTTTTTCCTCACACGGGACAAACAGGGTAGCGTTAACAGCATTATTTGTTGTTTTTTGTGAGAGACACGCACTGCTAGTATATCAGGTCAAGTGCCCTGTAACCTGCTTATCAGGAGTTACCACTAGATACAGTTTAAGAGGAAAATTCAAAAATGGTTTTGATTGATTGCAACAAACTGGCAGTATAATTGCACTCAAGCCATTAGGAATCCAATTGAACCCTGATCGAGTACTTCATTACTCCTGCTCTTTTCACAAGGGCACACCATCCCAAGTAATATTTTATATGTTATAAAAGGTTAGGTTTGAAAAATTAGCATTACAAATGTCACATTTACTTCCAGCTGGAAATGTGCAACAATGTGTGACAATACTGAATAAAATGTTGAAACATGTTTTCCTTTTGTTTTACTTTACTCATTTTTGTAATACAACACTGCTTACTGGAAAATGCCTTACAGCTTTATTCAAAACACATGTTCAAAGATCTGAATGAAAAAAGCTTTGAGTCTCTCTGGAACATCTAACCGATATATCATTTGTGTGCTTCAAATTTTTTTCTTACTGTCAAGAACACTTTTATGTCTTTAAGATTTATTTAAACTAGTTTATTATATAATGAAGCTTGTCAGATCATAAGAACAAAGTCAAACAATATGCTCTATATCAAAGTATAACATTTAACATATAGATTTAAGTATACATATCAAGTACAATGCAATCAAGCAGGGTTTAATCTGAAAATGCAAATGGTTCAGATTATTAAAGCCACATCTGTCCTTTGAAGCATAATTTAGGCTGTTTATCAAAAAGCTATGTGTAATTATATTATTCCCTCCCACCAAACATATTTTAGCCATGGATTTCTTAGTTTGAAAACCTTTAGGTTTAACCCCAGGGCCAAAATTTCACAGCCTAAACCACTAACTAAAATATAAACACAAACATAAATTTGAAAATGTATATAATCACTTCTAGTCTACAATCTATTATGTTAGGACAGTCATTTTGATTACATTAATCTCATGGTGATAACAGACTTGCATAAACTAACAAGTATTAAAACTGAGTTTTCATATTTCTTTTTCTATATTTGTAAATATACATTGCTTCGTCATATCCTGCTACTGTGCAGAAGCCTGTCTGAGGCAATACAAAAGGTGCGACTCAGGTTTCTTTTGCTTTGAACAACAGTGTCAATTTTAAACATACACTCCTTGTTGCTTAAGTGCGCAACACTCCTAAAATTTATAATATATATTTAATAACATATATTTTAAAATGACCTGCCTCTTAGAGTGCCTCTGTTAAGAAGGTAGAGGATGGACACTTTGTTTTAAAATACTACTGTAAAGATTTGACTCATTTGCAAATTATTTCTTGGATTGATCAAGTTAAATGTAAATTCTTGCAAAGATCAACAAGTGATTGTCTCCACTGTAAACAGCACATACCTGCAGATTTAAACTCTAAATTAGAAATAAAATCTGCCATGCAAGCAATCCATTAATCCTGTCTTAAATGCATGGGAAATACTTACCAATGGGGATCTATACTGCTATGTTACTATGCACAGATCTAGCAACTGTGCATACAGAGTAGTAGTAGTTCTCATTACATGCAACACCACAAGTAAAACATTTATGCTTTAAGACACATTAAAAATGCCTTCTTCTGCACAAAAGAAGGAGTTTTAATGAGTTCCTGGAAATCTGAGTGTTATATTTAGTTCTTGTGAGTCTAGTAAAAAGCAACATGCTACACAACTGACACTCATTAAAACAGAGTTTCGAAAGTTAAAATATTGCAATGGCTATATAGATAAAAAACATCAACTTCTTTAATATGCTTCATTTTGAAAGTCACAGACCACGCATTAAAATGTATGTTCACTCTTTATTTAAGAAATAGTTACTCAGGTGCTCACCTGTCAATACTTCTAAAAGACAGAGATTCTTCAGTGCTCTTTGATTTTTTGGGATCTAGCCTCACAATGACAATTTATACATCTACATCAAATATCCATAGGGCACCCAAATGCGTAACAAAGCGAAAGGTGTTAATTTAATTATGACTTACCTTCTTTCCCCAGCCCCATACAGAGAAGTGCTGTTCCCTGCAACAAAATGCTGAGCTGAAGTGACTGGGGTTCAGGGGGCACGATTCCTGTTCAGGACAAAGCCCCTCATCTTCTTTATTTTAGGGAGAAAGAACAGTTTGGAAGAGGAAGCAAAGCAGCACTAAAAAAGCATTACTTCATCATATCCTAATTTGGTTGGCCGTTTTTAAATGTATAGTCCCACTAAGCAAATGGAATAACTTTTAAAACAGACACCAATAGTTATTCTTTTTCACAACGCAGACCTTGTTTGATGGAATTTACACACTACGGGTGGCTTGTTAGGTAAATAATAGAAAAACAAGTACAGTATTACAGTGTCTATTTATAATACTATTTTGGGATGCTGAAAGCAACCACCAAGACTTTAGGTGTTTTTGCAATATTGTAATACATTAAAAAAATACAACTGCCCAAAATTATCCTATCTAAAATAATACATGTTCCAGATAAGCAAAATAAAAGAGCACAACAAGTAGCGTAGCTATAGCCACCCACAGCCTTCAGGCCTACAGTCTTCGTATGTGTTACTGAAAACTAGGCAAGGTTCACAGCAGGCTCAGAAGGTTAACAAATCAGGCTCTGGTGGGCCAAGAAAGATCATAGAGACAACATCTTTTTAACTGTTTATATCAGTTACATGATAATAAACTGTTCCACATGAAGATAATAAATGTTACCCCAGTGGCAGATACATAGACAACCATATTTGCTAGAATAAACAATGTTAGGACAAAGGGAGTTTGAGTTTGGTGGAGGAGGACAGAAAGATTAATGTAATAATCCTACCTCAGGATTTTCTTGATTTTGTAGGCTTAGATCTCAATCTGAATGTCTTTTAACATTTCTTTCTGCATAAGATTCTTGCTTTTTCATTCTAATCAAGTTTAAGTATCTGCATGTCGAAATCAGAAGCACTTACATTCTCTGCAACGTTTCTCCAAACATAAAAATAAAGCATTTGGTCCAGATCCAAAGAAGGTTTTAGGCATCTAAAACAGGATTTAGTTTGTCCTGAGGTGCCTGAATCCAAAATTGTGAGTTACATTTGCCCTGCTTAGCAGCCATTAACCCTGAAAACAGCTCTGGCTTTCACCTGAAAGCTCCTCAGCCACATGAAGTTCTCCACTTTGTCACTAGCAGAGCTCCCTGTCTGTCTCCTACATAAGCTCAGCAGGAATCTGGAAAATAGGCAAAACACACTGAAATGTCTCTTAAGAAAATAATCATAGCACTGAGTGCAGAAAAATTTCAGAGCAGCTGGGGACACATCCACTTGGAGACAAGTGTGGTAGCACTTTCCTCTAGCTTAGCTGTTACACCACTTGCACAAAAAATAGGAGAGGTGGATTCTAGATCATCACCCAGACTCAAGCTTTGTTGAAGCAAAGGCCATTTTTCAGTAATGAATTCAAAAATCAAGGGACAGAAGAAGGAAGGAGGAGTCTGACTCTGGAGCTCAGCATCTGGTTCAAGAGTGCTACTACTTTGGTTTTGCTCCAGGAGCTACTTCTGTCTAACAACTGCTGTAACCAGCCATGTTAAGCAGAAATTCTCATCCTCATTTTTCAAATGCAAGGTTGCGCTCTTCTTTTTGTGCCACAGACATTAAAGAAACTGTTCGAAAAATTGGTCCCTAGACTATGCTTCCTGGATGTCACTAATAACCTCCCTCCATTTCAATAACCCTGCTTTGAGCAGAGTCTTCTGCTGTCTCCTTTTGAGCCAGAAAATCTCATCTTTTAATTACTCATAGTAATTCCCAGAGAAAATCTACAGCTTGCTTCAATGGTTCAAATGATTTCTTGCACCCCAAATCAAACATAAGATCAATAATTGAAGACATYGTGCTTTTTATCTTTCCTGCAGGTAAATGATCATGCACACTTAGCAGTTCAGTGAGCGCTTTCCTCTGTTGACAAGGACCTCATCTTCACCTCAAGAACAGAGAAAGGTTATTCAAGCACTGAAACTGGGCACAACCAGCACCCAGAAAACACCCACTCGAAGTATCTCTTGGATAAGGAGAGACTTCCCTCCACTCAAATTCCCAGATCCCACATACCCTTCTTAGTCTTTTAAAGTCAAGAACTTCAATAACTTAAGTTTACTAAATTGACACTCACGTAAATGGCAGGCCCTACCACAAATGAGAATAAACAATTAATGATGTAATTTGTCTAGTCTTCCATCAATTATGGTCAGGCATAAATTGAGGACAGAAACGAGAAGCTGGTTTATAGCAAGCAGATTTCTGGAACACTCTTTCCACAAGAATAGCAGGGAAAAAAAAAGAGCTCTATGTATTTTAAAATAGAACTTGATCTAATTATTAAAAGGACAATGTGACATCCTATGATTGCATGGGCCTGAACCTAGTGATGCAGGAGGTCTCTTCCAGACATGTGTTACTCCTGTTATAGGTCCAGACAAACGAGCTGTACAGGAAAGTTTCCCTCCTCTCCTCCAAAGAACACCTAACTTGATTATAATTTTGCAGTGGATCTTAGACCTTCTGGAAAATTGTTAGCAGCTTAATTGCTCAGAAAGGTACAGATGAATAGAAGCTGAACTACAGATGCAGTTATACTATAATACTGTGCCCGGCCTCCTGGTAAAATACATGGCTTTGTTATAATGAAGAAGCCTGTATGGGAAAACCATAGTCCCGTTAAGATAAAAAATGAGCTGAAAAGCCAGACTGGACAAAAATCCAATTGTCAAGATGCGGCTGTCTGCAGTGGCCCAAGTTTCTCACTTGCAGTTGCATAACAGGCTTTTTGGGTTGCAGTATTCTTGGCAGCCTGAGCAAGAACAGAGCCTGTTCAAGTTACACAACTACAGCGTCATCAGTGGCTTCTGAAGAGTGTGCCCAGAGCTGCCCAAGTAAGTTAGCATTATACTAAAACATAAGCTGCTAGTTACAATCTTCCCTGTTGTGTACACAAGTCAGACTCATATCGCTGTTCCCCATCCAACGCACACCCGCGAGCTGCGGGGGCACTGCCTTGCCTGCCCCGGCGCAAGGCCACGGGCAGCCCCGCGCGGCTGTTTGCCTGCCCAGTCGCTAGCATCTTTCAAGAGCTGAAAGTCTGAAAAAGCATTACTCATTCATTTTTATTTTTCATTTTTAGCAAAGTCAAGGGTCTTCTTCACAAACTAGTATATTCAAATGCCAGTTATGCCAGAGCAATTCTGGAGCTGAGTCAGTTATTCTTCCTTTTCACTGAGCAACTTACTCTCTGATCTGTGCTGAGTTTTTCAGTCCCTCACTGACTTTTAGATGTGTGCTTACTTTCTCATTTGCTGCATTCTCTTTTGCTGTATTGATCACCTTTACTGATCATACTCATTTACCTAAGAAATCAGACCTAGTCACTCACCTTGAAGCATGCTAAAACCATTTATTCAAACACCCACTCAGACATTATTAGAAGCACTATCAAGTACCGATTTCCTGAGCAAGGAGATGCTATTCTTTAAAGCCCTCAGTAGTATTAACACTAGTATGTAAAACCATGAACTGCTATTTGCAGTCCTGTTTCTCTACTGTTATATTATCAAATATGTTAAATCTTTTTTTCTAATATAGCATCACTCTTTTCTCATGCTGCAATAGGATGTGTAGGAGATATAACAGCACCTCATGGTCAATTCAAGCTTGTATTTTTAAAATAATCAATTGCTACGTGAACTACAATATTAACTGTAGTCCCCAGTTAGAACTCTAGTGGTTTTGGTACTGCTCAAAAACCATCACAGAACGGAATTAAAAGTCGTCTGTGGTTACCTCCTTTTTTCCCCTTTCTTTTTCTTTTTTTAACTGCAGCAGCTCATCCCTAAGGAGGAATTACATAATATATGAGATCAAAATATCAAATTATTCTTTAATAATGCAAAACTTAAAAAGTCATCTTGACTTTTTTAAAAAAAAGTCATGTCATGCTTTTGCCTAGGCATGTACCCTTTAAAGTATCTAAGGGTCTTAATAGCCTTAGGACAGGATTTTTTCTATCGACTTTAATCATGGTTGTACAGTATTAAAGAAAAATAGAAGGTGTCTAAGCTATGAAGAACACCGAGATGACAAGTGAAGTTAAACATGTAGCACTGGTACGAGCATCTGTGAGATGTCTAACATTCCTACTGCCAGAGCATGAGTTCCCTTTCTGACTTGCCGCCTTGCTGGATAAAGCTGTAATGTCTGAATTCATCCCTAGTTTGGGAGTTAAGGCTACCCTTTCCCACTTTCCTGAAAATTAATAACTTAGAAATATTCTAAAACCATCAAGGAACGTTTTGATCAATGGAGTGAGATTTTCCAAAAGAGAACTTTGAAGTGTCCAGTCTCATTGAATCATTTTCCGGCAGGAGGGGTTGCCCCATTCAGAAAGCCAGCCCCTTTTACAGCATCTCAGAGAACCACCCCAAACCGAATGCACTCAAAACGCCAAGATTTAATACTTACTATTAATTTTTTCGAATTTTTTTTTCTTTTTTTTTTTTCCCCCTTCTGATTGTTTGGTCAGAAATCCCACAGCGAATCAAATGCTTTCTATTACTCCTCTCCTGTCATGTTACTGAAAATCTACATTCTAGAAAGAGAAGGAATAAGGCATTTCACTTTGACATTTGTGGTTTCTGAAATCACTGACATAAGGGAAAACATTTTCACTTAAAGTAGTCAGAATGATAACTGACCTTTCACTTATGCTGACCAAATGTATTATGTGCCACTCAATCACTGTTACCTATCATTCTTAATTAGCATCTACACAATAAAATAGCTCAGTTCAGTAGTGTATTAATTACTATTTTATGACTCTGCTTCCTATTATCCTGGCTGTATGGCAGCAACCATAAAAAGCCTGGCGTTTTCCAGCACAAAGGGGCAGTATGTGTTATGTGTGATTCATGAAAGTTTCATTAATATTTAAGTTCATGTGGTTTAGAGGAGCAGAAGGGAATGAGCTGTTTGTTCTTACTTCACGCCCAGAGGATTTAGTTCAATTTTCAGGACAGTACAAATTGCACAGTGTGATAGGGCAGAAAATCTGCTTTGTATATGTCCTTTCATTCATTTTGCAAGCCACGAACCAAAATAAAACCACAAAAAATATGTGAATTCAGGCATCTCTCTTCAAAATTCACTGTACTGATACAGAAATCTAATGGACGAGAAATCAAAGAAAACATCCTTCCTTTGAACCACCAGCATTTGATAGAGAACAATCATCTACCGTATTCTTTGTATTTAAATCAATAGGGTTTTTTTCCTTTTTTAATGATGTTGCAGTTCAAAGGACAGTGATAATAAACCAGCATTTGCTATAATATCTCTTGTGAYGTGTCATTTGAGACTGTGTATCTCACACCCAAAGTTTAGAAATATAATATATCTGAATGAACTGGCTGCAAGCTGAAACTAGAAATAAGGATTCATTTAGTCTTTTATTTCAGAGACCTGTCTGGGGCAAAGTGCATGACTACAGCCCAAAGGAAGAACAAAAGCAGCAGAAAGATGAAATACTGAAAGATAAAAAAACCCGGAACTTGCATAGCAGCAAGAAGATCTACATACAAATTCATAAACAGAAAATACAAGTTTTTCCTGCACACGTTACTAATACACACGTAAAGATTTTTAACTTAAAACTCAAAAAAATCAATGCATTGGGATTGTTCATATTCAGACCTGCTCCGCAGCTCTGGCTGGCGGAGCGGATCCCCCTGCGCACCTGGCCTCGCTTCCCGGGAGGAAAATCCGTCGGCACCAATAGGCAGGTTGTGCTCTGAGCGAGTGCAGAGCGTGCAGGAGAGATTCACATCCCCGAGATCAGAGGAGACCACAGCTGTAAGTTTTTGGTCAAGAGAGAAGGGATCAAGTACCTTTGCCAGCTGTCTACTTCGCATGCTGCTTTCTTCCTAAGGACTCATCTTTATTATAGAAGATATCATGACATTACACAGAGAATATCAACAGTGTAATCAAAAGATTTGAATTGGCAAATATTTAAGTTGGCCTTACGATTATGCAGCAGATGTACTGAAGGGAGAATAAAGTTTCAGAATATGAAACAGGAAGATGGTCACTTTGATCGCAAAGTTAAGTCAGTTGAATAAAGTGGATGCCTTTTATGCCAGTTCTGGATTATTTTTAACATTAACTCACTTAAAGCACCAATGAAAGCATCAATGCATTAATATGCAATCACATAAGATTCTTCTATCTTGTAGCCAAGAAAATTCAGGCTAGTACTACAAAACAGTAGGTTATGCAAGGAATCAGGCGGCTCCCACCTCCTGAGATGATAAATCACAGAAAAAAACCCCAAAATCAGCTCCACCTGTCCTGCAGTTTGGAGGGAGAAGAGAAACTGAGTGAAATACTGATGCTGATTTTAGTGAGACTAAGATTTCATTGTTCATTTTCAGAAATGTCAAAGATTCATCGAATTTATGGTTGGAAAGGACATTTTGTATATCACAGGCCATTAAATTTCAACTCATTGCTGTTGGACTGAACCCAGTAATTTGTGTTTGGCTAAAGCTTTTTGTCTTGGTCTAAAACAGTCCTGTAAAAAGACACCCCATCCTGATTTGGATAAACCAAGAGACCCCACTGGCAGTTTCTCCCAGCTGTTCTTCTCTAATCTGAATTTATAAGACTTCAGCTTCTAGAGACTAGTTTTCTCTATCCTTGGAAAAAGATGCTTATTAGAACTTTGTATTTTCTCCTCAGGAACATCTTATATATGGAAATCAAATAATCTCTGAAGTTTTCTTTTTTCCTACGAGCTAAAACGACTGACCTGTAAAATACCCCCCCAAATGTAGGACTGTATTGTACTACTTCTCTGTTCAATTCTATTTAATATGCTTTTACTACATCCTGAAGTCCAGGACTGACTTCACTCGTGCAGTAGTAATTTTGCAATTATTTTGGATGCCCAGTGAAAATGGTTAATAGTATTAGACTTGTAATGAGTATTTGTGCATTTATCCTCTAAACATTTCTAATCAGCTGTGATTCCCCACTAATGACAACTTTTTGAGGTTTGTCAGTTAAGCAGTTCTTAATCCATTTAATTGTGCATGTTACTGGTATTTTATAAATACTGAATTTTAATGCAAATATGTGGTAAATCAGATACCCCTAGCAAGCCTAAGCTTTTGTCTGTGCAAATTTTCATAAGTCTGAAAAGTACTTGTTATAAACATCAAATACACAACCTTAAATAGTTTTCTTCTCTGGTTTCTACACCCCTCTGAAAAATAAACTCAGGTAGGACCTAGCCTTCTTCTTAGTGAGAGATACAATGCCAAAATGTTAGCTTTGGATCACAGTTCTCCTTAAACCATGTAAGTAATGCTTAGTCAACTGGAAAACCATTCAGGTTCATGGAATATGTATAAACATTATTACATCAATACACATGATATAACAAAATAAGGTATTCTAAATATATCTATTTTTGCAATTAGTTTACTCCTGGTGAGACATGGAGATGAAATTTGGTATTAAAATGACAACTAAGAGGAAAAGCTTTTTTCATCATATGTCAGGAGAATTTGTATCATTTGTATTTGTTCTGCTACTTAGGGAAATAAATTAAGTTTTCTGTAATACCTGTCCTCACACAGGGCTTTTCACTCTTCTAAGTTTTGAAACTTGACTCCTGTTTTGATTTTGAGATTTTTTTTTCTTTGCTAATAGAAATTATTCCTCAAAAGAATTCTTCCATCAAGTCTAAATGGTAACACATACTGCACTTTTCAAAACTTATATAGTCAGACAAATAACATGAGAAAGAGGCAGTCTTAACAGGAAACAAATCTGAAATCAGTTGTATGTTAAAAGGTTGGAGGAATAATCAAATTACCAAAGATCTCTTTTGTACTGAGTGATTGACAAAGTATAATCTGGGTACAGACAGATTGTCTGCTCGACCGTAGGTGTGCATACCTGTTATGTTTTGCTAAACAACAAGAGCAACTTTCCACTTATCTGAAACACAAAGCCTACCGAACAATGCAGTAAACCCTTTACACAGTAATAAAAGCCTATTGTGTGATTTAGAAAAATTGAAAATTTATTCTTCATTTATTATTCTCAACTTTCAATTAAGGCTACAAATACCTAAAAGCCAGATTCTGATCACATGACAACCACAGAAGTAAATCTGAAATCAGTAACCCTATCAATTCAAACTGATGCATCAATACAATAGCCCATCTTCTCTCAAATCAGAAGAAACCAATTGATATGAAAAGAAAGTTACTAGTTCCATTTACAGGTGAAACACGGCTTAGATCAAAAAAGATAGCTCATACAGGTTAAGTTCAAAATAATAGGTGGATGTCTTCATTAAATATTTGACCTCACTTGTTAACATTTACAAAGTATCTGATGGCAATGTTCTGCTCAAAATAGAATCAGTTTTCATTATTACTATTACTACTATTATTATTATTATTTTATTTTCTAGATCCTTCAGCGATTTCCTTCAGACAGTTATTCATTTGTTTGTTCAGTGTATAGGTTGTTGCTGCTCTTTTTCTACAGAGCATCTGTAGAAATATACTGGAGATCTGGTAAAATAATAGACAGCAACTTCAGCCTTTACCCAAGATGCTACAGTCAGGGGTTTACATGAACTTGGGGCCTGATCCTGTCAACAAGTTTGGTAAAGAGAAGAGTTTGCTACTTCAAGCACTCCCCCTGATTTCAACATCATCATTTAAGGTCTTTGCTTGGTCAGCTCAACCCTTTGGGCATTGTTCTTTATTTTGCATTGCACAAAAATAAGTGAGTAACTATTTCAAATGCCCTTACAGCCAAGGGAGGTAACATCAGGGTGAAACAGAAATTGCTTTGAGAAATTTTTTGCAGATTTTTATGTGCATTATTTTGGGTGGCATTCTAGTTACTAAAATACAGTGGAGCACTTGGAGAAGGCACAGTTCTATCTTCCAAAAAGAAATCACGTGTGTCAATAGGTAACTCAGGATCTGCCAAGGAGAAACTGAAAGGAAGAGGTCTGCCATTTTCCATCTCCAGCTAATGTCAGGTTCTGCAACCTCAGCAATCAGTAGGATAGCTGTGGCTGTTTTAAGAAGACCCAAGGAACTTTCCTGCCTGAAAATGGGTCAGTCAGGAGGAGGACATTGGTGGGTATCTCAAGACTGGCCTTTAAAGGTCCATGAGACTGTGAGCAGGTACTGGCATATTTGCATCCTCCTTTTCCATGTACTCCTCTTGCATGCTTATAACAAACACACACACAAGACTGGCAGCAGTTACAGTACCAGCTCTTCTATGGAAATGGCCCAGAGGAAGTACATTAGGGTACACTGGTAAGTTTAAGTCTCTCCTACCTCTCTGGCTTGTGCAAGAAACTGTAAAATCAAAACCTTCTCCACCAAAAAAAAAAMMMCACATCAAAATAATAAATATAAAAGACAGTAGCAAGGAAATTTAAGGCAGAGGCTATCTTATATAACGCACCACATCTTACACAAAGCTCCCTCGTTATTAAACACTTAGACGTGCTTAGTTGCAGATGGCAGAAATGTCCCTCCACAACAAACCAGCTTAGTGTGAAGGCAGCAAACACCTCCCTCTTCCCGAACATGTCTCTCCTCAGTCCACATTTAGGGCAAGGAGGAAGTTTTACATGGGAAAATGTAAATGACTTACAAAGAGAACTGCTGATGTTGGAATAAACAGTTGCCCTGCAGGACCTTCCCTAGCTCTGGCCAGGGAGGCTTTGGAAAAGAAGCGGAGTTGCCACACTTTACTTGCATTGCCCCAGGCAGAGCCTGAAGATGCTCCCTCCGTTGGTTAGTGCTCCAGAAAAAGATGAAGTTTCTCCACACCAAGCTTCCTTGCCAATCTCCTCTGAGGAAAAATTCCTCTCTAACACCAGATCTAGAGATTAGTCCAATTCTGTGCGTGTGAGTGAATACTATTACTGTGTTTTCTGACAGCAATTGCTAGGACACCCTCTGTAGACCCCCCAAAAAATAAAAGAGCCCCTGAAAGTTTCCTTTGTTCTGTAATTACCAGTTAAAGACATAATCCGTATTTTACGCCATAAGTGATTGACACAGAGAGGACTCTTACGCCACAAACTGAAGATTATAGCTTAAATACTCCTAGTAATAAAAATGGAGGCCAAGGATGTATTAGCAGAATTATTTCTAAATAAGCTCTTCCCAAAGCTTTCTGTCAGCCATTTAAAGCAATATTTTGGGGTCACCCACGACCCACATTTCTTTAGCTGTGTCACATGCACATATCTTCTTTCTGTCTTTTTTCAACCTTATAAAGTAAGAGCTAACTCTTTGGAGAAGACAAGAAACAGTGCCGCAAATGGCACATTACACCTTTTCCAATGTGATTACTTTTAAGCCCTATGTGCATGTTTAGAATTGTTCTGTTTAATGTTTTAAGTGGATGACTGTCGTGGTAAAAAAAAACAAAAAAATAAAAAAAAAATGTTGGATTGGGAACAAATTCTGATTCATGACTGTAAGATAATTTATAGTGAACACAATGGGAAGCATACCAGGCAGCGCATACTTGAGATGACACCCACCGCCCAGTCCTGAAGATTGCAAACAAACCTCTGAACATCCTTTTGAATGGAGATCTTATTTCGGAGATGGCAGAGAAAGGACTTAAGTACATAAACTATTGATGGCCTCCTTGTGCTGATCCTGTCTCATCCCCCATCCTATTTATACTTATTTATACAAGCAGTCCTCCAGTTGGTAGCTGAAAAGAAAGTGATTTGCACACACGCCTCTGACAGAAGAGGACTACAGCTCATTTCATCTTCTGATCATCCATATTTTTGTTCATTCCAAAGTCTCCATAGTTGAAGTCTTTTTAAGAGTAATGAACACTATAAAAGAAGTTGATTGAAACCATTCCTTCAAAAGTCTGACCTAGCCCAAACAATAAAACTGCAGCCACCACAGTAGCTGAATTTCCAGTTCACCCCAGGCTAGCAGTCTAAATAGGAAGGCTTACGTGAACATGGAGTTTGCAGGGTTAGGCAGTCCTGGAAAACAGAGGGACTGGGTTGCTGTGTGGGACTTCAAGGGAAACCCAATACAGGAAGACTATACTAATTTTCAAAATGCTCTTTAAAAGGAATGACTGCCATCTGTGCATGGAAGAGGCAAGTCATCAGGTCAATCTCCCAGCCAGAGCACATCARAGTGGCTTCACTGACTTCAGCGGAGCTACATCATTCTGTACAATGGGAGATGAGTCTCGCGTTGAAGTTACACACAGAGTAACTTGCTGGCTCCTTCAGTCATGGGCCTGAAAACTACATTGCTTTCTCATAATTTTACAGCATGATTCACACGATGTTTTGTGGCACTCACCTTGCAGAACTCGGAAACTGATTTACTCACTTTGACTTAATGTTTCTAATGACTTTGCTAACGACTGGACCTCCAACTCCCCCCAAATATAGAATGTTCTAGACTTGCTTCAAACTGTTAACACAAACCCTGTTGCCAAATAGGATCTCAACAGCACTTACATGATTGTATTCATTTCAAAATTGTATTCATTTTTACAATGAGCCACTTTCTGAATATCAGAAGTCAGCTGGAGAAATGTAACAAGACAGAAACCAGTTTATTTCAAGCCACAGATGTTTAGCTTTTGCTTTGCTTATATTTCATGGAGAACATGACAGGCTTGCTAGGTGCAGAGCTAAGATCAGATGTGCTCTACAAGCCTTTGTAGTACAGAAGTTAGATTTTGTCAGATGAAAGAGGTCTTGCTGCTTTCAGAAACACAGTAAACCCTGTAAAAATGAACTCCATACAGTGAATTATTCCTCACAAAGTGATTTTTCATTATTTATTTCTTTCCAACGTAATTCATAAAGGCTTAAGCCCTCCTAGTCTGCGCAGTTGGAAACTGTGGTGATCTTGATATTAACCATCACGAAGTCTTCTCACCTTCCTACCACGATAACTAGAAATTTCACATAGAACTGGCTAGAATTAAAAAAAAAAAAATTAGCATGCAAGTTGTGTGAAAGGTAGCTTACAACATATCATGCTGTTTTGTTTTGTTTTGTTTTCTGACTTTGAGAAAAATATATGCACCTCTTTATGAATAAGAAACATCATCTGTGACCCACCTTAAAATTCTTAGATTCCCATTTACATGAAAAAGAGTTGTGCCATAGCAAGGAGACCTAGTTTAGTGTTTTTCGTTACTTAAACCTAAGAGTTTTTCACTCCATAGTCCACAAATAATCACATAACAAAGGAATGATTGCATTTCTAAGTGAACATAAAAGGATAAATTTTCAGTGTAAATCAAGTAAAGAAGAAACAAAATATAAACAGTGGATTTTTCCATGAATATTATGAAAGGTTTTGGATTTATCTGAAAAATATATACCAATTATCAGAAACTGATGCATCATCTATCTCACCCACTTTCTTTTTCTATTTATAATAAATTTCATAACTTTAAAAGAAAAAAAATGGTTCTTTTATCACTCAGTGCTTTCAGAATTCCAAAGCAATATATAAAAGCGCTATTTTTCTTTTTTAATAAAGTAAAATTAACTTAATCTGAACATCCTCAGGGCAATAAGAATATTATTTTTCATCACTACAAACAAATACAACTGTTTCTCAGTTTTTAAGAACTACCTTTACATTTTAATTTGAAAATCCAAGCACTCCTCCTGTTTTTAAATCCATTAATTACACTGCTTAGCTACATGGTACTGCTGACATGGAGCATCACTATTAGATATTGAAACTGAAATAATTTCCATTTACTGTCACATTCATTATCCATTCATTATCTGCTCTGCAGAATTCAAAGATGAGTGCAGGAATTTAAGAAAAAGATGTGACTGTTAAAAAAAAGGAAGCACAGTTTTCAAGAGAGTTTGCTATCTCTCTAATAGCAAATACTGAGAAGTCCTGGAAAAAAAACTTTTTTCATTTTAGTCTTGTTACGTAACAGCTTTAGCACAGACACTTATTCATACTCCACAGTTTTCAAATAAGTATTGAAATGTTTGTAAGTAAGTGGACTGTGGCTTCTAAGGTGACAACCTGAAAGAAGTAAACCCATGCCCCTGGGTACTGTGGTTGACTTTCAGTCATCATCTCCAAAACTAGTTTTTAACATGGAGGGGGAAGAGGGAGAAGAGGAAGACTGACAATCTGTGCCACCGGAGAGCTGTTACGCACAGTGCCACAGGAATTGTTTCTGGTGTTCAAGGTACACTAACACACTTTCCAAGTAATGAATTACTTCTTGTCCGCAGGCAAAGTGAAGAACTGGCATGGATCTCTAGTGTGCATGTAGGACACTGATGCCTGTTTAAGAATTTATTTTTGCAATTTACAGAATATCTCTGGTGATTTCAAGGGGATATTAAGACATGTAGATCATTGTAAAGATCGTAAAAAGACAACACAGGTACAAGAGGTGAGAAGTTCCCCATATCACTATGTTTTTTTGGTACAGCTTGAACAAGCACCAGAAGATGATATAAAGAGCCCCCATTTATTTGTACCACTGTAGTGCTGGCCATCTCAGACAGCGCAGTCAGTGTCTCGCCGAACAGGATGGCGAGTTCTTACGGTACAGGTAGCTTTTACTTTCTGTTACTTTTTGTGATACTTCCTGGCTGTTTCATCACGTAGTGCTCATGCAAATTAAAAATGCAGTCTTCTCATAAGCTATTCGAGCCCCTGAATCAGTCTGAGATTTGTTTCTAGCTCTTCCACTGCTTTTGTGCATGGCCTTTAGTCTTTTAGTTATGTCCATTTCCGTGGCTGTGCAAAACGACCCACCTGACTTCTCATGGACTTAGCCTGATTTCATTGCCTGCCTCCTTCTGGTCCCAGAAGGACATTGCCTACATGACAAAACTGTTCAGTAACTGTTGCGGTGACAGGCAGCCTCTATGGATGCACAGGAACAGCACGACTTTCACTAGCTGCACAAGAAGAGCACAGCCAGCTTCCGAGGAGCTGCTCACACCATGCTTCACTCCACTATATTTGGCAGTGAACAATTCATGACAAATTTTTATTTCATTTGATGAAGAAAGAAGATGAAAAAAGCAGGACAGTTGTAAATAAAACACGATCTATTTGAAAAGATAATTGTTATTTTGAGATGGAGCATCTCCTCTGACCCCAGTACAGCCAGTCGTAACATTGCCAGCACTTACAATGGGTACAGGATTAAAAGCCAATGCAGAGACAAAGCTGTCTTTCTCAAGTCAGTGAACAGCAACCAATTTTTTATGACTAGATATTTAGGCAGTTGGGACTGCATCACAGTCAAGGTGGTCAAAATCAGATACCTGAAGTCATGTTCCAGCTCCATAAGTTTGCAACTATTCCTATTCAAGACCGCTACTATGCACATTCGGCATTTTTTTTTAATGACACCATTTATATGTCTAACTGTACCTACATTTAAGCAGGCCTTTTTGAAACTTTTTCCCATTTAATATTTCAGTCCAGAATAAACCACCAGCCTTATCCATCACTTACATTTACTACCATCTGTATTTGCAGTCAAATAACAAGGGTATACTACAAAGAGAACAAAGTCACTTCCACTGCCCATTAGGGAAACTAGAATTAATTCCACTGATCTGCGCTCAAGCATCTTTAATTAAAAGATCATAAGCATATAAGTGGCTTTGATTTCTTCTTCTAATGTCCTCCTCAATTATTTATTGTACTCACCTTCTCACATCTGTGCACATTTTTCTATCAGACTAATATAAAATATAAATGTTGTTGCACTTCTGAGTATTTCCAACTGCAGCACAAATGTTATTAACCCCTTATTCAGCTTAGGCAAATATACATACCAGTCAGCCAAAGTGATGCTACATAATGCTAAGATAGACTGAACATGCAGAATATATCTACAAAGTCATTTGAGCTTCTGAAATGCTCTTTACCTACCTGATACCTGAATAACCACAAGAAAGCTTCTGCATTAGCTTTTATAACGGCTTGGTTCTCCTACTAATGATTCACTGTGCCAAAGCATAGCCTGGGAGGTTTTCCCTCCATATGCAAGTATGAATGAAGTTTACAGGACCTTATGTCCTTAATAGGTGTGAATACTCCCCTCTATGTTGGAGACCTCTAGAAAGAACCCACCAGTCTGTCCTAAAGGTCAATTGGAAGCAAGCCTCCAGTTGTATTTTTCTGCTTATATCATTTACAGAAGATAAACAGCAGCTAAAACTTTCCTGTATATGTCTATTTACCTTATTTGTTGTAAACAATGATAGCTACAAAGCATTTGCAGTATGTACTATGCAATATAATGCCTCTATGTACTTCTTCAGTTTCTTTTCATAAGCATTTCTCCAATTTCACGCTATACAAGAACACACATTTATCCATGTTACAGAATGGCTCATTTCTATCCCTAAAGTAAAAAAAAAAAATTAAACTGGTAATCACATTCACATCTCTGAAATGTTAATCCAGGACTGCAGTATGTCTGTTCTATCACAAAAGATCTCTGAAAACCCTTACTAAGTAAAGCCAGAGTTCTCAAGTGTACAAAGTTAATAGAGCAAAACCAGCTCACCACAGTATTTATTATAAACAACCATCTTCTGAAGACGGTAAATCAATATCTATGTGCAAACAAAAGTGTTCCATGGAAAACGTTACAGAAAAGTGAGCCCCCTTTCATTTCAGAAGGCTGGAAGTTCTTCTCCATCCCTTTTCTTTTTAGTGTGGATAATTTTATTTAAAAGAGCGTGTGTGCTTGCATGTGCACAGAAGCTGAAAAACAAACCATGAAAGGTTCTGGATGGTAAATTACAGGAGACTTGTTTCTAAATGAAGGGTGAAGTTATACAACTTAATATCTCTTCTTGGAGGGATGGGTTGGATAGAGAGGAGGAAGGAAGGATTTGCTTGTGTTCTGAAAAACAAGAAAAAATCCTAGAAAATAGGGCTTGCTGCAGTTTCCTTAGTTTCAGCAAGAGTTGAAGCTTTAGCAAGAGCTAAGGACCACATACAATGCTACTTCATTGAATAAAAATCCCAAATCATTTTATATCTCAGAATCAAATCAAATGGAGTAAAACTTACTGAATTCAAATACACAACCATCCCTTCAAATAAAAGAATCCCGTGATGAAATACCTTAACCCACCACAGATGTGCACAGAAAGGCCTGACGGTTTCCTTAAGATAAGTCACTGGTCAAGAAACTCAGTGCTGAGCATCATGCTGTTCTCCTGAATTGTTTGTGTGACAAAGAGCACCTCCCAGATGTGACACCTCCCATTAGATGACCCAACTGTACCTTGGAAGTCCAAGAAATGAGGAACAAAAGCATCACTTTTGGAACATCTCGTTCCACTGTGTTTCCAGAATGAGAGAGACAAACAGGAGGGCTAGCTCTCCTGCAACATGGACTGTCATTTCCATGATCACAAGTAGTCTTTGTGTTAAATACACCATTAAGATGACAAGACAGATAGGAAGATACGTTATTATTTCAGTGAGACTAGGCAAAGGGAAAAAACCTGCACTTTAGATTGCATTGTGTAAAACAGTCCTTTTAAAATAAATGCATAAATAAAAGCAGAGATTATGAAGCATTCATTGCAAAGACCTTATATTGTCTAAATTCATTAATTTTCCTCAGATGAAGACTTTCATCTCCCTCAGGCAATAAGCAATATTAAACTTTGGTATTTCAAAGGATGACTATTGGATGATACACCGTTTTTCCCCAGTGGAATGTCAGATGAGGCTGCATTTTTAATTTTTTTTTTTTTAAAGTGCTTTAAAAATTAGGCAAAATTGCATTAATTGGAACTGGACTCATTGGAATTAGATTGATTAAATAGGACACTGACTATTATTTTGTTTTCTAGATTGGTTGTCTACCCACTGAAAGTCACCATGTGTAATCTGAAAAGTACCGCTGGCCAGCATCTTCAGATCAAAGTAAAGATCCGATCCTTTTCTTTGGCCTTAAATGACAGCTGTCACTTCCACGCTATTACGACCAGTATTAGCCCTGTTTTCAGGACAAAGAACTTAATCTGCATTGATCAAGATTTCAGTTATAATAGCAAGTGATCTAGAAGTAACTCTTGGGTCAAAATGCATTCCCCCAAAAAGTTGTAAATCTTCCAGAAGTTCGGAAGCATAAAGATGGGATCCAAGCAAACCAGAAAACCCTCCTATAAACTTTACAGAGAAATTAAGAAGAAATATGTGTCTATATACACACACATATCTTTTCTACTTTAAAACCCTTTTTTCCCACTTTTTACTATGTGGTAGGACTATCTTTTTTTTTCACAGTGAAGGGATGACTTGTAAACTGTTGAGCTTTTGCCCTGCTACACAACCAGTATATATTTTAGAGTAGCTTATTATTATACCTGGATTTATTAACCATTTATTTTGATGTGACAGATGATTACTTAGCAGTAACAAATGCCAAGTGGGCAGAAACCTAGTGAGAAAAGCTGAATAAGAAAGTACAGAGGCTAGGACTGCGCTGCAATTCTGAAGCTTCTCTATTCTCAACCTTCAATTCACTGCCTGTCACCTTGCCCAGGTGTTAATCTAAACCGAGTCCCTCCTGAAAGCTGATGTTTATTTACCACCTTTGCCATTCGTTTACAGCAGATGCTGATTTAAGTTGAGCAAAACCACTTTCCCCTGATGCCCTTTGTACTTTTGTGCATATTCATCCACCTTAAAAATGCTCCTCCTTTGCCTTTGCAGAACCTACAAGCAGTACATCTAGAAGGAGAAGAGGAAAAACACATCTAAGCAAAGATAAAAGAGAAGAGGAAAAATGCTGGACAGGAGGAGGCTCTGCAGCAAGGAGAGCCTTGTCCTCTGCTTGAGAGAGTCCAAAAGACTCTACAGCACCAGGACATACTGCGCTCTTTCCTGCAAATATCTTGACTGTAAAACTAGAGCCTGCTGAGAAACCGTGAAGAACAATGTGCATGCTTCTCAGAGTCTCTATAATAATCTCTACCATGATTTTCCCAGGATAAGTCTGCAATCATTTAAAAATATCCATTATAAAAATCAGTGAGCCGCAGTGAGACAGCCTCATTACCACCCATGATGTAGGCTGCTCCATGCCACCATTCAGCATGACACACATTATATACATGTAGTTGGCCTATCATCCGCACCCTGCTGCCGAGTTGAAAAATGCCCAACGCCAACATTTTACCATGCCAGTGGAAATACGTTTCTTTGGCTCATTTCCACATGTTACGCAATCTCATAAAGTGGTTTAAATAAAGAGTTCAGGACAGCGGGGTGATTTAAAGAAGGTGATTGATTCTGCTAACATTGAAGATGAGTGTCGTGGTTTAACCTGGCCGGCAACTAAGCACCACACAGCTGCTGGCCCACTCCCCCGTGGTGGGATGGGGGAGAGAATCAGAAGGGTAAAAAAATTAACTCTATCCCAGCCAAAATCAGCACAGTGAGAGAGGGAGAAGAATAGGTTTAAAAAGAAAATAAACATTTTGCTTGAAATCGCTTACACATGTTTCAGGAGCTATGTTTCAAACACAAACATCAAGATAATTATTTTCTGTTAACYGTTCACATTGATATAAGTTTCAATACTCGATTTTTCACTGTTCAAAACTTCCTTGGAAGTTAAACAGAGTTAGATATATGAAATACATGTGAGCTCTGTCTCAATGATTAGTCAAATATATTAATTTATTTCTCAAATACATGAGATTTATTTCATACATTTTTTATGCTCTTATTACCTCTCAGTTATTGACACTTCCCTTTTTTCTTTTTTTTTTTGCCTGTATTCAAACTATTATTTCTAAGGGATGGGCTTTAAGTGCCAACTCTTAAAGTCCAAGTAAGAAATTAATTTCTGACAAAGATATGAGAAAGTAAGCCTCTCCCCTATTTCTCCTTGTCTGCAGCTAGACACACAGCAGTAGAGCTAGTGTAGTTTACAATAGCCCTAACAAATACTGGTAGTTTCTCCAGTTTCTCCAGGCCTTGTTGTGTTTTATAACCCTACACAGGAAAGCGATCCGAAATGCGGAATGACTGGGGTCCCTGTGCGGCTGCCTCCATCCACCCCTCATCCCTGCGCTGAAGCAGGTTCCCGCGGGTCGGCGCTTCGCTGYGGAGGGGAGCGGGATTAGCTTCTTCCCTCCCAAAAGGCAAAGAGCAGCATTTTGTTAAAAGGGAGTGATTTCACAGCCGAACGTCACTGGGGTAGGGTAAAGCAGCAACACGTCCAAAATTAAACACCGAATTTGAGAAAAAAAGAAAAAAACCCAAACATTTCACTTATCTCTCAGAGGAGATTTTCCCAGCCTACTCCTCGCCTGCCCCAAACCCCCATATTCTATCATTTCATTAACAAAGCCAAGGAGCTCACGCTGTGGCATCTCATCGGAGGGCACTGGAGTTAACAATGCGAGTGTGAGCTCCAGTGGCCATGGCAACAGTAGCTAATTCTTCTTCCCAATCAGGGTGGCAATTCTCTCCCATGGCTTGAATCAGTTACAAAACAAAATACTCTCAAAGACCTTTCAGAGCCAATAGCCTCGCAGCTAATCTGCTAATAGGAAATAATCTGCAGCTAATATACACATTCCAGGGCAGCAGTGTGTTTTCTTAATACTTTGTTACATGGGCCTCTTTCCAAGGAAAGCATAGCAAAGAATAGAAAACAGACATTCATTAAAAATAGTATAATACTACCTGGCCATTATTAATGCCTGAAACGTGCTGCAACTTGCATGGCTCTTAAATGGTGATTTGGAGTGACAGCACTAGATAGACTGAACGCAATGCAATTAGATCAAAAAAGTTACATACAGTATTAGTTAGCAGCTAGTTCATGTGAAAAATCAGACTTTAAATGATTTCCACATTTCTCTCTTTTCATTTGGCCTTAATTAAAGGATCTGTTAACAAAAGCACTGAGTTAACAAGTATGTGCATCAGTAATATACGGTCTAGATGGATACAAGAAAACAGATATTAATAAATATACACTTACAATATACTCATCTAACTGTGTGATATGAGTTTGGACATAAACTGGCTTAAACACAAGTAAACAGCAGAAACAGGCAGTGGGTAAGAAAGGAGTGCTGAAAAACTAGCAATGAATCACCAATTCTGCATCAGTCATGTCAGGAATACTTCACAGCATGGCTTAGCTTGAACTTACTAAGGGTAGGACTGCACTTCGGAAAGCCTGAGTGTATTAGCTCTGGTCCGTTGTGCTACAGGTGCAGGCACAAAGGAAGGGTGAGCTCCAGCCTGCTTGGGACATACAAGTTGCCATCTTGTATGTGTAAATAAAACATAAACTCAGAGACGCAGCACTACTGTTGGATTAAGGAGAGAATTACACCCGCACTCCCAGCAAGTCTGAATGCTGCCAATGGAGGTGGTTGTTACAGGAGATAACGCTCCCAGCTTCACCACCATCTTCGCTCACCACATCTAACCCAAATGACCACATCTGCACCACCAACATAGCCCACGTGAAATTAAAAATCTCTCGATGCTCAGAAATATTTATACTTTTCTGTCTTTTCCCCTAGAGTGGCAAAGCCAAGGAGCCCTGGTCATTTCAGGCCACTGCACAGGCGTCAAACAGAATTAAAAGACTGACTGCAGATTCTGGGGAAGGCTGAGAAAGACAGAAGTGACTAATACATCGTCCAGTGCAGTGCAACTGAATGTCTTCAACTATCTGCTATGATTGTAAAGGCATCTCTGGTCTGGGCTACCAAAATGTTTCATTTCTAGCCCCTTCTGTTAACTTCTGAAACTGTCATTAATCAGGGTGACATTTCATGGATTTTCTCTTGTTCCTAAGATGACTATTCTCCACTGTAATTTTAAGCTGTAACACATAAAAATTCTGTGTCTATATTTAATATAAAAGCTGTTTTCTTTTAAAAGAAGAGAACAAGAAATACTTCTCTCCATTATGATCTTATTTTTATTTTATTGAAAACTGCTTGAGTACTGAACTGTGAAAAGGAAGGCAACTAAATGTAACGGGCAAACAATTTTAGCAGCAACACTTTTCAAATGTTCGATTAAGAACAATTATGGAACTACCCAAATCAAAGGCCTTTGAAAATGGCAGTTCTCCCAGTACAGAAATACAAGGGATACAGTTTAAGTAACATTCAGAGCATCGCTAATAGGGAAAGACCTTAGCCACATCTGTGGTCACCTCCTTTACAGGGAATTGCTTTTGTCTCTAACTATCTCAAGATTTCGTGTCATGCAATCCATTTCTAATGTGTGTGTCATTCCCCAGGTAAATTAGATGATTTATGAGAACCAGTGAAAATTGGTCACTTACAGATATGTGTCTAATGATTGACAGTGAGCTCCTCTTGCACTTGGGGCATTTATAAGAGCTGCTTCCTGCATGAGTTCTCTTTGAAGTCATCCCAGGAGCTCCTGCTGCACGCCCTGGGGCAGAAAGCTCCCAGGACAGGATCTTTTCACAAGGCAGCCTGTTTCCCTGAAACTCCCAGGAACATTATCTCTGCACATCTGTAAAATCCAGCTGAAACAGGCTGAAATGCTGACAAGTTGCTGGGTAAGAGCAGGAGGAGCAGAAATGACTGTACAGACACATACAAACACCCTTCTCTCCATAAATGCAAGAACATGATTGCATGAAGCCGTGTTGCAACGTATACAAGCCCAATGCACAGTGATAAATCAAATTTTGCTTGACCTTGCTCAGAACAAGTGGTTTTGCTGCTGTTCTGCAGTTTATGTGTCAGCATTTTGTGTTTGGTGACAGCTGTTTTACACAAACTGACAAACTGCACAATTTACCTTTTTTTGTTTGTTTATTTTATCCTGGTACTGAGGTTCAATCCATCCTCTGTTAAAACAGCCTGACTCATTCTGAGCACGCTCTGCAGAGAGAATGGGATTTCAATAGTGGTCAGCACTAACCTACTTCTGCTCTCTAGCCATTGGCACAGTAAGTAAATGCTCCTTGATTTTGATGGCGAAATACAAACAGGTCATTGCTGAGGGCTCTTGAAATTCCACCAGAATCTCTAAACAGGTCGAACATGCTACAGTCTTGCTGCTGTTTATCCCTGACAAACCCAGAGCGTGTGGTATCTGTTTATCTTGATATATATTTGAACGAGTTGCTTGAAAGGAAATTGTGCACAAAGGAAAAAAAAACACCTTTTTATCCCATTCTGACTTTCCCCCACTTTTGGATGGTGATGGTTTGGTCCAGTAATGTGCTTGCCTCCACATTTCAGTTCCTGCATCCTCTCTGTCTCAGTGAGAAAGAAAAAAAAGCTCCCTGAGTCACTGTGTATTGCAAGTCTTTACTTGGTGAGAGTCCCGAATATTGCCCATTTCTTAAAAAACAGGAGAGAGGCAGAATAAGAGAGAGAAAATAAAAGCCGAAACCTTTAAAGTTAAATGATTTTCATCATTGAAGAGTGCTTTTATTTCTCCTTAAATCAGCTTTTATAATTTGAGTTGTCATGACAACATGATGCAACACTTCACTGCCATGACAATCTGACAACTTTCAAAAACAGTAAGTGCTGTTTTTACTCTGTTTTTCAATCGCTCCCAAGGAAACAAGCTGTTATTTACTTCTGTGACGAAACTCATACGATACCATAATGGATCCAATGTCAAGAAAAATTAAAGCATAGAATGGGGGAAACAGGAATGGAAAATGTGCTTTTGTGTACATAATTACTCCATAAAAAGTACGCATTTTTTCCGCTCTCTTATCCCGATTCGCCACTATAACTCTGCTCATTTCCACCTATGAATTCACTGACTTTCTCCTCAACCTGACCAGAATCAGTCCTTGATTAATCACAAGATCATCATTGACTCAAAAATGGCCTGTTTTCTTAGCAGCCGTTTTATCTGATGTTTTTATGCTTGGATGTGTGCATTTGGATACTACACAACAAACTGAAATAAATGAAATCTCTCTGTGACCATGAGTTAACTCCAGTGGAGCAAGGTATTTGAAAATCCCATCAACTTATGTGAGACTTGTGCCTAAATTCTACGGGGACGATAAATCCACTGGCTAACTCTCTTCTAGACAGAGCCAGGAAATGTTTCCAGACACTGGAGCTTGGTTATCTACATTATTCAGCTGTGGGGAAAAAATCACTGGGATGATACCTATTCTGTCTAGCAAAAATAATTCTCAGGAGTTAGCATGGACCAAGGACCACTCCCAAAAAGGCAGTACGGATGCAGCCACCTTGCTTTGGAAGCTGAGGCAGTTTAATACTACTAAAATACGACAACTGGCCTCAGTGGCATGGGATAATCCTTTTCCGTACTGGGATAGACATAGCCATTGTTTTCGTAGCAGCCTTTTTTTGAAGAATATGAAAAAGCTCAAAACACTTGACACCAAAACACATTACATTACAGGCCCACTTCACACAGGGGTTGGTGTGATGGAGGCTCTGTTAAAGTACAGCAATGCATTTATATAGCACTCACTACAGGAGCCAACTTAACCATGGAAACCTGCTATCTCAGGCTGGCGTCCAGGTCAATACCTCGACACAGCCTCAGTGGGGTTTCCCCACACCTGCCTGCTGCCRAGTCCCTCCATCCTCCCTAGAAGCATCCAAGTCTGGACACAGCCAGAGGGGCAGGGAGGAACCACAGAGACTTTCAGCCTGATACAACGCGGCAATGTGTTTCGAATATCAATGATCGCTTTCTTAAACAAAAGACAGTGCTGGAGCAAAGGAGCAGTAGTACTTTTAGGACACTACAGCTGAGAAATTGCCGTGTGTGTACAAACATGCCTCTGTGACAAAATGTTAAACATATATATACGTGTGTGTGTATATAATTGACATATATATATAAAAATCAATATTTTTGGCAGCAAAGGTACATCTGTTTTGCAGCATCAATATCTAATAACAGAAAATGAATCATTCTACAGGAAAAAAAAAATAGGCACGCTCTCATGATTGATATTTTATCTCATTTAAAAGACTTCATGCACTTTTGCTACCCTATTCAGTAGTTTAGTGACTATTATTTACCAATATCAGGCTCAGATAAAGGTAAGCTAAATCAGAGGTTTCAGTGCTTCACCTTCTTTTCTAAGAGAGCTCAAGACTTAGTTTTCAACCTGCCTAGAAGATAGCAGTTCACTAGGAGAACCAAAGCACAGAACAGTTAAAAATCAGCCCCGTCCTGGAAGATCTCATCCAGCTCCTGCTTTTCTATAAGGGAATCTTTCCACTGATTTCAATATAACCTAAACCAGAGAATAACCAAATTATACATAAGCTCTTCATTAAAAAAAAAACCAAACAAAACAAGACCCACCCCTGCCTCCAAAATCCCACACAGTTCCCATTCCACATCTTTATATGTCTCTATTTATTACGAGTTCCTGTTGACAGGAACAGATCGAGCCTTTGTTTCCATTGGTACCTCATTAGCAAAACAAAGTTGCCAAAAGCCAAAATGGTTCGAGATGTTGTTTCACAAAAGTTGCCTATAAACCAACTTCTGTTTATGTTTATCAGTCAAAATGTGCTCACGCATTTTGTCATATAGGCCCTACGGTCAGGATTATCTTGTTTTTCTTCTCCTGACAGGTGGCACCTAATCAAAATCACGACACTTTCTGCTCTACACTCTCCAAAAAACATCATATAATATGTTAAGAGTTGTTCCAAATCACAAGCCTAGGTATTGCCAGGAGGGGGAGAGGAGGCAAAACTCATTGCAGAGCAGGAAGGGAAAGTGGGGACTCAGGAAAATCATCAGGTTTCTGAATGGCATAGCAGTGACTCGACTTGGAAACTTATATGCTGGGAACTTGCATTTTGACCCTGACATGCAGAAAGTGGAGACACTCATAGGCACCATCCAGAGTAATTTGAACTAGTTGGCCAAAGTATGGGCGATAAATCATCATTTAACATGGCCTACGGAACCAGGACAACGAGTGGAGAGGACAAGTTGTGTGATGACACTTTATTAGTAGCAGATAAATTGGTATGACCTGGGTATATTTTCACACATCTGAATACTAATATGGAGTTTCAAGAGTGGTGTGTTATCGACCTCAGACTGCTTCAATGGTGAATACCGACTTCTCTTTCTCATGAAATGTTTTTAACCACTTAGAGGAAGAAAAGGGAGATTTTTTTTTTTAACTCGCCTCTCAAGAAATGACCCAGAACAGAGAAACTTGAGTGGTGATGCATAATGAATTGGGACACCCATGTGTGATTTTTAACCTCAGTTGTCTGATGGATCTGTTTCCTGTTGACGGCATAACAGGGAGTTGCACAATGAACCAGAGAAATTTGTGGGCAGCGTGACGATGATGTAGAAAAAGCAACAGTGAAACATGGATTAAGCACAGGAAAATTTGTACTGGCTGAAGAGGGATGCTCCAGAAGAATGTGGGCAAGTGATTCACTGGTGAGGAGGGAAGAGGTAGTATCAGCCACCTCTTCAGCTCTTGTCCTTTCAGAGCCTGTTGGTTTGTAAAATAACTTACCCATCCTTCTATCCTCAGACTCATTCTTATTTAGTTCATTTTGACAAAAATATTTACTTTAGAATCAAGTAAACACAGATCTCAGGGAAATGTCATAAAATAATCTTTAAGTTAACAAACTTTATCTTTACTCAGATGAATTGTATGAATACGCTTAGATGCCATTTAATGTGCAAATATACTCGTCCTTTGCACATTTTTAAAGCAAAACATAGATAAAAATTCAGCACATTTCTGGGGGGAAATCATGTTAGAGAAGCACCTAGCATATTTTGGATACTACTACAATTTAAATATTAAGGATTTAAAAATGACATACAGCTTTACCATGAATTACCATACAATGAATTATTTCTCAGAAAGGCATCTATTCATTTTCTTTCCTATCAAATTTGTTTTGTTTGCAGTAATGGATCCACAACTTTACTTTAGGTGTCTTTCTGAAATATCTGTGCCATGACATAAATATGATTCATGCTTCAAGAAAGAAAAGCAAGAAAGAATAGCAAGAATGGAAAGATCACAAAACAAGCACCAGTTTCCCCATATTTTGAATAAAAATGCAAACTTGAAAAAAAAGATTTCTTTTTTCTTATAACACTGGTATTGTACTTGATACTTCTGAATGGGCCCCTTAATATCACAGTGACACAATACCTGTAAACCTGAAATGATGCTGAATGTCACTTTTACAGTTGTAATAAGAACAATATCTAAAAATACCTGAAGTTAATACCTGTCCTCTGAAAGTTAAAATATTTTTGATTTTTTTTTTTGAGTGTGTAGAATAGCAACGCTGTCAAACATATCAACATAAATAAATAAGTGAAAGGTAGAGCATATTAAATGTCTCCTAATAAATTTTAGACTGTTAAGTACGTGCATACACACAACTCATCCAAAGTTCCTCTTTGCTCGGTATTAAAAGTATGATGCTACTTTTGCAAGAGGTTTGCCATGATGTGCTTGGACAAGCTTTTCCTTTGGTTGTATTCTGTATTTGTTTGAGACTCCATTACAGTCATAATGCTGTTATAAATGCAGTTTGAGATGGAAGCTAAGAAAGAAGGTACGATATTAGCACTAACATACCAATAGAGTATCTTGAGTCTGCTTTCCTTGTTTTTGAGGCAAGAAGTCTGAAGTAGCTAGAACTTGTAGCAAACATTATATCTGACAGCATTTACTGAGACTGGCAATTTTCTGAGGCAATATTGCATAGACTGTAAACACTTGGGAGTGCAAATGCTTTTTTCTAACATGCAACTCCAAGCAAAAAGAGGAACATGTGCTTAAAGGGAATGATGGTAATATAAATAAATAAATATTAATCATCATCATCAATCTTCCAGCAGTTTCCCACAGAATTTGTTGAAGAGGTAAAGACAGACTGTTGCTGACCTGTTTAAGGATTTCCTTCTTTTTAAACTGAAAGTCAGTTAAAGAAATTATTGTATAAAGCTACTGTGTCAAGTGTAATCAAGTTGATTGGTAAATATTAGCATGTTTTTCTATCACTGGAATTTGCAGCAGAAGCAAGTATGTAGGATACATGAAAAAAAAAAAAAAAAAAAAAAAAAGTTTGGCTGAAGTTGCTTGAATAATTTATTTCTCTGTTATCCCAAACCATGAGTGCCAAGCTTCATCACTGCTGAGATGTAAGGGCAATCGCCACCTCCCATCAAAAACTTTGCGTGTTGCTGGATCTGTGTTTTAAGTTATTTCCATGTCCAATAAGCAATGTACTAATGTCCTCCATCCTTGGCGAACATTTATAGCTAGCCAGTATGGATAAACCCCCCAAGTGATATATCCTGAATGCAGTAATCATTGTTTTGCTAGACTGGACAGGCTCATTCAGGAATAAAAAGACTTATCCCTGCATATTTGGGCTCGCTTTTACTGGAACACAGTCTCTCACTGATCACTGATAATTGCCTAGACAAAGATCTTACTATGGACTTGGATTTGCAATGGAGCTCAGCTCCCACCAGTGCCCCCAAAATCTGCCTGCCTCGTGCCTGAGAACAGAACATAATCCAAAATCCAGGACCTTACCTAGGTGCCCCTGAGCTGCTTTGAACATTTGGCCTTGATCCCAGCCTGTCTAATTCTACTTTGATTTTCAGAGAAAGAAACTGCACCACGAACAGGCATTCATGCGCCCCAAACCTGCCTGCCCCTTGTACAACCACCTCCTCTTGTGCTTGTCTCAACAGCAGCCATTTGCTGTTCCTTTTGCAAATTTGCACCTCATTTAAGGCTGACCTAGAACTAAGCAAAATTGAACACAGATTGGGAGCAAAATTTTATCTGAAAAAGCAGAGAAAAAAAAAAGTTTTTTTCAGCCATTTGGGTTTTTTCAGCCATTTGTTTTCAACCACCCATTTTTTCATCCAACTGCAATTCTAGCACTTCAGTGCTATTCATATACTGACATTCCTGCAGGAACGGCAAGGAATGGCTGAGCTGCCTCCCTGTCTGCCTTCCTAGGAAATACAGCATTGCATTTACAGCTTTTCAGCCCCTGTTTTCCTGAGGTGCAATCATATGGCACACCCATTCGTACAGTAGATACATGTCCCTATTCCCTAGACCAGTGTCAGAGTGCTTCGTATTTAATGTGTGTGTGTTTGTGTGTGCGTGTGAGAAGGGGTCGTTACCATTCCCCACTGTCCCCCAAATTAACTAATGCCATTACCTGGCGAAATGTCACATAAACCCCCACGCCACCCCCAAAGATTACTTCAGTAAAGCACTTATCATTACGTGAGCTTGAAAGTTAGGTCTCCCGCGAGGGAACATTCCTTGATATTAGCCAAACCATCAGACTAACAAACACTTTCTATAGTTTTAACATATGGATTACATTTGAACTGACAGTGAGTTTTCCTCTGGACTGATACCCTGCTGCCTCCGTACATGGTTATGCTTATGGGGCTCTTTTAAGCACCGCTGCCCTGAAATAAACTCCTACTATTCCTACAGGATTTCACACCAGCCAATTTAAATATTTTAATAATGAGTAAAAAGTTTAAAATTAAGATAAAATGTTGTGTCAAGCCACAGACAGTGCTGACAGTTCAAAAAGAAAATGCTTTCCTTGCAGCATCCATCAGCACATCTGCGACCGTACCCTGTGTTACATCTCTGGATTGCTCAGGATTCCCCGTCTTCCTCTCCCGCCTCTCCAAACCAAACCTTTCAGCAGATGGACAGACCAAAGAGGCAGGCCAACGGCAACATCTGCCGCTGAAGGTCCTGCTGGAGGTGGAAAAGCAGTGGCCTTGCCCAGAGAGGCGATGTGTGGGTGGTGGCCACTGCAGTCCCCGCCGGCGGCTTTCTGGAGAGCCCCAGCGAAAGCCCGGAGCTCGTCGCCCCGGCTGGGCCAATGCCAAGGGCTGTTGACGATGTCCTCCTTGGAGCACCGCCTCCCAAGGGAACGACAGCCACTTCAGCACACACGGGTATCGTTTACACCCTCCTTGTGCTAACATGGCGATTAAGGAAACAAACTGTCAGCTGGAAGAAAGCAGGAGGAGACGGCAAGGTGCTTTCTCCGCTACGCATAACAGCCCAGGGACGTCTGCAACGTGCAGCCTGTGGCTCCAGCCTGGCAAGGAGCACCCGATCCCTGCTCTGCTTGTGAGCTGTAACCAGGACAGCTGCGAAGCAAGCTAAGAAAGTCACTCCTGCCCTCCACACATCCATTGCGTGAACCATTCACAACCGTGTAAGGCTTCCCCTAGGCCCGGGGACCCAGCGCTGGCCACCATTGAAGGCATCTCTGAGCTACATGGGTGACTGGCATTCATCCATGAGGGCATTTCTGATAGCCCTGACACAGCTCCCTTCCTTCTGAAGAAAACATGTGGCACCGTGGGCTGATGTTAAATCTCCAAACTTTCTCCTGGCTTTTTGAGCTTTTTTTCGGTAAAGATAAAAAGCGGGCTAACAGAGTCTCCTGACATCCACCACGTCCTGGCAGAAGGAAATGCTTCAGATTTCACGGTGATTTGGGTTTCCGAGTGCCAGTCACTGTTTCTGTTTTTATTTATTTAACTGCTATCTGAAAACGAGCAACTTAGCAACATAGTGCGTAGCTGATTTGGTTGATAATGCCTTTTTTTAAGCTCATTTCCTGCTTTAGGATAGCATGGTAACAAAACTAGGTGGGTTTACTCCATTAAGACACGATGCGGCATTAAACCAAAGCAAGAAAAAAAGAATGCTGAAAAGGGAAAAAATGAAACTAACAGCAAGCTGATGAACAGATTACTAGTTATCTTTAGTTTTATTTTTCTGTGTCCTCCTTTTTTGGATAGTTTAGTATTAACTAAAGTAAATTCAGCTGTTCACAGAAATTAGAAAATGATATGAAAAAGCAGAAGTTAACTAAAATGAGCTGATACAATTATTTTCTTTTTTTTTCTTTTTTTTTTNTTTTTTTTTTTTTTTTTTTTGTTGGATTCAATTGTGACGGACTTTAGCCAAGGAGAAAGAGAACAAAATACAGAATTGTATCTAATGAGAAATCTAACTAACAAAAATAGTTTTTAATGCAAAAGACAAATTAAAAAGGCAAAAAAAAAGCCCTCATTCCTTCTCTGCACAGTGATGTAGCCTGCTTCAGTGAATATTGCCATGTCTTATAGCTCAATTCTGTAAACATTTTCTGTGCTGATAGAGAAGGGTGCACTTTGCATTCCTTTCTCAATATGGTAAAGCTGTAACTTATACCTCTGACTTATCACAGCATTGGGAAACACATGTTTTCTCCTTATTTGGTAGCACAGAGCATCTGGAAAGGAAAAGGGACATACTTCACAGCACCAACTGTGAGCAACTATCACAATAGACCTGCCTACAAAAGCTGGCATGCCACCTAGTTTGAGCAGGATATAAAGCAAAGCTGCTGACGTGCCTACGGCTGCAGAGTATCTGAAACTCTTCAAGTATATAGAGAAAAAGGCACAAGAGAGGATGGAGGGACTTGCACACAGCATTCAGCAGAGAGCTCAGGGTTCAGCTGCCCGCTTTGCCGCTGACTTCCCTATGAGCCAGTGCCCAGTTTTCCAGTTCTCTAAGCAGGCCATAACATACCAAAAGAAATGGTCAATTTACATGGGCAGCTATTTTATGGTGGAAAGTGGAAGGAGGAGAAATGCTGCCTTCACTGGAACGYTGAAAGTCACAGAGTTGCAATGCACTCTCACCCACAGTGCTTCCCAGGGGGTGCAGAGATGGCAATGCAGAGAAGAAGGGAAGGGCTATAGAATTTTTTCCAGTACAGAGGATAGAGTTGTAGGGCAGCTCTAAAACTGCATTGAGGAATGGACCTAGCTGCTAAAAATAAGGGGAATAAGGCAGATTTTAGGAACCTCACTACCAAACTGCCCTCCTAAAAGCTGTGTTCGGAGGTAGCTAAACATCATGGGTCCCAGGATTGGTGAACTTAAAGCTCAGAAATTGTATCATCAGAAATATTCAGCACTGAACAAGAGCAGGAACCTCTGAGGTTTGGCCGCTCTGAGCAGCCCTGTACCGATCTTCTCGTGTGAAAGCTCATGAAGTGTCTGCCCTGCCCATGCACTGCAGCAACATCAGCCTCCCTCTAGCACACCACAACAGCTCTTGCTCTTCTAAAATTGGATTTCAATTTCTAAGATACAGCATAAGAGATAATCATTTAGTGGGAAGAGCAACTATTTAGTGGGAAAACCTCTAACACAAAAAGTAAAAGGACAAAGTGTTTTCTTTCCCCCAAAAAAATTTCAGCCACACCTCGTCGAGAGATCCCTAATAGCTGCACCGGAGCCCAAGACTTCTCCACGTGGGACATGCAGACTGTGGGGACTGATAAACAAGTATGTCCAAGCTGCTGAGTGCTTCCTCCTGCACTTGCAAACAGCTGGGAGCCCGGGCTGCTGCTGCAGCTGATGATGGCTTGTAACATCAGCTCATTTGGAAACTCATGGTGAGAGTGGTGCCAGGAATTAAATGTCTCTTAGGGTCCAGCTCACACCCTAGCAGGGAGACGATCCTCCCTCCTGATTGCAGCCGTTAGCATCTGATCACCATGCTTGGGGCATTTTTAAAAATCTCTTTAGTATCCTAAGTTTTACTTKTATCCAGCAGCAGCTCTGGTCACACACATGGAGGGAAAAAAAATAAAATTAGGCTTAAGCTGAGCTCTAAGGTGGAGACAACAGATATCTGGCAGAAGGCTGCTAAGAAATTACATTATCATCCCCTGTGGATAACCTTCAGATGGACACACGTCCCTTGCACAGCAGTCAGTGTGGTGCTATTAGTAACACTGTAAAAAAACCACCCCCCATCTCGTCAGAAGTGGCTGGCGGGAGCCTTCCTGTCAGGACTTGTTTTGGAGGTGAAGAGCTCCCACACATGTCCTCATGGTGGTAACATTTTGCAAAAGAGGCATTAAATTGTTGTTACAAAAACGAATCAAAAAGTGGAGTTAAAAATTCAGTTCATTCCTGTTCCCCTGAACAGCAACAAAGAACTTTTCAGGCACCCAGTTTCTCCATGCAACTGAAGAAGGAAGTATTTTAATGCCATTTTCTGAATGGAAAATTGAAATAGAGGCTAAGTGACTTTTCCAAGGACCTGGGTCCAAGCAGTGTCAGGCCCCAGAAGGGAAATTCCTTAGAAAGTTACTTTGCAGAAAGTCACTGTTTCCCCTTCCTCTCCACACCCCACAAATTTCAGATACTCTGCATCTAGAAACACAACTGCAGCTTTTTGTTTCTTCTGTTTTCTCTCTTTCGATACATATATATGTACACCGTTTCCCATCATGTACCAATTAAGTCAATCTCATTTCTTCAGATCTTTACTTGCTGAAAGATTGTTTTAAGGAAAGAAAAGCAAAGCCAAACGAAAATTTCTTTATGGGTGCTTTTGAAGAAAACAACTACACAAATGGTTATCTGGCACAGGCAAGACAGAAGATGACAACCAAGGGAGAGTATTCAAGAATCTCAGAGGATGAAGCAATTCCTACTGTTTTGAACTGCACACATGAACCCGGAGTTGGACAGCAAATGCTCCCTGGGAGGAGCTGCAAGGGGACGTACTGCACAGTGATACTGCTGATGACGGTATCGCTGTCATAATGTTTCTGGTGAACTTTATTGCAGGAAGCAGCTATAAAGAGTTTACAATGTCATAGGAGCCACGATCTTGGAGAACCCCTGAGGAATATGATGGAAACAAATATCCCCCTGCCACAGAGAAGCATCATCTTAGCGTTAACGGCTCTGATTGTGCAACTGAGTCTGCTCCGAAGCTCACTTAAACTCCCCCTGTAACTGAATCTGGGTTTACATCTATACACCTAAACCGTCGGGGATTCATATAATCTCCTGTCTTTGATATCTGAACTAGCTATCTTTAAAAAGATATGTTCCAGTGCAATCAGACTGTAGCAGCTTGATTCAGGATTTACTATATGGAAATCCTGTAGCCATCAAACTAGTCAAAGTTATCACAGCAGCATCTTCTGGATTCAGACACCCAGGAATCAATTTTTCTATCCTTAAGATTTTAAAGTAACAACTATAAAAACACGTCTAAATGTTCTAAAATGGGATAACTCTTTTAATCCTTGTTAGCGTTTTTGTTGTTTTTTTTTTTTTAAATCTCATTTATATTTTGCCATTTGCCAGCATTAGTGAGGCGTTCAGTAAATAAAAAAAGAGACAAAGGCAAAAATATCCCACATGAAAAGACATTTTCATTATGAAAAACAAACAAGCCAAAGAAAATATCAACCATAGCAAGGCATGTCCATATATTGAAATACACCCCTTTAAAGAAACAAATTGCTGATTACAAACAACACATTAGCAACATAAACATTACGAAGAATAAAGCCGGTCTTTTATTCCTTGTCACAAAGCATAATGAACTGAATACTGAGATGACAGAGGAAAAGAGGGTTTAGTGATTCATCGTCAAATACCATCATAGAACRGAAAGCCTCCTTCTTACATTACTTCAGGGTAGCAGGAGTTTCTAAGGGTTTATTTTATTCTTCTAATACGGACAGTACAATACGGTGCCTTGGTTTGTCCTTTTCTGGGCAGGTTGATGCTAGCCACACAGCACAAGCATTCACAGAAATGTTGTACTCCCCCAGTAACTGAAATTTATGCCAGTTGGATGTCAGTAATAATACTCTCAAACCAGATAATAGTATTTGAAGGAAAAATGGCAGATATAAGCAGGATTTCTTCTGTACATGAATTTCTCCAGTAGGATCACAAGTGCCATGGTTTTACACCTAGGTTTTAATTTAGGCAGCACATAAGAAAACATTTTCAGGCAGATTCACATATCTTTATGCATGTACAGCAGAGGTTTATTTTAGGAAAAGCACCATAGGAATGCAGTAAGTACAGCTGGCACAACCTGTTTTTTAGTTACGATAAAGTATGTTTTGTATTCAAAGATCCCTGATAACGTTGTTATCACTTTTCCCAGAACAGATGAATCATAGATGCTAGACAAGTCAGATCACCAACACCTACCACCCTTCTCCACACCAAACAGTTATTCCTATAGCATGGGCCCGTGAACCACATGAATCACAAGCGATGCCCATTCACAGAAGCAAAACAAACATCCCCGTCACCCTGTGCCACCCTGTTTGATCTCACTGGAACTTAAAAGCAATGCAAGGTCAGGCAGGGGCAAGAGCTGGATAGAAAGATCGCTGCGCGATGCTGAGACACCCAGCAGGATATGGCATTAGAGGTACACTAAGTTTCTCTGCCTGCTTTCTGATCTCACACGACCAAAATCACAGCCAATTCTGCAGAAATGGATGATGTCCCGGGTCAGCACTAAACCAGCACCCCAGCATGGTATCAGGGGCCACTCGTCTGCTGGACGTCTCGCTCCTGGTTTGAGTCAGGAAAATTTTCCACCACCTGTGATCATTAAAGATTCCCTCACGCTTGTGTCAGGGGAGGGTTAACCCTCGTGACCTGACCAGGTAATTACTTTTTGCCTATTTAATTTCCACCTGGAGTTTCAGTTTCCTTACTTTCTAGCCCAAATTACTTTGTGTTCCTAAAGGGCTCTGTAAGTCACAATTTCTGGAAGCGCTCCCTAAAGAGAGCGATAGACCCTTTGGGAGTGGATTGTACTGAATTACTGAACAAGTAAAAGTGACTCATGTCAGAATATAAAAATCATTCTTGGGAGCACATACTATAAAATCCTGATTCTTCCCAGGGTCTATAAAGCTAATCCTGAATTTATAATGGCTAAAGGAAGCACGATGCGATATGCCAGGAGATCAACAGTGAGGGAATGCCAAATTCTCCTCTCCCGTGCAGCCATTCAGCATCACTGGAGTTTCACTGGCTTCAGTCACTTTACATTCATTTCACCCAGGGCAAGACAGAGAAACTTTCAGGTCTCACCAGATTGCCTGTCTCCCTGTTCTTCAGCCAAAATACAAAGAAAACACTTCCTAGAAAAATGACAGTACGTTCAATGGCAGCACCCCTGCAACTGTGTGAAAGTAAACGCTGCAGTACTTTGTGCAAATATCTTCTTGAGGTGTGATGCAACCAATTTTTTTACTGTGAATCTGGAATTCAAAGAAACACAAGGGGAAATTCATTTGATTTTAATGTAATGCCTTTTTTTTGCCTTTTTTTTTTTTTTTTTTTTTCATCCAAAGTGATTTGAAAATGAGGGCAGCTTTGGTCAAAAAGCTGGTGAGCCGCAGCAAGCCATGTCTGAATTGTAAGTTTATTCCAAAACCTAAAACCAGGGCAGTTTTGTTTGATTCCCACCTCTGATCCAGAGGTGTTACACTACTTGAAAAACCTCTACAACATCTGGGCGATTTCTACTCTGTTGTTTGTGCTATTCTCCAATAAACAAGAAGCCAGCACAGGTACCTATTAATTGTTTTGCGATATAACTCCTACAGGAGGGGAGAAACTTCAGCCAAAAAATCAAAGAAGCTGAACTCATTTCCATTTGTAAAGAACTGCTTTACTGTCTGTCTGCAAATAAATCTCCTTAGTAAATAGCTCCAAGGTTGAACTAGAGAATATTGTATGGATCAAAGAATTCATGTCTTCCTGTGTAAAGTGAACAGGCCACAAGCTCACTTGTTTGTCTAAAACAATTAGGGCTGGTATGAAAAGGAGGGGGCAGGGACAAATAAGCCGCAGCTGATTTTACTTTGCAAAATATTTGGGGGGGGGTGTCAAATTAATAACCGGTCAGGCCCCAAAACAGTCTAATCTTTGTCAATTGGTGCCAAATTATGCAAGGTGCTGCCAATTCTAGTTGTCTAACAAATCAGTACCAGTGTACATTACTTCTAGGCTGAAGCCTGATTGATTCTGGTCATTATTTGGGCTGATCTCATTTGCACACATGGAATCAATATGCAGTCCAGATGTTCATTTGCAGTGAACCACCGAGTGAAACTACTCATCTACACGCAACTTCAATCCTGTAGCACAGCACCACAGCCCCGTTGCTTCTCCTCACCAACGCAAGGATTCATCCAGTACAAAAATCTATAAAACATTCTGCTAATATTTCTGTCAGCTGAATGACTTTTACAGTACTGTATAAAGCTGACAGATAATGCATGCCAGTCCTAATTTGAGATAGACTTTTCTTTTGGGACTTTAACCATTGAACAAGCAAACAGATTGAGCAGTAACATTTATTACAATGCATAAATCATTTCCCTGCAACTACTACAGGTCTTGCCTGAGGGCGAAACTTCTGAGTAGCCCATGAATCCTAATATACTGGATAAGTTACTAAATTGTATTGTCACTCTGCCATTTGCTTATCAGAAACAAATTCATAAAGCTTTTCAAAAGTAATTCTGACAACCTTTTTTTTCCCATGTGTAGCCTTTAAAAATATGTACCAGCAACTGTTTTACCAAGGAAAAATTTTTTTTAATCTGAGCAGCACGGTTTGTAATGATAATTTTACAGTGTTTTCTCCTGTGTTAAATTTAAGTGGAACCACCCATTAATTCAGCATATACATTAGGCTAATTGTATTCCACTCCACCAATATTTACTGAAGTAAACCCGCTGTCCTACTCTACACAACCGTTCTTCTTTTTAACATAAGTTTGTGTAGAAAGGGCTTATGAACACACATGCTGCAGCGTCGGGAACTTAGAGGGAATCCCCTGAATCAGATTTGCATGCAGATGAAGGCCCTGTTATATTCTGAAACACATTGCAAAAGATCCTTCAAGTGTGTAAATGAAATCGGTAAATGAGAATCTGGTGCCTCATTTTTACAATGATTATGGGATTAGTGTATAAAGAAGTAACATTAATATACTTTTGTTAGTGAAATCTAAGGTGGAGTAGTTTTACATTCTCCCCTTACAAATGAACTGCAGATGAAACAACTACTGTAAATAGTGAATCATGCTTTAAAATTGCTCAACCATTCTTTAACTAACCTATAAGCCAAATTCAAGAAAAAGAAGAACTTGGAAAGTAACACCAATTCCCCCTTTACAAGTAATCAATAAAGTGATTGTCACTGTCTCTTCTTTATAGTTGTTTATGCTTTCTAGGGAAATACATTTATGTTTTAACTACCTAATCTAGATTTTTCTTTCTCTTTTTTTTTTTT